>JAXIVH010000011.1:12643620-12706433 GCA_036785325.1 Urophycis tenuis
AGAGAGAGAGAGAGAGAGAGAGAGAGAGAGAGAGAGAGAGAGAGAGAGAGAGAGAGAGAGAGAGAGCGAGCACAAGACACAGTTGTGAGAGACGACTGTGTCTTCCCATGCAGGGGCATGCCGAGTGGAACACAAAGGGACTTGTTTTTATGTGCGTACACACATCTGCTTGGTTGCGTTATGTGTGTGTGTGTGTGCGTTCCATTAAAGGCCATCTTCTCAAAATGGTCATAGTCACAGTGCAAAATCCAATTAACGTTCAAGTAATGATCCTAATTCTGGGCCACATTGCTAATTTCCCCTTGGGAATAAATAAAGTTGTTCTGTTCTATTCTCTATTATTCTTCAGAATAATAGATCGCTCGTTTGCACTTCTGGTTAGAACGCCAACTGCATTTCGTTGTCCCTGTACTTGTACTCTGCACAATGACAATAAAATTGAATCTAATCTAATCTAATCTAGAAGCAGAAGAAGGCCGTGGACACCTTCCCGGATGACTTGGACGTGGATAAGTTCCTGTCGTTACTTCACTACGATGAGTGAGCCCGCTCACCTGTCATCACACCCCACGTCCGGAAATAAACTCTTCCTAAGATTACATGCCGGGAATAGATGAGCCATCTGGGTTACCAGACCCTGCAGTCATTTTGCCAGTTGGGGTTTTTTCCTCTGGCTGGTGATTGGCTGGTGAAGTAACTGTGTGCTACAAGTGTTTATTTTATTGTATTGTTTATTTTCCCATGGGTTTGGGACCTTTTTTTTTTACTGTTGCTTTTCTTGCAATGTTCCGAATGAATTGATTCAGAACCCATAATTTTTTGGTCAATATTTGACTTAATTTATAGTACTTATTTGTGTGTTTGTTGTTGTTCTTTGTTCTTCCTTCACTGAAAACTGTTTATTGTAGGAAAATCCAATCTGACGTGTCATCATGATCTCATGTTCTTAAAGAAGTAAATATTACTACTACTACGTTATTTGGATTTAAAAATACATATATGGGTATATTTGTACAATTTGTCAAATAGAGCATTTTAGCTTTGAATCAAATGCTACAAAAATTGTTCTTCTCAAACCTGCATCCTCAAGCTTTGTTCAGATAATAGAGTTGACTTTAATAAAACGGTAAAACTGTCAGGGCATACGTTGATTTTAAAAAAGGTCAAAATAATGTGATTTGCTAAATGCATTTCCTTGTAATATGTTACTAGTTTGTAATGTATTTATGAAAGAAAAATTGTATCTAGCACTGATATTATTCAAATGATTGATTAAAAATAGGCCATTCCATGTGTAGTAATTTAGCAAATCTGGCAGCCTCTGATTGGACCAAACCAATGACTTCAGCGGCTTTCGTCTAAATTTCACAATAAAAGTATGCAGATGACAGATACAAAAATGAACAGCTCCGATATGTACTTATGCAAGTACATTGTGGTGTTATTATTGTTAGTTAATCTCCACACATGAGTCCATATACAATTGAATATGACGATGTATCCCTCAACCGCATTGCACTCTAAAAATAAAACAAACGTGCCTTTATTTTAGGAAGCCGGTGCAAACTATTTCCGGGTTAAGAGGACATGAGAGAGGTATGACTATTTAATATAAATGTTCCTGTAATTCTAAGGTTACTTGCGTTTTCTTTCAATTAGACATAACATAAATATTGTCCCGGGTCTCCAGTGCTTTCCGTATGAGTATGAACACATTGATCTGTTCCAATTGTCACCCTGCTTAGCTTAGACTTTAGCTTAGCCTTTAGCGTGTTAAGCTAGCCGGCTAGTGTGAGAAAGAGGAGGCACACGTATTTCATTATTTTTACTGGTTGATGACCTTCATCCTCGAGTTTAGTGCTGGCCTTCGCAGTTGTCTATGTCATCGTCTCGTTGTAGCTCGATACCTGACGATATATCCAGCCTTGGTCGGAGGAGTCTACTGTTGGCGACTTGTTTGACAGCTGGACATTTGACCAGTTAACCGTTTACTGTAAGATGACTGTGAACGTGTTTATTTCCTAGAGACGTGAATTAAAATAGTTAATTCAAGTGTCACGAAGTATGTCAATGATGTGTTGTGTTTTTTGTGTGTTTCTCAGACTCCCTGGCCTTTTAAACAGCAAAGGACATGGCAGCTAATGGAGCAAGCTTAGAACAAACCCAGAAACGCACTGGAGTCAAAGAGAAACAGAACGGCAGCTCTCCAGGTCGGTCCGCTCAGCTCTGTTTGGGTTGGATGGGAGATTGGGGTGTACATTTCTGTAGATGTCGGGGTAACATTGTTGGCAGCAAGAAAACTTGGAGTTCCCTTTCTGTTGCCTACATATTGAACTTTCTTTCAACCGTGGAAACCAGCTTCTTTTTGACTTGACTATACCATTGTCAACTCAGTAACTTGTTTGGTTCTACATATACTTGAGCTGTAATATTATGGCGTTTTGTGTCTGCTGTCTACCAGATGTGTCGGTCAGAGAGAGGAGGGAGAAGGATAAAGAAGATCGCCTATCCCTGGTGTTATGGAGGAGACCTATAACCACATTACAGTACTTTTTCCTGGAGACCCTCATGAAGCTAAAGGAATTGACACTGAAGTAATATATTACACATTGCCATTCAGGGTCAGATCCTTGTGATTGACCGTTTACATTTTTGCTGCTCTTGGTATATCGGATATATTAGAAATGGTTACATAGTAAATACCATTCTATTTGCACTTATTTCTACTTCAGAGTTTGGTTGTTTATCTTCTGTGTGAGTCATAGTTATATTTGTATTATTTTAAAATATATTTTTATGGGCTTTGTGTGCCTTTTGATGGACAGGACGGTGTAGAGGGACAGGGCAATGGGTTGTAGATGAGTAGGAATAACATTTAGCATAGGACTTGAACCCTGGTCACTTCAAGGCCCCCGTGACACCCCTCCTCATGTGTTGGTTATGTATCCATCTTCAAACCACTCATTTTGGTCTCTGAGCAGTGTTCTCTTCTCCTCTGGTTCCAGGCTGTGGCATCGGCGAGGCAGTGTGTGCTTCTTCCTGGTTCTGTGTCTGTTCTTCTACCTTGCTTACTCCACTGAGGGCACACACCAAAATGTAAGACTGGAGCAGCCCTCGTTTTACCAACTCGATTTTGTTTTCCTTCACTGTTAATACTCAATCATGGCTGCCACCGCTGCGTCTAAAGGTTACAGATAAGTTTCTTATTGTTCAGCATGATGATGTCATCTCTGAAGGATGGGTTACATTTTTTCGTGGCCTGTCTTATCTTGCGCCGGCATGGTCTTCCACTTGGCCCTGGATAGCTGATTGCTTGTTTTCCTTTCATGGTTCGACACATTTAGGTGGAAGGTCAAGTGAGGGCTTTTTTCTATCCCCCTATCCCATCATGTTAAAGTTGAATTATTGTAAGGCAGAGCTCACTTTTCACTTTTACAAGATACAAGACTCATGAAACCATTGCATTAAATATGTATAAATGAATTCATGCTGGACCATGACTTTAGGGAAATGGGGAGACTTGGAACCAGAGTAAAACTGTAATACACATATGCCTTGTTCTTTTTATCCCCTGACTGATTGTCCTCATTCTCCCTTCCAGTATGTCAAGTACTTGGAGGGCAAATTGCTATGGTGTGCCTACTGGGTAGGCCTAGGAATCCTGTCCTCGGTGGGCCTGGGAACTGGCCTGCACACCTTCCTGTTGTATCTGGTAAGGGATCCCGTAACACTCACCCAGAGTTCACTTCTACCCCACGGCTGAAATGGGAGGGGCTCAATACATCTATCAGTAATACAAACACATGACCATCACCCGGGTGTGGTCGACTGGAGTTTGAGCAGAAAGGTTCTCATCATGATGAGGTGCTGAGGGAGGTCAGTATGTAAATAGGCTGACCTGTACAAACCTCAGCTGGCGTCTAAGCCTACCGAGTAGCAGAGTTGGTCCAAACTGTCAAGTGTCACATGACTTGAATGGCGTGGTGATTATCAGTTTCCTCAGCTGCCAGTGGATGGCGCTGTTGTGTGACGTGTCTGTTCCGGTCTTTCTATTTGTCACCCGTGTGTTTTACACTGTTACCACCAAACCATGGGCACTGTGTCTGACAAATGATCACAGAATGACTCACTCAATGGCTGTATGAAATGTGTCATGGTTATGATTATTGAACATTTGGCAAATGGAAAGGACGAACGAAGTGATTCTGCACCACTACGCATTTAGGCCGACAGCGTGGTTTTTTATAAAGTCAACATGTGCAGATGTGGGACAGATCGGTAGTCCCTTTCCCACCCTTTTTTTAAATAGATGAACTACAACCATTCTCTTTTTCCACTTTAAAGTGAAGAACAACCACTGTTTGTGTCGGCTTACTGCTCAGTCACCTTAGCCTCTCATTTCTTTCCATTATGTATCCAAGCTCTTTCACTACACCTGGTCTGATGCATACACAGTGTGTGTGTGTGTGTGCTTTTCTCGTGACCAGTCATCTTGCCCCTTGAGTAGGTGTGACCTCATACTCTTTCCCCATATTTCTCCACTCAGTGAGGGGATTTCTTTTCCCACCCACATGTCATCATCCTGCACACTGAGCCGTACCTCCCATATGGGTTTGATGTGTCACAGATAACCTCCCCGTGGGAACAACTATTCTAAAAACATTTTTATGAGACAAATGTGTTGGGGTACAAATGGGGGTGGGGCATTTGGAGCCTTAGATTCAATCACCTGTGAGAACATTCACCTGTGAGAACACAAATGTGTTGACTGGACTTCTGCGTCCACCATTTGGCAGCATTGCTTGCCATCGAGTTCATCACAATTTGTCACTGCAAAAGCAAAAACCCAGGTTCCCTTCCTCTTAATATGCTCTGAATGCATGAGGCTATTCTAAAAATCTGCATGAAGTGGATCACTCCTTAATATTCACCCAATGGGCTTTTAAAGCCAACAAAGGGGTTTGTGGATATCACATGGTAAATGTGAATCCATGTAAAATAACGAATCCATGAAAAATGCTCTTTTTTTTCCAACTCTTGATCTGTTGATCTCATGAAGATATTAATTCCAGATGGCAAGGCTTGTTCCACAGAACGGCCTCCTGCATTTCAACCCACTGACTGTCATGATCAGCTGTGGCCAAGACCCCCCCCCCCCCCCTCGGCTCCATAGCGTAATCTAAAGGTCTAGAAACCACATACCTCCCGCCCCCCAAACGTTCTACTATGGTTCCACGTCAGGTCCTGGTTATTACTACACAGCCCCCACGGAGAGACACAGATGGAGTGGAAGAATGAGTGATGTCGAGTTTTCTGCTTGTGGTTGAATATTCAGTCACAAGGGTGGTATGATTCATCATGATGTTTGCGTTCCTGTTTGCGTGTTTCTATAGTGCGGTAGAGTAGGCTTAAAAATCTCGAGCTGGACTTAATTCTAGGGCAAGTTTTTATTTCTTTTTTTTTTTAACTCTAATTCCCAACTGTTGAACAAATCTGCGAGTAACCATTGGGGGTCGCAGAGATGTAGATTGAGTTGGGATTATGTTGGCGTGTTCAACCACGGCATGTCCCCATCTCCACCACAGATCATACAGCATGCAGGTTCTGTGTTTTTTTTTGTTTTTTTTTTGTTTAATTTGAGTCTGTTTGTAAAAGTTGTGTCTGGTCTCGTCAGACCTGACTCACTGCCTCGCAGCGTGCCCGTCCTGGGGGGATGTCTGGCGGGTGTGAGAGAAAGCCCTTATTGTTGACGCCAAGGGGCCAAAGAGAACTCTTCGCCCAGAGAACCGCTGCGAGACCATTCATTGCAGCTGACTAATTGTGTGCCGTGCCCCTCAGTCAGTCGCGGCTGCGGCGTTTTAAGGATTCATGACTGAGTTCCTCTGTTGTGGTGTCTCAGGTGTACAATACTGCTAGTGAGTTGGCAGGTGAGTTAGTCTGCGCCCCAACACTGATAAATGAGACGGCATACTCACCTGTCAGGTGATTCAGCTGTGTGTGTGTGTGTGTGTGTGTGTGTGTGTGTGTGTGTGTGTGTGTGTGTGTGTGTGTGTGTGTGTGTGTGTGTGTGTGTGTGTGTGTGTGTGTGTGTGTGTGTGTGTGTGTGTGTGTGTGTGTGTGTGTGTGTGTCTGTCTTCCCATGCCGGGGCATGTTGAGTTGAACACAAAGGGACTTGTTTTTATGTGCGTACACATCTGCTTGGTCGATTTTTCATCTCCTGAATGCTAATTGATCAGCGATGAAGCAGACGATTCAACTGTCCAGTTTTTCATAATAATAAGCAATGATACATCAAATAATATAAAAAGCAACCTTCATTCTGATACCATAAATGATCTACTTTTTTTTCCCCTGTTCTTTTTTTAGAATGACACTTGACTTACTCATGTTCATAAATAAGTCCATCTTCAATACCTGCCAAACCCCTATCAGGTTCTATTCTAAATGACCAACTTGAATTCCAAAAGATGATCAAAAACCAAGAACTAGAAAATGTAATTCCACACAAGGAATTACTTGCGCACAGGAATGCCTGTAATCATTGAGATGAATTTAGTTGAGGTGGGGATCGAACCGCCAACCCTCCGGTTGTAGAACACACACTCTACCTTCTGAGCTGCGCCGCCCAGTTGACAGCCAGGAAGAAATTAGCGGAGTCAAACGTAACAATGGAAAGCTCAATGTTATCTCTATGGGAGTTTTTTTGCATTTTTAATCGCAAATATCTCAAAAAAGTATAACGTTTACAAAAATAAAAAAAAACACATAGCGCAGCCATACGGAGGTAGACCTTTTGTAATACAGTTTGAATGAAATCCCGAGGTTCAGTCGTTTGGCCTCCATTAAGTGCAGATGAACGACTGCACGGTAACTGAAGCCAGCCCTCCCCTCCCTCCCCAGGGTCCTCACATTGCCTCCGTGACTCTGGCAGCGTATGAGTGCGGCTCCACAGACTTCCCCGAGCCGCCCTACCCGGACCAGATCGTGTGTCCCCAGGCCGGGGCGCTGGAGGGCAGCGTGTCCCTCTGGACCATCATGTCCAAGGTCCGGCTGGAGGCCTGCATGTGGGTGAGTACGGTGCCAGGCGGCGCTGAGGAGTCCAACGTCACAGGACCCCCCCGGGCTGCTGCCTGCACAGCCCGATGAGTTCACGGGCAGAGTGGTAGGCAGAGTGGCAGGCAGAGTGGCAGGCAGAGTGGCAGGCAGAGTGGCAGGCAGAGTGGCAGGCAGAGTGGCAGGCAGAGTGGTAGGCAATGCAATCATTTGTTTTGGGCCAAATTAAATGTTGAGTCAGGATTGTTACAGGCCACAGATACCGCATTTCTCTTGTTGAGCATTTGATTTATTGATTGCGGTCGACTTCTTAAAGAGAATTTCAACAAATATGCAACAAAAAAAAGTTCCTAAAATCAATTGCTTACCCTAGCTTTAACATGTAGGACTGTCGGCAAGAATATATTTGATACCAAATGTAATAATACAGTGTATAAAAAGATATCTAGTAGGATATCTTTGTGTCTGTCTGTCTGTCTGTCTGTCTGTCTGTCTGCACGCACTTAATTTTATTTTGGGGTGTAACTTCATTGTTAAACGCCCTTTGGACAATGGCGTCTGATACCTGACTGTAACGTGACTGTAAATTAACTGTAATGTGACTGTAACATGACTTTAAAGTGACTGTAAAGTGACTGTAACCCGACTGTAACGTGACTGTAAATTAACTGTAATGTGACTGTAACATGACTTTAAAGTGACTGTAAAGTGACTGTAACCCGACTGTAACGTGACTGTAAATTAACTGTAATGTGTCTGTAACGTGGCTGTAACATGGCTGTTACGTGGCTGTAACCTGACTGTAACCTGACTGTAACACGCTCCCTGGTGTGTTACAGGGGGCCGGCACGGCCATCGGCGAGCTGCCTCCGTACTTCATGGCCAGAGCGGCGCGGCAGTCCGGAGCCGACCCGGACGACGAGGACTATGAAGAGTTTGAGGAGATGCTGGAGCAGGCGCAGACGGCCCAGGTCTGGTTCACCCACAATCACAGACAGAGCTTCGCTTTTCCAGAGTCCTGGGTGTCATTGTGGATATTTTTTGTTTTAATTGATTTTCTTTTTTTTTCTTTTTTTTTTTTTTTTTGTACTTGTGTTGAAACTTACTGTGGAGGTTTATGAATTGGATCATACACAACATCAAACATCCCAGGTTTTCATCGACCCACCAACACCATCCACCACCCGTGCATTCAGCACCATGTCATGCAAAGTGGCACAAAACGCACGGCCGGCGGTTGGCGACGCCCGCGCGGTTCCCCGTCCGCCCGCGGGGTCTAGATGAGTGTGTTCCACTCCTCCTGGCAGGGAACCCGTCACGTGACCGCCTCACACCTCCTGCGGAGCGCCGCTGACCCGAGGCCTTGAATTCATTAACCCCTTCCACCGACCGGGGCTGATTACTGCGTGTCATGCAAGTTCAGTGAAGGGCCCTCCCTCCCTGCCTTCCAGTAAGTCTGCTGGTGGGGGAGGAGGAGGAGGTGGAGGAGGAGGTGGGGGAGGAGGTGGGGGAGGAGGTGGTGGTGGTGGTGGTGGTGGAGGGATGTTTCGGGGGGGGAGCTGGGGGTTGACTCACCCTCATCTCAGCTCCCTCTTTAATCATCCCTCATGTCGTGACCGGGACCCCCCCCCCCCCCCCTACACACACACACACCACCCCTCCCTCTCTCCCTTTCGCTCACTTTTCACCAGTCTCTAATCTGAAGAACAGCCAGATTTGTCAGGAGCGCGGCTCGCGTGAGCGGCCTGAGTCAGCAGAATGGACAGCGCTGTCTTCATTGTCTGCTCTGCTGCCGCGATGTGAGGAGGCTATAGGGGCCCGACCGCGCAGGACTTTGAAGTGTTCAGGTTGCACCCTGTGTGGGCATTCTTTAGCCGTTTTCTGCGCTGTTTTAGATCTGCGTGTCAACAGCATTTTTGTCTTGATTTACTGCAACCAAATAAGCTTCCTTAAGTGAAGTTGGGCACTGAAGCCCAACTTCAACAATAAGAGCGCATTGATTAGCAAATGTTTTTTTTTTTTTTTTTTTTCTGTCCCATGGGCGTGTGGGAACCATTGAGTTCATATCAAAAGAAGATGCAGTGAGTGACGCCTCTCTGTGCAGAGTAGCGCTGCTGCAGCGGTGAACAAAGATCACCAAATGGTACATTTCCATGGTGCCAAAACCGGTGACATGACGAAGAGGGGGTATTTATGTGGTAACGGAGTGAAGACTGAAGTGAAACTCTGGTGAGATGCTGGTATTTGGGTTTGCCTAAACTCCTGCACGGTCTGTGATCTTTAGCACCTAACCACAGACATTTCACCACCCCCAGGGGTGTAGACCCAAAAACCCTGCACATCTGCGCCGACCCATTTTTTGTTTGTAATGATACCAGAACCGATCTGTCATTTCATAAAGGTCTATACAGTGGTTTTGGTGTTTTTTCCATTTTGTAGTCTTTCAGAACGGCAAAACTAAAAATCTGACGTTCAGGCACTGGTGTTTGAAATGCGTCCAAGAGACTAAATGCCATGAATCTCCAGGAAAGGCAAATTAAATTGCAGGCCACGGAAATCACACAGTAATCGGTTCTGGTGCTTTTGTGTTTTGCAGGACTTCATCACAAGAGCCAAGATGGGAGTCCAGAACATGGTACAGAGAGTGGGCTTCTTTGGGATCCTGGCCTGTGCTTCAGTAAGTCGCCGTGCACTTGTTACAAGAACTCTGAAAATCTCCACAACATGCGCGTGATGCCCTCAGCTTGTTCTACAGTATGCTACAATCTGCTTGGTAGCACTTTTTCTCAGGCGTTTCCTTTCCTCACAGATCCCCAACCCTCTGTTTGACCTGGCCGGGATCACCTGTGGTCACTTCCTGGTCCCCTTCTGGACTTTCTTTGGCGCGACGCTGATTGGGAAGGCTATCGTCAAGATGCACATACAGGTAGAGGGCATGCCCACGTCATGCAATACAAATGTAATGTGACATTGAAACGTAGAATGCATTTAGTGTGTCTTTCTTCCCTTCTCCCCCCCCCCCCCCCCCCCCCCCCGTATACAAGCCCATCGCGCTAAAATGGCATTTAAAAAACATTTTAGGGGAAAGTGTTTATCTTGGTGTCACATTAGTGGAACCTCATAATGACGGCTGCCATCGAGAACGGCACTCGGATAAGCGGGAGACTAAAACCTCCAAATGTCCGCTTCTTCGGCCGACCTTTTGGTCGTGCCCTATTCTGTCTGGGATTCCGGGACGAGCAGAGCTTTTGGAACCATATATAGAACCTACAGATGAAAGGCCCGGGCCCCTGGGGGTTCTTTAACGAGAGCCAGGGCTCCACGGAGGAAAAGTAGCCCCTCCAAGTCTCTTTCATTACCAAGTCCACTGTTGAGTCTACCACAGCAGTGACTAACATCAGCCGAGACTGGGGGGTGAGGGGGGGGGGGGGGGGGGGGGGGAGGGTGAGTGTCTAAGGGTGAGTCGCCGTGCAATTCTGAACCCGTCCCAGATCCCATCACCCTGGTACCACCCAGGGATCTCCCTATGGAGCGCAGATCAGAGAGCTGACACAAACAACCCCCCCCACACACACACACCTCGGCACCTCCCCCCAGCAGCGAGGGGAGGGCTAAGAGGATGTGAAGTGGACATTGGAAGGAGGGCAGGAAGTGGAGCAGACCGACCGATCGAGGCTGCAGGGCCTCTTTTTGTTTTCCTGTACCTTGAGCCTCTACTCTGTGTCACGTGTCATATCCTGTATTGGGGTTGTCTGGTTATGGGCGGGGGGGTTGGGGGTCTATGTGTCATGCGTCATGCTATTCAAACCTAATCAGTTTCGTTGCTGACAGTCTGCTGCGGGTTTCTTTTGAGAGCGCTCCTTTGTAGCTGTGTGAAACACCAGAGTGTTTGCCCGTTCCCACAAAGCTCCGACGGGATCACTTGTTGTTCCTCATGGGGGTACGTGTCCAACACAGATCTTAACTTGGACTGCCGTCGCAGCCGTAACTTCCCTGTTTCCTCCTGCTCTGCAGAAATACCCCTTCAGCAGTTACCAATTCTAAGAATAAAACCCTATTTTTAAAAAATCCGAAGTCTCCTCTGAAATGGAGAAGGGTATTTTTAATCAGTTGCAAGTCACGCGTCTTCTTTGTAATGGAAAACACATTCTTTTTGAGTTTTTTTTGCCCGGAGGTTTTGTTATTGACTGGGAAGTAACAAAGTTAATCCCCTCTTTTTTGGTCTGTGTCGTTGCAGAAACTGTTTGTCATCATCACGTTCAGCAAGCACATAGTGGAGCAGATGGTGTCACTCCTGGGGTAAGTTTCTCCCCCCGCCTGCCGCGTGAGAGCCCGGGTTCGACCCAGGTGTGCCGCTGACGCAGCATCTCTCTGTTGGTTTTGTGGATGGAAAGAAGTTTGAAAACAATTAGCAGACGCTTGCTGCGTCACGGCCGCCGGTCGTATTTGTTTTGGTCTGGCGTTACCGAGGAGCGCAGGGCATTCTCTCCTTGTAGTCCGAGGAGGTTCTGCGTTGGTGGTCAGGGGCGCGCGTGAGGTCCAATCAATCGGAGCAGGTTCTGGGTGCTCCTCTCTCTCCCAGACAGACCCTCCCACGGAGAGGGAGAGAAGACGACCGGGGAACAATGAACCCCAGGAACAAACGCGACTCCCGCCCCCCGCGGCTCACTTGATTGTAGATGCGGTCACTTTTAGGATTGATTTTTGTTTTGGTGCGGAACGACTGAAGGGAAATGTAAAGTAAACCAGCGTGCCCATTATTCGCTGTAATAGAATAAGTGTTACTAATACGAAACATTGTGGGATTGGATGAAATGACTCCATTTCCAAGACTAGCATCTGTATCACCACGTCCTCTGTTGGTTTCCTGTTTGATTGGAAATAACCCCTGAGTTCTTTGTTAGAGCGTTACACGGCTTGTTCTAGATGACTCGCGTTGATGTGATCAAGTGACGCTCCGAGGCTGACTCAGCATGAAGGCGATTGAATGTTTTCTTCTCGTGTGGACGTTTACAACATTGAGTGAGTGACTCAAGCTGTGTTTTGTTTGAAATCCGCAATTATCCTATTAAGCTTTTAGTGACTGGTAAATAAAATGCCTCCCTATTTTGCTCAGTCAACTCAAATCGCAAAGGTTTGTTTTTGTGGCGTAAAACGACAGTTCAAGAACGTGAGACTGGGTGGTGGAGCCAATTCTGTTAATCCCTCAAAGGTTCACAATTATACAAGTCTATGCCACAAAGGTTAAAAATGATCTATGCAAGTATTTTCTTTTCTTTTTTTAACCCAATAATGAACTTAATTATGTACCTAATTATGTAGATGATGGAACTTTTCTGTTCATCATCTCTGATACACAAATGATGGAAATGATAAGTCTGCTGTCTTTGCATTGTGATACCCTCCTGGTGAGCTAACCCATCCGACCCTATAAGGGCATGAACACGCCCTGATTGGACGGCGTTCCACCCAGAAGGCAGCTATGGTGGTAACGCTGATGACATCATGGCGACTCATTTCCTGGTTGATGGGGCTGACACACACACACACACACACACTCCTGTAGAAACACCAGGGCTATAAAGGCAGGGCTGAGAAGCTTCTGTTTCATTCCACTCTGCTGCCTGCCCCGGGTGCACAGCTCAGAGTGGTGGGATGGAGGGCTCTGAACCAGGACCTCCGTGTAGCGTATAGTGTCGGGTCGGTACAGCGGTACCAGAGGAGAGGCCCGTCCTGGATCCTGGGTGTCTCGGGGAGAGGACCGGGACCTGGATATTAGGACCTGAAACCTCCAGTTTTGTTGGAGGAAGTGGGCTTTGATGGGGTAAGTGGCTAAACATTTGTATTCTTCTCTTTCCCTCTTGGCTGTATCTGTGTGTGTGTGTGTGCGCCTGTGGATGTGCCTGTGGATGTGCCTGTGGATGTGGTGGTCAGCTCTGTGCCCAGAGTGGGACCAGCTCTCCAGAAGCCCTTCAGCCAGTACCTGGATGCCCAGAGGAACAAGCTGCACCACGCAGGGGAAGGCACACCCGCGGTAAGAACCCTGAGCCACCACCCTCAGACACCACCCTCAGACACCACCCTCAGACACCACCCTCAGACACCACCCTGGCACAGTTTTCATCTTAAAGAGGGGAGAATCTCCAGTGATACAATGCTGAATAAATGAGTGGGGTATTGTTTGCGACCACTGTTGTAGAGAAACGCCGACAGCATTTCAAATTTAAGTTTTCATTTTGATAAAATGACGAAGGCCAAAACCCCTACTTTAACATGCAATCATCTCGAAACTGGAAATGTTGTTACATTGAAACATCCTATTCTGCTTGTAGCCCTTCTGGCAAGTTCATGTATTCTCAACTTCCAGTGTTAACCAAGATGGAGAGACTGTTGGGGTGGGGGTGAGGGTGACACCCCACTCCCACCCACCTCCTATTCAGTCGCTCAGTGAGGGACGTTTCATAAACAAGTATAAACACGGCTTGTTTTGATTACGGCTTCGGTCTTCAACCTGGTCGGACACATCAAGAATGTTGGTGGGCTGCATTGTCAGGTCCGTTTTCAGGGAAATCCATCCGACCACATCACGGCCGCCACGGTCTCACAAGGCCCAACATCAATCCCACACATCAGTCCCACATGAGGCGCGGGGGAGGCAGCGGGCGTGTTTTCTTTGGGGGGGGGGAACCAACGTCACAGCATCGGTTCCCCTGGTTCTGTGTTCTAACACTGGTGTCCCCCCCCCCCTCTGGCTGTGCAGGGTGAGAACTGGCTGTCGTGGGTGTTTGAGAAGGTGGTGCTGGTGATGGTGGTGTACTTTGTGTGCTCCATCGTGAACTCCATGGCCCAGAGCTACGCCAAGCGGCTGCGGCAGCGGCGACACTCGGAGGAGAAGACCAAGTGATGATGGGCCGTCCGAACCCCTCGCCCGCCCCCACGACTGGAAGGACACAGCAGCCCGTTGGACACGCGTTGCCGCGGCGACCGGTCCCACTGCCCACCCCGCATCCCCCTCCGTCTCCCAGGGGGCCTCTCGACAACTAAACTACAAACCTCACCCTAGTCCCATGCTCCAAGAGAGGCTCCATACCAGGCACCATTGTTGTCCGCGTGCTTTTGAAGAATACCTGTGTGTGTGTGTGTGTGTGTGTGTGCGTGTGCGTGTGTGTGTGTGCGTGCGTGTGTGTGTGTGTGCGCCGTTGGTTCTCATTTGTCCCTCGACTTTCGCAGGGCCCCTGCTCCCCTCCCCTAACTTAACGCCCGTCCCTCCCCCCGGCCAGTGACTACTTATCTCTTAATTTGTGTTCCGTGTGATCGGCCCCGCTGGTGCGCGTCCCCCGGCTTCAGATTAACCCTTTCATTGACCTCAGATGTGAAGCGGTAGACTAGAGGGCCCATCGGGCTGCTCGGCTGCTATGCCTTATGCAAAGATGGGAGGGTCCCACTTCCATTGAACACAGTTCTTAATTGATACTTACTTGATTTGTATTTAATTTAAGTGTGTGTGCTGGGTGTGTGTGTGTGTGTGTGTGTGTGTGAGGGGTGGATGATCTTTTTAAGCTTGATCCGTGGATACAATGTGCTGACTATTTTGAATAAGGTTAAGCGTTTATTATATTTTTTTTGTTTGTTCAAGGTTTAATTTGAACCTTGTGTTGTCCTGTTTCATGACAAACCATTCGTTTTGTTTATGGGATCTGTCATATATATATCTAGAAACAGTCAGAAAAAAAGAAGCAATATCGAGTCAGGACTATGGACTATGTAGTATTGATGGCTTGCACATCCTGTAAATAACTAATATCTTTTCTTTTTGAGGCTATGTGCTCATGGGTTTCTATTATCATGGTCTTTCTGGATATAACGGAACTCGTACCAAAACAAGGTGATTTAATTTGTAAAGATACATTGTTCTCTCGGCTTACTTGTTCCATCTGTTCTTGTACATTTAGATTGAACCTTGATCAAAGCATATATAAAATGTCTTAATCATTGCACTGGTTTCCATGTCTGAGTTTGTTGAGTTCCATTTTTATTTCAAATGTTTTCATCCCCGATGGACGCCGACAGACAGTAAGTCAGCTGGTATGTATTTCACCTCTTCAGCGCCATTCTGCTTAAGATTGTCATAATTGAACTTAAATCCTCAGAGAACAATCACCTGAAAGGTAAGTACCTTCATTCACTGCCTTGGACTGGTATGCAAGCAGCCGTCCAATTTAAAATGTTTTATCCAACTAATGAAAAATATTTGGATAAATGTTTTGTTTATCAAAAAATATGCTTTGACTGTTTTTCCCACATGACAGTGATATGTCTTCAACAAGACGACCAAAGCATCTTAAGTGTTTTTTTTTTTACTTTGAGTGGACGTCTGAGGTCTGGACTCCTCCACCCTCCTCCACCCTCCCAGAGGCACCCTACTCTCTCCCCACCCGTCAGCTAGCTTATCAGACTGGTGTTGGCTGCTTTTTTGTCACGGCAACAACAGTCTGTAAGCTGGCTGAAGTTCTGGGCCCGACGTCTTTGTCTGCAGGCGGCCGTGTTGACTTGACTACAGTGATGGTTTGTTTTGGACGGGACCGAACAAGTCTGTTTCAGAAGTAGGTTTGATAATGAACCCTTTTTTGAAGAAGTATGGTGAAGCCATGCTTTATGTATTGGGTGCTGATAACCAGCATCATTTTTGAAAGGGCTGTCAAGAGAAAGTTGAGTGAGTCTTTGGTTCAGTAACATTCAATGTTGACTTTACAGCGCAATGACTAACGTGTCAATCCATTACAAATAAATAAAAAAGTCTTTCCTATTTACAATTCAGTTATTGCATTCAAAGTTCTTAGTGCTGGGAATGTACACAACTAGAACGGTCAAAAGCAAGTATTACCAGCACAGTAACTGGCTGTGAGCGTCCAAGGCTAGCCAAGTTGAGAGTAGCTGGAGATGACTTGCTCTACTGATGTAAAGCTGTCTAAAAAGTCTTCCTCTGAAATCCCAAACTTGCTGTATTGATGGATATATGCCCTGCAAAAACAAATCCAGAAGTATTGGGTAAACATCTGAGATAAAAAAAAAAAAAATAGGCTATAATTTTGAGGATCTGACATCGAGGATAATATTTACAGTGAAATAAATAAATGTCACTCAGATTAAATGCACTTTGTTGTTATGACTTGGTTTCATTTAAGTGGAACTTGATTTGCAGCTTGCCGTGTATATAAAAAACGCCCACCTTGAAGCAAACATGTTCCAGGCCTTCCGCACCGTGCTATCCAGCGGTTTCAGCAGGGTTTGGCTGTTGCTGACGAGGGTAGCCGACCTCTCGTACTGATTGAAGGGAGCCGGGGATTTCCACATGCTGAAAGCCTGTCGGGGCGGCAGCCATGCAGTGTACAGAGCTGCCTCCTGAAATCCATCTGTAAACACGCACACCAGCACACGTACACCAGCACACGTACACACACACACACACACACACACGCACACCAGCACACGTACACACACACACAGGATGGCTTTCCTTCAGTACCCATGAGAACGCATGCCTGGTCCGCTCGCTCTGGAAGAAATAACTGGAAACATGTTCCATGTTCTCACGTATACAGGGAATCACACATTTGTAAAAAATCCAACAACAAAGTGCTCAAGTACACTTCTTTTTCTGTTCCATTTTTGTACACATTCATTGGCTTTCAGTGTATTCGATTGAGAACCCCCCCAGGTAAGAGGCGAGAGACATGAAGAATAAAAATAAACTCTCTCCTGTAAATAAACTCTTTCTGGCTGTGCAACCGTGCCAGAACTACGGAGTGGTTTGAGTGTTGATGGTAATATTCCAGAATATATTGGTTATAGAATGTGATTTCATAGCTCACATTACTTACATCACTCAACCAGCACTAACTACATGTCTGGGTTGTTTTAAGCTACGAGCTTGTTAAAATGTTACACAATACAACTTTAATATACAAAGACACAAAAATAATAAGCAAAAGGAAAGGGTTGATGATAGTTGTCACCATGATAGGTCAAATATTCATACCAAAAGGATTTTTCATACATTACATAAACATTTGTTTTTACATTTTAAATGGCTTTTTTGATTGAGTCATATATAAAATAGTGCAACTTTTTCCCAATTTCTTTGAAATAATGTAACTATTCCAGAAAATATGCGAGTGGTCCACGTCCATGGTGTTACACAACCTCCAACAGGCCTGCCTTTCATTTCAGGTGTTTAGCTTTTATAAAACCTGTGGTCGTCAATTATGTTGAGATTGAGCATTCTAAACCAAACTTGATTGAGGCATATAGTTTGTAATCAACAATTATAGTCTAAATTGGTCAGATGTTCTTTGTATGTTCCTTCTTAAAGTATAATGGAGATTATAGCGTCCTTCCATTATGGGAGTCTTTACTCAAGTACACTCCACTTACTCAAATTCAATTTTCAACATAAAAAGATTTTTTTTAAATTATTTGTTCTCATTTATTTTTGAATTTCTGGTTAGATATTATGAAGGACACAAAATTAAAAGATTAAAAAAAAAAAAAGATATACAGTATAGCAAAAAGGTGTGTTCAATTCAATTCAAGATTCTTTGTTGATCCCTGGGGGAAAGTCAATGTCCAAGCAGCTCAAGACATAGACACACATAACATACACACTATTAAAAGGATTTCCAAAGAGATCCACATGAACTATAAAGTGAATAAAGGTACTAATTCACACTAATAAAGATACTAATTAACACTAGTTAAAAAAATAAAAATAGGAAATAAAGGATAAGGTCCATATTTATGTGCTGAGGGTTCAACTATGATTGTAAGTGTAAGGTGTAAGGGATTTCTACATTTATAAAACTGAAGTGGATGTAAAAGTGTGCAGCAGGCGTATTCAACATGAAATGCTCACCAGCTTCAGCACTGAAGACGTCTTTGCCTCTCAGTATGAGCAGGTTGGCCAGAGACGTGTTGAAGCCGGTCGTTCTGAGGCTGCGAGCTGACTCGGCACCACCACCATGGACAGAAGGGGCACGCACCTGCCAGTCTATGCCTGGAGAAAATACGTAGAGGAAAGATATTGCCCTTACAATGCTGTATCTATAAATATGGATACAATTATACATATTTCGAGATATGTATATACCTATTTATAGATATGCTATTTAGAGATAACTTTCCTCTAAACAGCACAAAGTATATTAAGAATAATCCAAATGTACTCACAACATAGATGCACTCACACAGTAAATATCAATGTAATTGTTGAATAATGGTAGTAGGTTGCACAAACTTCAGAGGGCAGAAAGTGAAATATTTCATGTCTATCAGCTGTACTCGTGTGTGTGAACTGTGTGGAACCAAATACCAGAAACATACACAAAAATGTTGAATTCAAGTCATATTGTTTATAAAGAATGATTTATTGCACAATATTAACCATTTACCTGCTATCGAGTCAGTAGACACAGATATGTGGCAGAGACATATACACTTTTCATGTGTGGCTGGGTACCCGACTCAGGAATGAAAACACTAAAAGGCAGGCGTTTAGTTTTCAACTTAAAATGCTTCCTAGTCACTATGCTTAGGATGGCTTGTACCACCTGTAAACAAAACGTTAGCCTTATGTTACTAGCCTCGTTAACGTTAGCCTTGTGAGGAGACAGCATTGTATCATTGAACACACTATCCCCCTCTGAAATACATCCAGTGTGTGGGTATCCAGTGAACTGACTTCCTGCCCTCCATCTCATGTTCGCTCCACTGGTTTGACACCATGCAACAGCCTCTATCCCATAACCCTGGGGATATCATCTACAGAATATGAATCCAAATGGTGTGAATACAAACAGTGTATATACACTATATATATATATATATATATATATATATATATATATATATATATATATATATATATATATATATAAATACAAACAAAAAATATATAAAATTACTTATTTGTATATATAAAATTGTATATATTTATTATTATTATTATTATTATTATTACTTTTTTAATGAAAAATAATTATTTGCCAACTTGCCTTCCTCCATCCTGGTGTTGGAGATGAGCATCTGCCGGAGATGTTTGAGGAGGCCTGGCCAGCTGAACACACTGTAGGCCATGGAGGAGCTGGCCACCTGGGGGATGCTGGACACACTCAGAAGCTTGTACTCTGGGTGGCATGCCAGGCTGCTGACCATCTCACCTGGGGAGACGTTTTAGAAGGAGAGGGCAGCTGACTAATCATATTCACTTCACAAGATACACGCTATACCAGCGAGCTTGTCAACAGCGCTGAAATTCACTTGTAGGACTTAGTTGGAAATAGTGGCAATATATTAGTGGTGCCTCAAGGAGTGTGTGCGTGTGTGTGTGTGTGTGTGTGTGTGTGTGTGTGTGTGTGTGTGTGTGTGTGTGTGCGTGTGTTCACTTGAGACCCGGCGGGACATGTGTTGCGTTCCCCCAACAAATTCTGCAAATCCCTCGGTCGATGAGTTACGACATGCCGGGTCAAAGTTTACATTTCAACGTTGGCCACACGGAGGAGCCCTCTCCCCTCCCTGAAACCACCGCGGGCCCCCGCGGACGACGTCCGGCCGCGTCTGGAGTGGAACACGCGTATCTCACCCAGGGGGTTCCTGCTGTAGGCCCCGTAGGAGCTCGTGGTGAGGGCGGGCTGCAGCACGCTGGCCAGCTGGTGGGCGATCACCCCGTTGATGTCCCCGAAGGAGATGTCCTTGATGTTCAGCAGCTGAGCGCAGATCCCGTGCACCGTGTCGTTCTCGTGCACCAGCACGGCGTCCGACAGCCGGTAGAGGCGGGACAGCGTCAGCACCGAGTTGTAGTTCTGCACGATGACCTGGAGACAGGAGGATGAGGAGGAGGAGGAGGAGGAGGAGGACGGGTTCACGGTGCACGGCCTTGACCTGACAGTCATTCACATCCACATTCAGAACTCAATACAAGATTTACATACTGTATTTTAAAAGGTTTTTTTTTCACCAA
The DNA here is from genome assembly GCA_036785325.1 of Urophycis tenuis. Classification (NCBI taxonomy): domain Eukaryota; kingdom Metazoa; phylum Chordata; class Actinopteri; order Gadiformes; family Phycidae; genus Urophycis; species Urophycis tenuis. The sequence goes on from JAXIVH010000011.1 coordinate 12,663,690, forward strand.
AATGGACTTGACTGTGGCATTTTCTCAACATGAAGCAGTACTCAGTGAGTCGATAGAGTAGATTAGCAAATAGCGGTTGACCCTTAAACAAAGCTCATGCAAAACAACGTTGAACAAAACTGCCCTGTGTGTCCATTTGCCTCCAATCCGTTCTCACAATGACATCCAATCACATCACATTTGTCCACTGACTGCCGTACATAAATACACAAAAATACCCCCAAAATACCCAAAACCAGCGTGCGTACGCCCACCAAAACCAGCATTACCTCCCCGCTGTCATACGGCCAGGTGAGGTGATTGACGATGAAGGCGTTGGGGTACACTTCCCGGAGACACTGCGTGACGTAGGTGCCCACCCCGGAACCCGTGCCCCCGGCCACGCTCATCAGCGCCACGATGCCGGCCAGCCGATCACAGCGCTCCGCCTGCCGCCGCACCAGGTCCTCCATGGCCTCCCGGTGCCGCGGGCCGTGGACGCAGTAGCTGCCGCAGGACGCACACAACACCACCCGTGTTTGCGTGCGGCGTGTTCGTGTCCTCATTACGCACGCATCAACACTTTTACATTGTGAACATTATGGCTGCTACTCTGCGATATTGTTATCGCTGTTAAAAAAAATACCTGTTGCTGACTTATTTATGGTGAACAAAAAATGCGGGCTAATTGTCGGCCGGTGGGTTAATTGTGCATCTTACCCGTTAGCCCAGTTGTTGCCAGAACCCTGTTTCTGGCTAAAATGTGATTTTTCCTCGTATCTCCACCTGCCCGACTTGGCTGCTTTGCTTATACTTTGGTTGACGACTTTAGGCTCCATGTCAATGAGCACAGCCCTCGAGGAAAGCTCTGTAAGAATTCCACAAACATGGAGAGAAGAAACACTAATAAATGATGTATCTATCATTTACGAGCACATATGAGTAGATAGTGTAGTCTAGCAAAATATGTGGATCTTGTCAATGATAGACGCATGCATCGTCTAAGGAAAATTACACCAAGCACGTCTATCCATAACCAATACATCATCAGATCTGCACACACATGACGTCACGTCAGGAGCGCCCCCCTGTGAACGTGTGTGAACTCAGGGCGCTATGGAGTCATCACTGCGGATAGCTGGTGGGAATCTGGTCCTGTCCACCAACCACAAATGTGGAATGGGTTATTCTAAAGTGCCCTCGTGAAAAGACGCACTGATGCTTAGTTGACAGGCTGAGAAACAAACATTTCGATCCACTTCTTGTGTCGCCTTGTCGGTTGTACCCCAATCCATCCTGGGATGGTGTATGTCCGCGGTTGGAGCACAGCGCTCCTCACACGGACGCATCAGTGCGTGTTTTTTCGCGAGGACATACATGCGTGAGTACTTTCAAATAACCGATTCAACATTTGAAAGTGGTTAAATAAAAGGACCACTGTCATTATACCCCCAGACATCCGCGGTGGTGCTGGTCTGTTCGTACGGAGCGGAGCAAAAAATTAGGAACCCCCCCCCCCGTGTACCCCTTTAGTTTTATTAGGAGGCTGGCGTTGCATGTGTTTCCTGTGCGATCTGGTGGCTGACAGGTGATCTGGTGACTGACAGGTGACAGAGCTGTGAGGAAAGACATTCACACTCGAGTTGACTATTCTAATCAGCAACAGTGCAGTAAACAGCCATCCTACCGCCGGCGCTTGTTTCGTGGAAGAAGCGCTCGATGCTGGCGTCGCTGTAGCCCTTCTCCTGTCCACGGCGTGCGTCCTGACAGATGACATCCAGGAGCTCCTGGCCCACCTGGTTACCGCACTGCCCCAGCTGTACCGTTACGATAGACATCTCGCCGAGCAGGAGACCAGGTTTACGCCACCGCTGCTCTTTAAAAGGTCACGTGAAAGATGACTTTACACCGACGCCGAATTCACTTTTGAACTTGGTGCGCTTCACGGGCACTTCCTGCATGTGTCGAGAGAGCACGGGTCCATGATCGAGGAGGGGGTGTCTGCAGACCCGGAGGCTGCAGATTCCCGACCGCAGATCTCCGCCCCTCAGGAATGTGCCAACCGCAGATCTCCGCCCCTCAAGAATGTGCGACAGCGGCAGCGCCACCAACTGGACGGAGTACTGTCTTCCCACTTACATACACCACGAGGAGTACATCCATGATGGACGACGACCGGAGTGTGAGTATTGAACGTGAATTATTTGTTTAATATCATGAAACTATTCTGTTGATTCGACAGCAAAATCAATGTTTTAATGTGTTACGTTTGATATGATGTGACTCTATTTGCCATGATAGTCTGAAGGGCACGTCATAGTCATCTAGGTTAAGCGAATAGGTAGCTAAAGCTAATGTTAGCTTGTTGGAAATGAACTGTTAGACCGTACATTTTGTTTAATGAAACCGAAGTGACGAAGAGTTTTAGCATGTGCATTAAATAAAACATAAAAAATGATTAAGTGGGTGATGTATGAGTGTGAGAAAAACACGTAACGTTATAAGGCTGACGTTACGTTTTCATAAGACAGACAGACAGACATACTTTATTGATTGAATGCATGAAACTTAACATTTTCTGAAATGACATGGCAGAAATGCATATTGGCAGTGTAGCCTACTTCATGCTAACAGTTAATGTATTATGTGTGGTTGTCTGGAGCCGGACCTTTAAGGTAGTAACACCAGTCCACGATATAGCAGTTCGATCATACCTGTGTTGTGTAATCACCGAGTTAATAAAGTAGACCAAAGATAACCACCGAGTGACGTATAATCTTTTACATAACACTACATTATATATCATGTTACATCTCATGTATGTTTATATCAGTATTTACATTTAGCCTATATTATTCTGTTATCTATACTGTATTTAGAGATTTTGTGGACGGAAATTAAGCTAATCCGGGGAAGATCAGAAATGTATTTTTGTCCATTATTAGGTTTAGGCCTATTTTATGTATTGAAAACGGTGTAAAAATATTACATTGAACTAAATAGGCACTCTCTTTTTAAGGTTCACATTACGATTCAGAAAGGGCAAACCTTGCCCCAACTGGACAGATGCAAGACATGCTGTCTTCATTTTCACTGTCCCTTCTGCAGCCCAACTTTGTTTAGCCCAACAAAGTTGAGTAAGTGCAGAGAACATTTGGACAACCATTTCAACCGGGCTGTTTGCCATGAAGGTAAAGTTTGCAAATATTTGTAGTTACATGGTTGCTGCAACTTCATACTTGATTCAAATTTTGTGTTTATAAGTGACATTTTGTAATAAAATACTGATGATATAATGATACTTGATTATTTGCTCTTATGTTTAAGGATATACCATTCACAGATGTGGACTGGAATGTCGGCTTCAGCTCCACTATCATTGTGTCTACTGTGGTGTAACACTTCTACGCAAACCAGATTTTATTAAACATCTGGATTTGTGCAAGAAGAAGCACAGTGACAACCTTCCATCTCTGGCAACCACTCCCCCAGCAGTGGCACCAACAACCTCCACCACGCCCCCAGCAGTGGCACTAACAACCTCCACCACGACCCCAGCAGTGGCACCAACAACCTCCACCACCACACCGGCAGTGGCACCAACAACCTCCACCACGCCCCCAGCAGTGGCACTAACAACCTCCACCACGCCTCCGGCAGTGGCACCAACAACCTCCACCACGCCCCCGGCAGTGGCACCAACAACCTCCACCACATCGGCAGTGGCACTAACAACCTCCACCACGACCCCAGCAGTGGCACCAACAACCTCCACCACCACACCGGCAGTGGCACCAACAACCTCCACCACGCCCCCGGCAGTGGCACCAACAACCTCCACCACACCGGCAGTGGCACTAACAACCTCCACCACCACACCGCAGATCACATGCAGGCTGTCATTGACCGCACTGCAGAGGAAAAGCGACTTGTGGACTTCATTTTACAGTCACAGGGGGCTGAGCAGCATTTGGTGGTACTTTGAGATTTTCTTATTACTGACTGACTCACAGAAATTAATCACCAGAGCATTTGTGAGGAATATCATCAACAGACATATTTAACTATGCGGCTCATTTATTGTATTTTTATCTTAAATGTATGTATGTATTTAATGTAATTGACATTTACTGCCTGTTCAGTGATTAACAACTATCATACAATAGGCTCAAAGACCCAATTCCCACAAAGTAATTGTTCCTGTGTCTTGGTTTGCCAATAGGGTGTGCTCAACGGGAAGCCTTCTAAGTGGTTTCCTCTGAAGTCCTCGTTCCAGGTGCCTGTCTACCTTGACAGTGAGGAACAACAGGACATCCTGTTTGCCTTTCTGAAGGCAGTACTGCATAGAACACCAACACAACTGGGCTTCACAGATGAAGTGCAGTTCATCTTGGGTGTTCTATTTCCAGAGGTAGGTCTAACCATGTTATGTATTTGTTCATGTTCCTGTACTTTCAAAGCCTATGTAAACAGCATGGCTACAATGGTGCTACTTGTGTATGGACCAGTGTATAATGGTTTGCTGTTCTGTATTTTTGAAGTAACCTTTCTCTTTTGGAAGGCCATCATATATGGCCTGTCTGTGCTGCAGAATTTGTCCTTGCAGGAGGCTGAACAGGTCTTCCTCTCTGGTCCCGTTTATCATCAGAGGTAAGACTATTTTTTTTAAACACAAATCTTTATCAACTATTTTCTAATATTAGTTAATACCTTAATTAAGAAGTAGTTAATAAATGTACCATTTTAAGTGTTTCCAATATTTCTGTTAACCCAGCAGTGATTATTTTCTTGTCCATTTACTATTTCAGTGAAGTGGAGGAGTTTCAAAGAGGAATTGGCAGGCAATTGAGAAAAGAATGGGAATTGTAATTGGTATGTAGTGCTGTTACCTACTTCACAATCTAGGGGTTGAATATTGGAGGGTGAGGAAAAGTCAATAATGTCAAAAATGTCAATAACATGTTATTTCTACTCTGTTTTCTGGCACCTCTTTCTCTCTTTCTCTCAGAAGTCATGGACCTGTGTGTGTCCTCCCAGCAGCCTGCCTTCTCTCAGCCATTCACTTAAAAGATGACCAGTCCCTAGGCACTGTTGGCCCTGTGGAAACTGTTTTTGTTTGTTAAATAAAAAGGATGTTTGAAAAAAAAAGTGTGTCCTATGTTTCTGAACAAATATTAAGGTAAAATGTTTCTGGTATGTTTTTGGCAGCTTTATTTATTTATACAGCACATTTCATACACAAGGCAATTCAATGTGGTTTACATGATTAAAAGTTCAACATTAAAAGCATTTAAAAACAAAGAACAAACAGCATTTAAAACATGAAAATGCATAAATAGAGGTTAATTTAAAACACAGTGCAGTATAATGCAACAGCGTTAAAATAAGTAAAGGATTTAAATAATTCAAAGTCCTTACAGAATAAGTTCTGTGATTTATAGACCAGTAGCAGAACTTTTAAGTATATTCTATAGCTGCCTAGGAGCCAGTGTAAAGTCTTCTGAACTGGAGTAATATGCTCTGATCTCTTTGTCAGTAAGAACCAGAGCTGCAGCATTCTGAATGAGCTGCAGCTGTTTAATGCTCTTGTGGGGCAGTCCTGTCAGACCATTACAATAGTCAAGTCTACTAGACATAAAAGCATGGATCAGCTTCTTCTGATCTGTTTGGGACATGAGACCTCTCACTCTGGATGTGTTCTTCAGCTGGTAGAAGGCTGTTTTGGTGATTGATTTGATGACTGCTGAAAATCAGATCCGAGTATCAGTACATCAAGGTTTCGGACTTGGTATTTGGTCTTTAAAGACAGTGGTATTTACTAACAGCAATCATCTTTTCTTTATTGCCAAAAACAATTACCTCAGTTTAGTTGTGGTTTAATTGAAGAAAACTTGCATTCATCCAGTCATTGATTTGTTCTGGAAAGTGATATAACAGCTATATGGAACTGTAGTATTATCACAATTAGCACAATTGTTTTGGCATTTGGGTGGAATAAACCTCAAATATTATAGTTAGTGAAAAAATATCTTTAGGATGATATTGGGATATCATGAATCACATTTGTTTTGACATTTGGGTGAAATAAACCTTAAATATTATAGTTAGACAGAAAATACTGTTAATAGTATATTAAGTAGCCTAGTATATGGCTGGAATAAACCTCTAATATTATAAAATATATTCTGTGGCAGGCACTGTGAGGTCGTAGATCTGCGGTCGTGAATCTGCAGCAGGCACATACTCCTCCCAGTAGGTGGCACTGTGCGGTCGTAGATCTGCGGTCGTAGATCTGCGGTCGTGAATATGCAGCCTCCGGGTCTGCAGACATACACTATTGCCATGATCCGGTTCTGTTGAACAACCCGCCCCCTTAAAGGCGAAACACACCCAGTTTGTTTGATCACTAACCAGAGTCAAGAAGCGTGGATCTAGTCACAGTAATGTTGTGTATGACTAGCAGACGGAGCCGAGCCACACGACCCGTCTCCCTCCAGAACCGCAGAACTCTTTGTGCGGCTCTCGTCGGGTCACCGCCCCCTCTGGTCGATGCGCACTGCGCATGCTCAGTGTAGTAGCCGGTTATGGCGGCGACGTGTGTTAGTCCATGAGGTGGGGAACCCGAGCTCTTCTCTCGGTGTGCGAGTCAGCAATCTGAAGCAAACGCAGCCATGGCTGGGGTGTTCGACATCGATTTGGATCAGCCGGAGGAAAATGTCTCCGACGATGAGATCGAGGAGGTACTTTGATGCGTAATGTTCTCAGTGTGGTTGTTCCCGTGTCGAGCAGCTAGCTCGGCAGGCTGCCGCTCGGTGGACCAGGCCCGCTCCCCGGGCGCAGGCCTGCTACGAGTAGCATGGGAAGCCCTCAATGCTAACTCGCTGTAGTACGAATAACTCAGCTGTCATCTGTCAGGGAAGGCTTTTAACATCGCCAGAGGAACGGTCTGTCCGAGGCGACGCTTCGATTTGTTTTCGTCTGGCTGGACGAGTGCTGTCAGTGAGGCGTCTACTTTGCACGTTTGCTGTGCTGGGAGACACGAGCCGTGGTCTCCTGATGGTGTGCAGGGAGACAGGAGCCTGGTTACCTGATGGTGTGCAGGGAGACAGGAGCCTGGTTACCTGATGGTGTGCAGGGAGACAGGAGCCTGGTTACCTGATGGTGTGCAGGGAGACAGGAGCCTGGTTACCTGCTGGTGTGCAGGGAGACAGGAGCCTGGTTACCTGATGGTGTGCAGGGAGACAGGAGCCTGGTTACCTGCTGGTGTGCAGGGAGACAGGAGCCTGGTTACCTGATGGTGTGCAGGGAGACAGGAGCCTGTAACCTGCTGGTGTGCAGGGAGACAGGAGCCTGGTTACCTGCTGGTGTGCAGGGAGACAGGAGCCTGTAACCTGCTGGTGTGCAGGGAGACAGGAGCCTGGTTACCTGCTGGTGTGCAGGGAGACAGGAGCCTGTAACCTGCTGGTGTGCAGGGAGACAGGAGCCTGGTTACCTGATGGTGTGCAGGGAGACAGGAGCCTGGTTACCTGATGGTGTGCAGGGAGACAGGAGCCTGGTTACCTGCTGGTGTGCAGGGAGACAGGAGCCTGGTTACCTGATGGTGTGCAGGGAGACCCGAGCCGTGCTCACTTGTTGGGTGTGCAACAGTTTATTTGCGCAAGTCGAGCTGCGGAGACCACCGACCGGAACGGCGTCCTTTACGCCTCGTCCGTCCCACACTCAACACGCCACCGGGTCCTCCCGGGACGGCGTTCCCCGTACACAACTCGACATAGACGTTAGTATGGCTTTTAGTGCTGTCGTGGGTCTGCAACATGACAGCTGTCGTGTGTGTGTATGTGTGTGTGTGTGTGTGTGTTTGTGTGTCCCGCTGACTTCTTTGGGTCCATGCTCGCTTGCATCACAGTAACATCAGTGTGACAGGTCGGGCAGCTGCAGCCGAACTCCATTCACCCTTTCACCCTTTTTCCCCCCACAGTGCAACACAGAATGCATGTTGCACGCAAAAAGTGAACATATGGGAACATATGTACTCTTCAACGTTGTTCTTAAAATATTTAAGTATGTGACGTAACTGTGATATTATTGGCGACTACAAACAAACTGTTGCTTATAGTTGCTTTGGCTGTCCACATGCTGTGGTATACTCTATCATATTATATGCAGTGTTGTGTCGTGGAACAGAAGGCAATTGTTTAAATACCGGTGTTTGTTTGTTTCCTCCACTGCCTGGATTAGGCTCAGATCAACGACTTCATGGAGCAGTGCAGCGGCTTTGAGTTGTAAGTGTTGGCTGTTGGGGTCTGTGACTCCGTTACATGCATTACACTGGGGTTCCCTGGTCCCTCCTAACATCTCCACATTTCTCCTCTTCTTCTGCTGACGCGGTGGACGTCGCGCAGCAACATGGAGGACTGCGAGAAGATCGAGATATCGGAGGACAACGTCAACCGAGGGACGGAGAACATCAGACCGGAGTGCTTTGAGCTTCTCCGGGTGCTGGGGAAGGGAGGCTATGGAAAGGTACGAGGGGTTGCCGAAGAGGCGTGAGGCCTCCGTGTGGGACTCTCACTGTGCTCACTCGAGGTGTGAGTCTTCCTGCCATCTCAAGATTCTGTTCTACTTCTATTCTCGGGGTCACAACTCAAAATCACAGCTTGATTCAAAAACTCTTCCTGATTCAAAATAGACTTTGGATTCAGTGCGTACGCTTATTTCAGGATCTACCCCGGTCTGCTGTGCATTAAGAAAGGCGATTAGATTAACAGATTAGAAAGTGTATAAGATTATGTTGTTTTTATATTTGAAAAAGCTCGAGAAAAAAAAGAAGTGGATTTTTGCAAGTTGTTTGAATTGATTTAGAATCCTAGGAGATGAGAAAACACACACACACACACACTCACAATTGACTGACTTTAACCCTGCTGTTTTCAACGCCACCCCAACCTATCCGTGTCATGTTCAGGTGTTTCAGGTTCGCAAGGTTGTTGGTGCTGCCTCAGGCAAAATATTCGCCATGAAAGTCTTGAAGAAGGTAATTTTTAAGTTATTTCCCCCCCCCCCCCCCCCCCCCTCCCCCTGCCTGACCTTTCCATGCCACTATTTACTGCAGGCTGGACTCGCGCGTCCTCTGTCTGATATTCACTGCTGCCCCTACACATTTCCATTGCATCAGCAACAGTGATAAAAAAAAATAAAAAAATCACAATTTGGCCGTGTTGACTCTGTCTGCAAATATTGGCTCTGTTTTCCCCTGAATCATACTGTATGGGGTAAGACTCGCTCCAATCTGGTTGATTTCAATCTATTGAACTCTGGTGCTGCTGTCGCCACGCAGTTAAAGGACTTCCTCATTCTATGAAGTCTCTTTGTGAGTCACTTTGGATAAAAGCATCTGCTAAATGCCCTAAATGTAAATGTATGAGGTTGTTGCCTGATAGTCACGTTGTGCTAAATGGTCTTAAAGAGCCGTAAAGACCTGCCAACCTGCAAATCTCGTGTGACTCTGCTAGGTCATTATGCTGTGGAGCGAGCCCAATTATGTGCAATAATGCTTGGTTAAATATATGCACCCACCCACCAAGGGCAGTAAATGAATCCACCTCGCTGTGGCATTCTGTCGGAGTCACGATGAACAAGGAAGCGCTTGGTGGTCTTTGTGCTTTGGATCCGGGCGACAGGAAGTACATTTTCCGATGTCTCTCGCACCGTGTGCCCAGGCGATGATTGTACGCAACGCAAAGGACACGGCGCACACAAAGGCAGAGCGCAACATCCTGGAAGAGGTGAAACATCCCTTCATCGTGGACCTCATCTACGCCTTCCAGACAGGAGGCAAACTCTACCTGATTCTGGAGTACCTCAGCGGTCAGTACACACACACACACACACACACACACACACACACACACACACACACACACACACACACACAGACACAGAAACACACAGAGAAACACACACACACAGACACACAGATGGGTACACAGAAACAGAAACACACACACACACACACACACACACGCACACAGAAACACACCTACCTTTATGGACATGCAGGACATAAATCCCATTGGAATGGGAGCGCATACTTTCACATTTCCATTTCCATTGCAATGTACTGCGGTTTTCATGTTCACACTTCTGTCTCTGTCTCACACTCTACCACACACACACACACACACACACACACACCACCCCCCACCCCCATGGAGGCCAGTCAATAAGATGTATGGTTGCAAATTCTTTCTGCGTGTCTGTTGTCTCCTGAGTCCCCGCTCAGCCATGTTGGACATCAGGCGCCTCTAAAAACAGACAGGTATTATGTTGGGGTTCAACACGCCCCCTGGTAGCAGCCAACAGTAACCTGCCCTCGGAGAAAATATGTTCGCCCCTCCAGGGTTTGGATTGAGCAGATCTCTGATGTGTGAACGCTGTCTACAAATTGGACCTCCTTCGGCGAAATCAAACATGGGTTATAAGGAAAAACAAAACAAATGTTTGCATTTTTGGCGGGGGCTTTAAATATCATGTTTCGTCTTTTTGATGTTGGTAAGATTTGTCCGGGCTTCGTTAAAACTCCCATCCAGACAGGTTGCCTGAGTCTCTCCACTTTGGTGCGTGGCTATCAGCCGGTCATGGACTTTGTTTTGGCCCCGGCAGTTTGTGTTCACCACAATGTTCCACTGCTTCCCGGGCAAAATCATTTTCCAGGAAACACGAGTCGGGCTATCTGGCATCCATTGGAAGAAATGTGTTTTACTAACGTATATTTCAATAACCCTAAATAATAAAGGAGATTCTACTTTGCTCACGGACACTCGTACAGGCCTGTCTGTCTGTCTGCCTGCCTGCCTGTCTGTCTGTCTGTTTGTGTTCAAGGCCGTCTCCATGGGAACAGCGTCTGTTCTGATTAGCCGGGGAGGTTTGAAGGATGTGATTGCGAGACAAAGTGTGACCCTGGTGGCGTTGTGCTTTTTCAGGAGGAGAGCTTTTTATGCAACTGGAGAGAGAAGGCATCTTCATGGAGGACACCGCCTGGTGAGTCGTCTGGCTTTCTACAATCAATACGGTCCGCTATCATCTTACCCGCTCGCTGTGACGGATATGCATTGTCTTGAGTGTGTGTCTTGTTGTTGTTGTCGTGGTCTTCAGTTTCTACCTGGCGGAGATCTCCATGGCGCTGGGTCACTTGCACCAGAAGGGCATCATCTACAGAGACCTGAAGCCCGAGAACATCATGCTCAATAGCCACGGTGTGTGTGTGTGTGTGTGTGTGTGTGTGTGTGTGTGTGTGTGTGTGTGTGTGTGTGTGTGTGTGTGTGTGTGTGTGTGTGTGTGTGTGTGTGTGTGTGTGTGTGTGTGTGTGTGTGTGTGTGTGTGCGCGCGTGTGAGTTCAACATGCGTCCACATTTCCAAAATCCTGCATTCCTCGCTGTGTTGGGAGGGTGGAGAATAACTTGACATGTTGTCTCTGTTGTCGTTTCCCCCCCCCCGCCCCCAGGCCACGTGAAGTTGACTGACTTTGGGCTGTGTAAAGAGTCCATCCACGACGGAACGGTGACACACACGTTCTGCGGTACAATCGAGTACATGTAAGCACACACACTGCGGCCCCGGGCTGACCCCGGTCGGCCCTCCGCGCCATTCCTCCTCGTATTGTTATTATTATCCCTCATCATGTAGGAGAACACACACACACACACACACACACACACACACACACACACACACACACACACACACACACGCACGCACACAGAAACACACACACACACACAGAAACACACACGCACACACACACACACGCACACATACACACACACGCACACACAGAAACACACACGCACACACACACATACACACACACACACAGAAACACATACACACACACACACACACACAGAAACACACAGACACGCACACACACACACAGAAACACACAGAAGCACACACACACACACAGAAACACACAGACACACACGCACACACGCACGCACACACACACACACAGAAACAAACAGACACACACAGACACGCACACACACACACACGCACACACAGAAACACACGCGCACACAGACGCACATACACACACACGCACACACAGAAACACACACACACATACACACACACGCACACACGCACACACACACACAGACACGCACGCACGCACACACACACACACACACACAGACACGCACACACGCACGCACACACACACAGAAACACACACGCACACACACACACACACACACTGTATGCTGCCCATACCCCCCCCCTGTATTTACATCCCCCCGCGGCCCCGCCCCATGTGCGCCCAGCCTGCTGACGGCGCCGTAACGTGAGCCCTGTGGGCCGCCGTTGTTCGCAGGGCGCCGGAGATCCTGATGCGGAGCGGCCACAACCGGGCCGTGGACTGGTGGAGCCTGGGGGCGCTGATGTACGACATGCTCACCGGAGCGGTGCGTCCTCCTCCTCCTCCTGTCTGGGTTCGTCTGGAAGGTTCTGGAACCCCGGGACTGTGTTGTGATTGTCCCTCTGTTTGTTTGTTGTTGTTTGTTTAGCCGCCGTTCACGGGTGAAAACAGAAAAAAGACGATCGATAAGATCCTGAAGTGCAAGCTGAACCTGCCGCCCTACCTCACACAGGAAGCCCGGGACCTCCTGAAACGGGTGACTTCCCCTTCCTGTTGGGTTTTGTTCTGGTCCCGTGTGCTGCGAGTGTCTCGGTGGTTGTGCGTGTTCAGGACCGTGTCCGTGTCTTCCTCCTGACAGCTGCTGAAGAGAAACGCCTCCTCGCGGTTAGGTGCCGGCGCCGGGGACGCCACCGAGGTCCAGGTGAGGTTCTGGCCGAGCGGCGCGGAGCTCGCGTTTGAGCGGGACGAGCTTTGGGCTGAAAACCTTGTTTGCTGTGCACGCAAACGGCCAGCAGAAATGATACCCCTGCGGTTTTGATCGTCTAGTGAAAATAACCCGAGCTTTTGGATCCCGGCCCCGGCCTCACTCGGTGCTGGTGTGTTCTGACCCACAGGCACATCCATTCTTCCGCCACATCAACTGGGATGACCTGCTGGCCAGAAAAGTGGAGCCTCCCTTTAAGCCTTTCCTGGTAGGTGGGGAGGGTTCAAAAACACGAGCGGAAAACTGCAAACATTGTCTGTCATTATCTGCCGTCAGTCTCCCGCTGGTTCACGAGGAAGACGCTGAATCCAGAGCGGCCCGCGTCGCGGCTGAGTGACAACCAAGCATGGTGGTCCTTGTTTTGTTAGTGTGTTTGTATTGTACATTCACATTACATTGAGGGCTTTTAGCAGACGCTTTTATCAAAAGCGACTTACTTCATTGCTGTTAATACAGTAAGAAAGTCCAACCAGAACAAGTTTCAAGCATTTCAATTGCTAGGTTAACCATTGCTAGTATACAACATCTCTGACTCAGTGCCAAGTTACAAAGAGCGATCATAAATTGCCAAGACGTGAAACATGAAAGAGCATGAGGGTTTTTTTTATTTAGTTTTTATTTATTTATTTTTTAATAGAGGATGGATGTTATGCAGGGTTCAGGTGAACTCTGAACGTGAAAGTGAGTCATGAGTCATTTCCCGGGAAGATGAGGAGTGAGTCCGCAGTCCTGACATTGGCAGGGAGCTCGTTCCACCACTGCGGTGCCAAAACGGAGAAGAGTTGAGATTTCCCCATCCAACCTTTTCCTCCTTTTAGTGATGGAGGTACCAGTCGACCAGCTGAGGTAGTTGGGCAGAGTGCTCGAGCAGGGCCGTGGGTTTTCACTAACGCTTGGAGGTAGGTAGGGGCAGTTCCATTAACGGCTTCGTTGGCCAGTACCATTGCCTTGAATGTGATGCGAGCCACTACAGGGAGCCAGTGGAGGTCATGGAAGAGGGGGGGGGGGGGGGTCACGTGGGAGAATTTGTGTCACGAGGCGTGCTGCAGCATTCTGGATCCACTGCAAAGGTTTCATCGCGGTTGCAGGGAGTCCAGCTTACAGTTGGTTTATTTGTTATAGCTTTAAAGCGAGCGGAGGCAATTGTGAGCAAGCAGCCAGAGTAAGCAGGACTCTTTTTGAAAGTCGCCAACTGAAACAATCCCGCCGCTCCCTTCGGGCCTCCTCCCCCCTCAGCCACTCCCCCGGAACACAGGACTAGCTCATCACAAGTGTTGGCGGCAGGTCTGCCTGGCCTGGTGGAAGACTCCAGTCAGACACGATGAGTGAGTGCATGCAGGTAGCCGGGCACGTAGGCAGACGGAAGGGTCGGTTACCTTATCACAGGCCTCTCGACAGCCCGCCATGTCAGATGTTCTTTGTCGGTTTGATTTGTTCATTATCAATTTCAACAAACGTGACAAAAAAAAGCGTATAAAATAAGAATAAAGGGCTTGTACGCCATGACGTCACATCGCGACGGCCGGCACCTTGTCTGGAGCGTGAGACGGTGAACGGTGGTAAGTGCTTTGGTCATTGTTTAGAAACAGAGTTGTGGAATTATGTCATTTTTTGGGTGAAATTGTGTTGTAAACCGTCAGTGTTGCTCAGGTAAGATGCGGCCAAAACAATCTTTTGATAAGCCTTGGTTACGGTCTGTGTACGTTTTAGTGTTTTATCCCATGATGCATTCTGATGTACAAGCCCTATTGTGTTGGTGTGAATCGTTTGTTTCTGCCGTGGTGCTGAATGGAGTCTCTGTTGCACGGGGAGCCGGCTGAGTAACAGTTAGTCGTTAAACTGTAATCAAGCCCACCTTCTCCCATGTCACACGCCTCTTCATCCGACACCTCGTCTCACATTCCTGAACTCCACATAGGTTGTAAGTCTTCTTCCTTGTCTTCTCCCCCCCCCCCCCCTCTCTCCTTCACCCTTCCCCTTTCTTCCGCTCCTCCCCCTCCTTTCTGGACTTCACTTCCTTTTGAAGCAATCTGCTGAAGACGTGAGTCAGTTCGACTCGAAGTTCACCAGTCAGACCCCAGTGGACAGTCCAGACGACTCCACCCTCAGTGAGAGTGCCAATCAAGCCTTCCTGGTAACCACCACCACCGCCACCACCCCCACACTGCACTCCACCTCTCATATATCCTCTGCTCCCTTAAATAGACGTATAATTAACATCTGGGGTCCATCACTGCTATTCTAGGTCTAGATCGGCTTCTTCGATGAGATGTACAAATTATTTCTAAACTTAGAAACTGCCGGATCAGGTGTGTCATGTTGCCGTACCGAACAAGGTAAATACTGTGCGTTAACGAAGGCCTCTTTTGTGTACCAAGGGTTTCACCTACGTAGCCCCGTCGGTCCTAGAACACATGAAAGAGAAGTTCTCCTTCGAGCCAAAAATCCGCTCTCCCCGGCGGTTTGTGGGCAGCCCGAGGACGCCTCTCAGGTGAGTTCTGTTTGAGTCTCCTCCCTGAGGGAGCACACTTCTTCTAACACTTTAGACCTCGGCGAGCACCCAGACAAGCCAAGCCAGGGGGGGGGGGGGATTTGGAGAAACCAGACAGTTGGCTGTATTCTGAATGTGTCACTAGCCACTCCCCCAAAACACGTGACTAGCTAGCTTTAGCCTGAGGTCTGAACGGCCTTGTGGAAGACTCCGGTCATGCACAATGAGTGTATGGGCAGAGTGCGCAGGTAGACAGACAGACAGACAGACGGGTAGGCCATCAGATTATTTTCATTTGTACAGAACGATCAAAGTGCAGGCCCTGCGACAGCCACAGGCGGACCACACTGTTTCGGTTTATTTGTCACAGCATTTGATTTATTGATTTGTTGTTGGGGTGTGAAGAGAATTTACACAAATTACGAAAAATGCCTCTAAAAATAAACAGCCCGCCCTGGCTTTAACGGAGGTAAATCTGTGAAACAAACAAAAAAACACCGTTCCGGTGTGACCCAGTAAACATTCCCTCTGACCCGTCTCTCCCTCTGACCTGTCTCTCCCTCTAACCCCCCCCCCCCCCTTCTCCCTCTGACCCCCCCTCCTCCCCCCCTGCCTCTCCCTCTGACCTGTCTCTCCCTCTGACCTGTCTCTCCCTCTGACCTGTCTCTCCCTCTGACCCGTCTCTCCCTCTGACCTGTCTCTCCCTCTAACCCCCCCCCCCCCTTCTCCCTCTGACCTGTCTCTCCCTCTAACCCCCCCCCCCCCCCCCCTTCTCCCTCTAACCCCCCCCCCCCCCCCGCCTCTCCCTCTGACCCGACTCTCCCTCTGACTCTTCCCCTCTGACCCGTCTCTCCCTCTGACCCCGCCTCCCCCCGGGCCGCGCCCCCCAGCCCGGTGAAGTTCCCCGGGGGCGAGTGCTGGTCCCGGGGCGGCCTGATCCCGGGCGCCATGCGGCCCCCCCCGGAGCAGGCCATGGAGCTGTCCACGCCGGAGCAGATGGACGTGAGCGCCGGGTCCGAGGCGTCCGCCCCGCTGCCCATCCGCCAGCCGTCGGGCGGCGCCGCGGCGCAGGCCAAGCAGCCGGCCTACCCGCAGGCCGCCAAGCGGCCCGACCACCTCCGCATGAACCTATGACCGGCGGGGCGCACCCGCGGGGGGGCGGAGTCTCCCCCGGGGCGTTGGTAGTGCTTTTCTGGGGGGGGGGGGGGGGGGCGGGGTTGGAGTTTTATTTTTTTTTCTTTATTTTATTTTTTTTTAAAGATAGAATCCAAAAAAAAAAAAGGCAAAAAAAAGACGCGGACGCTAGAGACGATGAACCTGTTGGAGGAACCTGTCGAGGAACCGCACAGCAGAACTCGCTACCGTCACCACATGGACCTTGTGCGGTGGTAATGGGGGGGGTGTTTGAGGGAGGGGGGGGGGGGGGGGGGAGCGGGGCTACAACTCACTACAACAACAACGACACCACCACCACCACCACCACGATCACCATCACAACCTTCACCTCAGGTCACCTTTGACCTTTTGTCTTCTGACCCTTAACCTTGGCCAGCACTGGCCTAGTAGGACTGACTGTGTTTTGGGATCCACAGCCTTCGTATGACAAGGTCATACCGTGAGGGGAACGCCGTCGCACTAGAGCGCAGTCCCCCCCCCCGCCGTCTCTCGGATTACAGACACGGTGCTTTGTGCTGTTCCAAGCGGACAGCAGGTGTGGAGTTTGCTTTCCTGGAGAGAAAAAAAAAAAAAACTAAAACGGCAGGGTGATTTTGACCGCCGTTCCTAAAAAATGCTTCCTGGGTGTGAACAAAATGAAATGAACCAATTGTTCATCCAAAAAAACGATGTACGATTGGAAGGATATTTGGTCAGCAGAGGACCTGATCATGAACAAGCTTTATGTCTTAGTAAGTTTTACAAAATAGCTGCATCAACTATGCTATAAAATGGATAAATGAGCCTAAATAATAAAAGAAAACCTTCTTGTAATGTTTGTGGATCATTTATTCAGTGGTGATGTAGGCCGGACACTACCATCAGACCGTCTGACCTTGTCTTCAAAAATATGCAGTTTCTTCTAATTCTGCGACTGGCTGCTGGCTCTGCTGTTCGATTTGGTTTCAATAAGCGCGTGTCAGGTCTGTTGCAGCAATGATTAGTCAGCAGACGGCCAGGGGAACCGTACCGCCCAAAGAAGTTATGCAATGTATTGAGCAGAGAGGCAGTCCTCAGAACTCCGGAGAACTTGAGCCCTCTAATCAAACCAATTGTAGTTTGGTTCTCTCATGAAGGGTCATGAACATCTCCCACTCATGTGTCTATCAGTTTCAAACCGATTAGGACTTATGTTTCCCTTCAAAACATAAAAGTATGTGTGAATGTTAAGTTTGTTAGAGATCACCATATAATGGAGTTCTGCACACCATGATGCGCCATATCTAGTAACTTAAGTTAAGGCTCCAAGCAAGGTGAGGAACGTTAGAGAGATCTTCAGGATTGGGTTTAAATTTGAGCATTTTGGAGAACGAAACTGATTGTGAAACTGATTTTATTTTATATAAGATTAGCTTCAGCTCTCATTAATATTGCACCCTTCAGAAAATGTGATACAGAATAGCTCCCACCATACATGTATGTCATTTTACTCTTGGTTGTTTAAAGTAGAAAATGGAGAAAAAGAAAAAAGGTCAAAAATACATATTCACCTTTGAATTTGCATACAAATTGAAAATTCTACTTTTTTTTTTTTAAAGTAACAATAAGTAAATAAAACCCACATTCAAACAGATTTAGCAGGCAGGCTTCCAATGAAATAAAAAGGTACATAAATTACAATACAAATAAATATAAAACCTGAAAAATAAAATACAGGTTCTAGGAGCAGACACGTAAAATCTATCCATCAATCACGATAAACAAGCAATAACTTCAGCAGTGTGGCTCAGAAGAGTCAACATGAACATCAAATCAGATGAACGCTCAAATCTTCCCTCATAAAAGGTTTGTGAAGCCGCGTCTGCTCCAGTGCCCAGAGTGGGACATCGGTGATGCCTTGCTAACCGCTGGTGTCGTCATTAAAATGGGAATGTCAGTTTAGATTACTCCACTGGCCATACGGGGTGGGCCGAATATACACAACAACAAAGACAGGACCGCGTGTTGCTAAATCTGATCAAGTTACGAAAAATAACGGTGGTATTTTCTACAGCTTCATAGTTCATTCTGTTGGAAAAATAAAGATGACATGAAAGCAGCAAACGTTTATTCCTGCTGGATGTCAAAGTAACCGTGGCTTAGTGAACTTTAAAAAGTAAACACTGAAGGATCCATGTGGCATCAGGGCTCAGTACCGGTTGCGTCTGAACTGCGTGAGAATGAGCTGAGAAAGGCACAATTAACCTCAGGGAAAAGAACCCAAAATACAAGCAAACAATGATAAAAAAAAAAAAATCAACAAAATGCAACAAGGCAGACTGGATGGAGAGTGTAGCTCCTGGAGTCCAGACCATATGGGAGGGGGTTTCAAACACAGACTCTGTACTCCAGAAGGATGCATTTGAATGACTTCTCATACTTCAGAGCCCCCTTTGTACAGTGCATCCAAATATGTAATAACACTTGTGCTACTTTGAATAAGCAAATACAGTGACCATGACAGGATGTGGTGAAGGTGTGTTTGAGCAGCACAGAGCATCGCTGGAGCGGCTTGCAAGGGAGCTGCTCTACAAAATGGCTGAATCAGTCGTCCCATCAACAAACTGAAAACAGCGCCGTAGATTTCCAAAGGAACCGTGTTTACTTTGAGGAAACACAGACAACAAGTTATGGCGACTTCATCACCGTGACCTAAGATGTGTGCGTGTGTGTTTTTAAATCATCATAATAAAAGATTCAATGTGGGTGAGACCACGAGGGAGGGCGTGTGTGCGTTTCTTCCATGGAGACTAACAGCTGTGTACGTACGGTGTGTGTGAGCGAAGCCTAGTTGTGGTGCGACGTCGCCGCTAGCGTTTGGCCGCGGCGGCGACCGGCGGCGGCGGCGGCAACGGGCCCCGTGTCCCCCGGAGCAGAGTTTGAGTTCACGTGAACGGGCGGCGGCGGCGGCGTTCACTGGGTGACTCGGCACCGCCAGGCCGCCGGGCTCTCCTCCTGCAGCCGCCTCATCCTCTTCCCCAGCCACACCCACCAGACCACGCCCAGCACCACGCACACCACCGACTCCACGTAGTAGCCGTCCAGCGTGGTCACGCAGACTCCGCCCTCCTTGGCGCAGAGCTGGGGGGGGAGGGGGAGGACGGACAAACGGACGGTTAGCTTGTAGCTGTGAGCGCTGTACAAACCTGCAGTGTGCGGGTCTTCTACTGCAGCTAATCACGACAGCAGAGAAACATCAGGAGGCAGAAAGTTTCTCAATAATAAAATGCCGCCCTGCAGGAGTCGCTCATTCCACCATTGTTGAAAAGTTTCTTCTTTTCAAATTACAGTTACTTCTGTAATTTCCCAGCTTGGGATCAATAAAGTATTTATTTTTTCAGATGTTTTCTCTGAAAATACAACCTCAAGCCACTAGAGTTTGCTAAAGGGCAAACGTTCAGAGCGCTATATATATATATATATATATATATATATATATATATATATATAAATAACAAAAAACAGGAGCACAGAACCCAATGACTCGTGTGTCTCTTACCGCAGCCTCGTCCAGCGAGCCACAGCTCTGGCCAGCGGCCCCCTGACATTCTTTGGAGGTGAGGGGGTCCACCAGCCACAGGGCCACCGTGGACGGCCAGTTGCCCCCCAGGTTGGTGACCGTGTTCAGCAGGGTCATGTAGGTGCCCCCGATCAACGGGTCACTCACTTTGGCGTGGAAGGCCATGCAGGCCACGTACATGCTGTACAGCGCCACCTAGTGGGCAAAACCCGGGACAACGACAAGGGGCTTGTTATGCACGCGGTAAAACAGAGTCAAACATTTTGACTATTTGTTGAGCATTTTGTTTTCTTTTGCATTAGAAACGAGTCATGTCAGCCACAGTGCTGCTGAGGTTTAAGAGCAGGTCATCTGTTTTATTTCTCTCATTCGGCAGTTCAGTGATATAATTCAGGAAGAGGAAGAGGAACAGAAATGGCAGCCGTCTCCAGAAATCCCGAGCTGCTGAATACGCACGACTATGAGCAAGAAACGTGACTGCGCAATACAGAAGGCCTTAACCCAGAAGCCTTTACTGCTCCCTCGCCTTAATCCAAATCAAAAGGGGAAGACACAAATGCACATGCAAAAACACACATTGACACAAGGCTTAGACAGATAAAGTACGCCACAGTACACACTGTTCTCCAAGCCCCGCCCTTACAGGGAAACAAAAGTGAAAGCTGCAGAGACCAAGGTGTGAGAGGTCACAGAGGGGGATCCCACCTGGTGCAGGGCGTAGCTGAGCAGCACCAGGGCGTAGTAGTACAGGGGGAAGCCGTCGGCCTGCTTCACGCTGGGCGTCCACCACACCAGCAGGGCGTACTCCAGGCCGATCAGTAACCTGCAGCCACAGCACAGCAGGGGGGGGGGGGGGGGGTCGGGGGGGTCGGCGTTTACATGAGAACACGCCGTGCTGTGAAGGCCACTGCTGGCGTGCTGCGTTCTTTGTGTCGTGTCGCCCGTCGCTATACAGGTTGGCTCCACGCGCGGCTGACGGCCACGTATGGGATCTACAGTATGTGTACGTGGATGTACAGTACGTGGATGTACGTGTACGTGGATGTACAGTATGTGTACGTGGATGTACAGTACGTGGATGTACGTGTACGTGGATGTACAGTATGTGTACGTGGATGTACAGTACGTAGATGTACAGTATGTGTACGTGGATGTACAGTACGTGTACGTGGATGTACAGTACGTGTATGTGGATGTACAGTACGTGGATGTACAGTACGTGTACGTGGATGTACAGTACGTGTACGTGGATGTACAGTATGTGTACGTGGATGTACAGTACGTGGATGTACAGTATGTGTACGTGGATGTACAGTATGTGTACGTGGATGTACAGTACGTGTACGTGGATGTACAGTACGTGGATGTACGTGTACGTGGATGTACAGTATGTGTACGTGGATGTACAGTATGTGTACGTGGATGTACAGTACGTGTACGTGGATGTACAGTACGTGGATGTACAGTATGTGTACGTGGATGTACAGTACGTGTACGTGGATGTACAGTACGTGTATGTGGATGTACAGTACGTGGATGTACAGTACGTGAATGTACAGTACGTGTACGTGGATGTACAGTACGTGGATGTACACTACGTGTACGTGGATGTACAGTATGTGTACGTGGATGTACAGTACGTGTACGTGGATGTACAGTACGTGGATGTACAGTACGTGTACGTGGATGTACGTGTACGTGGATGTACAGTATGTGTACGTGGATGTACAGTACGTGTACGTGGATGTACAGTATGTGTACGTGGATGTAAAGTACGTGTACGTGGATGTACGTGTACGTGGATGTACAGTATGTGTACGTGGATGTACAGTACGTGTACGTGGATGTACGTGTACGTGGATGTACAGCACGTGTACGTGGATGTACAGTACGTGGATGTACAGTACGTGTACGTGGATGTACAGTACGTGTACGTGGATGTAGAGTACGTGGGTGTACGTGGATGTACAGTATGTGTACGTGGATGTACAGTACGTGTACGTGGATGTACAGTACGTGAATGTACAGTACGTGTACGTGGATGTACAGTACGTGGATGTACACTACGTGTACGTGGATGTACAGTACGTGTACGTGGATGTAGAGTACGTGGATGTACGTGTACGTGGATGTACAGTACGTGTACGTGGATGTAGAGTACGTGGATGTACAGTACGTGTACGTGGATGTAGAGTACGTGGATGTACAGTACGTGTACGTGGATGTATGGGAGGGGACGCTCGTGGCCATCCTGACAGGTTTCCTGCCTTGAGCCCGGCAGGGGTGAGGAAGCATTCTTTTGCATTGTGGAAAGTATCACCGAAAGCCGTCTTTCAAGCAAAGTAGTAGAAATACACACAAACCAACCGGTTCAGGAGTATGCATGTTATATACCGTGCAAAATAACCTTTGTGTTGAGCTACTCTGCGTGGGTGCGTGAGTGAGTGAGTGAGTGAGTGAGTGAGTGAGTGAGTGAGTGAGTGAGTGAGTGTGTGTGTCTGTGTGTCGTGTGTCTGTGTGTCGTGCGTGCATGCATGTCTGCGTGTGTGTGTGCGCGTGCCAACCTGAAGGGGAAGGCCTTGTAGAAGATATCCAGGGGCCTCGGCCCCGCGGTGTACTTGCTGATGATGAGCGGCAGCAGGATCTGCAGGGGAACCATGGGGACGGCCAGCAAGGCCAGCTGCTCCTTGGGGACGCCAGCCTCCACCAGCTTCAGGCCCGTCACCGCATCCGCTGCGGAGAACCCCACCTGGGACACACAGCACGCACATACTCAGCGCTCACTGAACACTAGACACACAGCGCGCGTACGGCCTCACTGCCTCTGGTCGAAACACTGCACGCTCACAGCTCCAAGTCACACTCCAACTTTCTGGAGGCGACAGAGCTTGTGGAACGTGTTCTGCGTTGAGACCCAAGAGTAAACGATCCAGTTTTACAGGTTTGGGGGTTTGTTGGTTTTTGTTGATTGGAACTTCAACTGCTGATACACATTTAGAAAATGTAAACTCAATTATGCAAGTAAACGCAGCGGGACTGCCTACAGAGGCCATCTACAGCCTACAGAACGGGCTGTGCGGTGCCACAGCTTGTGATAAGCAGTGAGCGGCACCCTGCTGAGGTGACCACCACCACGACCACATACCTTGGCTGTGAGCAGCAGCGTGCAGAAGGAGAGAACGGTGGGCAGCTTGATGATGGAGAACAGGAGCTTGTACGTCTCCAAGACGCCCTGCGTCTCCTCCTGGGCCCGCCTCTTCCCCTGGCCGCGTGCGCTCTCCCTCTTGAAGATGGCCACCAGCGTGGTGGAGACCAGGAACACCACGCCCCCATAGAACAGGAAGTCTGCACCGTGCACACAGACCACATTGTTCCCAATGTTGTTTCAATACAGCGTCTCATAGACACAAGGTCTAAACAAATACACAACAATAGTACACACTCAAACAAAAGCCACAGAGCAACAACTACCTGATAAAGTGACAATGCCAGTGTCTTGGGGCTTGCTCCTCAGGTATTGGTTGCAGAAGTTAGCCGACTCCAGTGCCAGGAAGAGCACGTTGCCCAGAAAGTAGCCTGCCGTCTGGCCCACAGAGTTGCACGTGGAGGCGTAGCCCACGTTCTCTCGGGACAGCATGGTCAGAGCCCAGCCGTCCACAGCGATGTCCTTGGGGACACAGAGGGTCAAATGATGTCAGCAAAGTGGCGTCCGCAGGAAGACCGTCAGTACGTTGGGTTTCCCAACTTGTGTCAGTGTGTGTTCTCACACTTTGCACGGGTGCATCATGAGAAGTCTACCTGCGTTGCTGCCAGGAAGGCCAGCAGGAAGAAGACTGCGGTCAGAGTCACAACGTCGGGCCCATGGGAGCCATCGCTCTGCAGAAGTGATTCCACGGTCACAGAGAGGTAGAGCATGAAGAGACCCAGCAAGTACTGGGTGGGTACCAGCCATGACTTCCTGAAAAGGGAGAGACAGGGGGATATAAGCAATTGTTATTAGATTCATCTCTCTCGTACACACACTAAAATAATGGCTGTGATTGTTTGCTCGACAATTACAACAAATCAAAACCCAAGAGGAGACCTCGCAGCTTACCTCCTGCCGAACCTGCTGAAGTAGAGCGCGTCAACTAGTGGGGCCCAGAGTAGTTTCAGGCTAAATGGCCAAAAGACAAAGCTGAAGAACGCTTGGTCCTTATAGCTGACACTTTTACTCTGCATGATCAACGGAATGCTGCCAGCCAGTCCCAGAGGAATGCCCTGAAGGACATAGAGGAAGAGGAGAAGCAGAATGTTCCCCAACTCATTCCGAAGCCCCGGTCGGACTTTGGCCCGCCTCCTGTCTTCCGAGTCGGCCCCTTGGAGAAGACCTTCTGCCTCCTCTTCGACCTCTGCTCCGGATCCCCCCACCTCCCCGTCCTTCATGTTGTCACCCTGGAGGTTGGTGCCTGTCGTCTTCCTCTGCCGCCCGTTCTTGTGTGTAACTGAGTCTGACGGCTCCATGGTGGATCAGTGGGCATTAAACCACCTGTGTTTTTAGCAGACCTGACAATGGAGTTCATCATGAGACCATCATGCTGACCACTGCCACCACTCAATACAAAGAAATACATCAACAATAACGTTGTCTTACGATCATGCCCATCATTAGCCACACTAAAACCGCCATGGGAATACACATGTTGGTAATTACTTACACAATGATAAAGAAAACTGTTATCATGGATACTGTTGATATTACGCATGCGTACCTGTCGGTAATAGCGAAGAGACAAACATGCCAGATGAATACGTTGTTGACCAATTATGAATCAATCACAAATAGCATGTACTGCTCTAGAAATGATTTGTATAATTCTAAGAAAAGAGCAAATGTATAGAATACCGTGACGTTTGACCTGCTAACGTGAAGATACACACCATGGAAACAACTACTAGTGCAAGGAAGTGCCGCCGGTATGTGCACTCTGAAAGCACTCCGGGTACACTCCGCTGACGTGTCAAACATCTATGAAACACAGTTCCGCCTCGGGTAAATGCACAGCATGCATGGGTCAGCGACAAATGGAATTGACGAAAATATAAGACGAAGAAAGCAATCAAATACAACCATGCCCATTTCAAACATGAGAAACGAGTGACAAATATCTGATTGATACGTCCAAATGTTTCTTCAATTAAATTTAATTAAATCCAAGGGTAATAGAATAATCATCAAAACATGATAATTATTCGATGAAGATAAAAATATAAGTTAATACTTTACACTTACAAAAAATAAAAAAAAAGGAGTTCAATTGCCAATAATTTGCGGGTTTTTTTTTTGGGTGGGGGGGGGGGGGGTAAATGGATGACTGCACGTTCTGCTGTGTGGCATCTATAATTGACATGTGCAATTGGTTATCTTCACCAATGGCATGTGACCATGCACACAAGCACAATTGGGGGAACCAAATGTGATTAAAGCTGCATGTGAACACCCAGTATAGTTTACTTCTACAAACGGTACTAATATAGCAAATGTGCTCTAGTAAAAATGACGACATGTGTTGGTTTAAGGGAGGGCTGAGGAGTCTCTAAAATAGTACATGTGTGCACTTTCCCCAGGATATTTGCATTGTTTATATGAAAATGAACTTAATTAGGAAAGATGAGAGTGTGTTCTGAAAGAACAAATGGCAATATTTAGTGAAAGACGGTCGTAATATAGCCATTCCAATATACAGTACTTGTTGAATTTGTCTATAAGGTGTTGAATTCCTGTTCATCCTCATCCTACATAATTAAGTGTGTTTAGTACGAAGTCTTTCTCTTTTTTTTTTTTTTTTTTTTTACAGCGGCCACAGCACAGCAGGGGGGGGGGTAAAAAAGCCCACCAAGCTCAAAAAAACCCGCAAACTTTTAATTGATCTGGTTGTGGACGTTCAGGCCCCGGAGGCAGCCTTCTCATTATAGCGTTAGCCTTTGCCCCTCCCATCAGTCATATATATATATATATGCGAACTTGGTCCACATGTTAAAGTTAACTCCATCATCAGAGGCATTGGCGGTGTGATCGCAACGGTCCAATCTCACGTTGAGACAGTAGTCGGCGCGCTGACTCAGGATCTAGCTCTCTCTCTCTCTCTCTCTCTCTCTCTCTCTCTCTCTCTCTCTCTCTCTCGCTCTCTCTCTCGCTCTCTCTCTCTCTCTCTCTCTCTCACACGAAGCTGCGTATGAGACCAGGGACACTAGGGGGGAGAGCTCATTCCATAACACAACCGTCATCCATGGCTCTGTGCAACGGAGATAGCAAGGTCAGTGACTTGACGGGACTACGGCTTATCAGACGATCCAGGCAGGGGGGGCACGCCGGGCCTCGGGGGTCTGGGTGCGGACCTCCAGGACAGTCCGTGGACTGACGTGAGGAGGACTCTGTGCTGGCGGAGTCCCCAGCTCATCATGGCCTGTGTGTATCCGGGGGAAAGTTGCAGAGCATGCAGCACAGCCCGGGGAGCACACAGCCATGCCTGTTGCAGCAGCCACGTCCCGCCGGGGACGTGTTGCTCTACGGGTCGGCTCTACAGACCATGGGCCCCGGGTCCCGGCCCACCGCTAAACCCCACATTGCGTGTGTTGTAACAGAGCGGCCGGCCGTCCCGTCGGGCTGCCGGAGCCGCGGTCTCCCGTCACCGCGTGGGTTTAGCATGGCTGTGCTAATTTAGCCAGCTGATTGTAGAACAGCTAGCTGGCTAGCGCTCAGAACCCACTGTGTACGTCCACCCGCAGCCCGCCAGTGGTACCGAAAGCCAGTCAAACATTCAAGTGGACCCCGGTGTTGCTGTTTTATAGAGCTGGACGGGTCACGTTTAGCTTCTGGTGGTGTGTTGTGTGTGTGGTCCATGACCACCGGTGTGTCTTCTGTCACATAGCGGGGGCTAACGGGGTTAGCCTCGGTGTTGCACTGCTGGTGTGACAAGGGATTAAGACCCGTCACTTCGAAGTCTGACTACTTCAGTGAAGTTTACAGGGAAAGTGGCTGTTTCCTTCTCATGCCGCGTTAGCTGTGATCTGGTTCCGCCGTTTTGGACCAGACAACGAATCGGAGGAGATCTCCATGCCTAATGCGAGATGTTTTTCGGGTGCTCCGGAGAGTGTGTTTTCCGTAAACCACGTGTGCATTGGTACTCCCTGCTACTCGCGTCCCACGTCCATAACATTATGACTTATTCTAGCGGATTGTCATTTTTTTCTGATATCTTTAGTATTTATTCGGATTTTTTTTTTTAACGAAATGGTCAAAGCCCTGCCCTGCTGGGGGACTGTCACACTCCAACCACACTGTACAGGTCAAGTGGGCTCTCACAGGGAAATGCAGTTTAGAGTTCGTTTGTATCGTGCGATACGTGTCTGATGAGTTGAGTGGATGCAGCATACTTCCCTTTATGTCACGATTAGACATCACATGTCCAGACTTCCCTCTTGGTTTTGTTTATCGTGGAGGAGTAACGGATTGACCTCAAGTTCTCCACCACTACACCAACCCTCAACCAGCGCACACATTTAAACAATGGCTGTGTCCCAATCGTGTGACAAAATCGTATGTCTGATGTGCATATTGCCACCGTTAACTGTGAGTCGGGTTTGTATTTCACCAGCTGGATATCGGCAGCACTGAGCAGAATGGGTCTTGTGAGGGCGCCGTGGCCATCCTGGATGCGGGGGCCCAGTATGGGAAGGTTATTGACAGAAGAGTGCGAGAAATGTGTGTGCGGTCGGAGATCCTGCCGCTGGAGACCCCCGCCTTCCACATCAGAGAACAAGGGTTCAGGTGAGAACGTCGTGTGTGGAAGGTGATTGGACGCATCTTTTAATAACGGGGAAGTGAAATGTGTAATTCCCATACATTTTAGACTGGAGGTGTTAATTGATGTTCAGACTCATCATTGCCTACATGCACCAAATCACATGAACACATTTGCGGACATTCCTTGAAATTATACAAAGCTGATTTGCCATGTCGTCTGTCTCCCTGTACCACGGTATGGCACATGGATTGGCTTGTGCTTCTACTATTCGGACCTTTTTGCTTGTTTAATCTCAAAACAATGTTAAAATGTTGATCCCATTCAGAAAAACCTATCACGCGATCGGTGAATGCGATCTTCTCCCTGTTGAGGCTTTGTACCCCCCAACATAAGGAACAACCTCCTTCGTTCTCTCCAGCTCAGAGCTGCCGGAGAGTTGTATGCAAAGCAAAAAGTCTTTTTCCCTGTCGTTGTCCCCCGGCTTGGACATGAATGTTCGTAGTTGTACATGACCCCTGACCCTTACCCTCCCCACTGTGCCCGTCCTTTGCAGGGCGATCATCATCTCAGGGGGCCCGGCCTCCGTGTACGCAGAAGACGCACCCTGGTTCGATAGGGCCATTTTCACCATCGGGAAGCCTGTCCTAGGAATCTGCTATGGAATGCAGGTAGTGTTTCAGAGCAACACGCACGTGCACACGAATCACACTCGGTGTATCAAGATACTCTCGACATTCCTTCTGCCCGAATGGGCTTGTTTTTGGTTGCAGCAGCTCCACATCAAATGATACCTCTATTTTTGTTTTCTGTTTAAACTGTCCTTGTGTAACCAGACAGTCACGTAGGTGCACATTCCAAACTCGCACTATGGGACTTTTCACTATTTAAGTGAAAACGCTGTTATTTAGATTTATTTGACTTAACAGTTACAGCTATTTAAATAGCTGTAACTATTTAAACATTAGGTTTTTCTAGTGTGTACACACACACACACACACACACACACACACCGGAAACACAAATGACACTGAACGACACTGTGTGTGTGTGTGTGTACACGCACACACACGCACACACACACACCTCCCACTATGGCTCGGCTGATGGATATTGAAGTATTGTGATATTCTGGATCCTATGGGTTGGTGTCTCATGCATAATAAACGTGTATAAGCTGTAGAACATGTTTCTTCTCCTTGGTGTTGATGACCTCCTGTCTCTTCAGATGATGAACAAAGTGTTTGGCGGCACGGTGGACAGGAAGAGCGTACGAGAGGACGGTGTCTTCAACATCGGCCTGGACAACACCTGCTCTCTCTTCAGGTACGCTCGTCTCCACGTGGACCTTTTCATTTTAACAAGCTCGGGGCTCTACAAGAGCCAGACGCTCAGGCTTTTCAGTTGTCCTGCACATCCACTGAACGCCTGACAAACGGATGAGCAGGCATTCGCGCCGGGAGCCGCTATGCAGTGGATCGTGTCCATGACTTTATTCTAGCCTAAATACCATCACAGCATCCCACCGGCGGTGTGTACTGTCCCCCTGGCAACCACAAGCCCAGCCTCTGCTGTGGGCTCAGTGTGGTTGGTGTTTCCAGCGCAGCCCCAGTGCTATGCTGGGGAAAGGCTCTTAACTCTCATGTTAACTTTAAACGGCTTTGTTTTGAATTGGTGTGCTCAATTCTGATTCCGCCGTTCTGCGGTAATGAACCAGTTGCGGCATTCTGCAGGCTGACAATGGCCTGCCCCCTGTACATCATCCCTTACACGTGGAACACACTAATGCTTACTGGGGAGATGATCACTATGCCTACAGAATAACGGGGGTCTGATGTGTGTGTGTGTGTGTCTCTCTACCAGAGGCCTTCAGAAGGAGGAGCTTGTGCTGCTGACCCATGGAGACAGTGTGGACAAGGTGGCTGAAGGCTTCAAGGTGGTGGCCCAGTCAGGGAACATTGTTGCCGGTAAGCAGGTTTCGGTTGTCACGCATACAACCGCGTGCGTGAGTGCGTGCGTGCGTGCGCGCGCGCGCTTGCACACAAGTAGAAGTATTAACTCGTGCAGTGTCTGAAGTTGTGTTGAAACGTGAGAAGTCATAATATGCCGGTCTGTTGGTTCCTTCTCCCTCTCCTAGGTATTGCCAATGAGCAGAAGAAGCTCTACGGCACCCAGTTTCACCCCGAGGTCGACCTGACGGAGAACGGCATCGACATCCTGCGCAACTTCCTGTTTGAGATCGCCGGCTGCACAAGCAACTTCACCGTGCAGGACCGCCAGAAGGCCTGCATCGACGAGATCAAGGAGAAGGTCCAGAAGTCCAAAGTTCTGGTAAGAGTGTGTGTGTGTGTGTGTGTGTGTGTCTCGAAGTCGGACATGACTTGTTTTTCCTGCTGAAAGGAGGGTGCTGCCTTCTCCCTGTGTGGCTGCAAACTGGGTTTCTTCTCAGGAGAGCCCAATGTTGGAAAACTAGATTAGAGACGCACTAGAAAGATTCACTCGACGCCTGTGTGTTTAATTTCTTGACAATTACATTCTTTTCTTGTCGCTCCCTGTATTTTGGTCCGGGCCATCCCTGCATCCTAGCTTGATGCCTGTTGCCAACCACACAACCACGCCAAAGGGTTGGCAATGCTATAGTCTTGTTTGTTATCTGTAACAGCTTTGGAAAAAAAATGCAGGAAGTGTCTACATTTTACAAGCCCCATCTTCAAATAAGATTGAAGATGATTTTAAGTCTACAAAAAAAAGGCTTTTGGTTTCTCATTCACTCACTCACATACAGACATACAGAACATTAAAGACAAGGACTTTTGGTTTGGTCCCATGGACCAAACCAAAAGTCCTTGTCTTTAATGTCCTGTATGTCGTCCCCTGAACCGCCCCTGTCCCCTGGGCCGTACGCCCCACGCGGTGTCACCTGGCTAACGGCGGCGTGCCCGCGTGTACTCCTGTGCTGACAGGTGCTTCTGAGCGGCGGCGTGGACTCCACGGTGTGCACGGCCCTGCTCAACAAGGCCCTGAACCAGGACCAGGTGATCGCCGTGCACATCGACAACGGCTTCATGAGGAAGAGGGAGAGCCAGAGCGTGGAGGAGGCCCTCACCAAGCTGGGCATCAAGCTCCAAGGTAACCCGCCTGACGGTCATGAGCTGGCCTCCGCCAGAGGCTGAAGGGCCTCTGGAGTCGCTTGAGAGGGTGATCCCTCGTGGTCACACTCACTCACTCACCCATACACTCTTCATTCTTCATTCGTTTTAACGGCAGAAGGTGACAAGCCGCTCCTCCGGAGCTGTCATGTTCAAGGACACCAGAAGGTGTCCAGGATCGATTTTTATTGCAATACTACCTCCACTACCGCTTCCCCTCTCCAGAGGGGGAATGAAGAGTGACCACGTGCACCCAAACCATAAAACCAAAAATGACAAGGAGCTGATTGTTTTTCCTTTGTGGGTGGATGTTTATTTAAATTTAGATTTACATTTAGGGCATTTAGCAGACGCTTTTATCCAAAGCGACTTACAAAGAGTACATTTGTCATGAGAAGGTGAAACATTTCATTGCTGCTAATACAGTAAGAAAGTCACCAGAACAAGTTTCAAGCGGGTGGATATGTTTATGCTCAACTAATTGGCCACGATGAATAGCGGAGTGACGCAGTAGACCAACGTACTAATGGTGAACCTCAAGCCAGGAGTGTGTAACCGTGTGCTCCACGGTTCCTCTTCACAATACAACGTCTGCTGTCGACTTCTACCGTAGTTCTTGTGTTGGCTGTCGTCTTAACCCCAGCATGGGGCTCAGGTTATGTGGGACCCATTTTAACTTTCCATTGTTATTTATTTATAGAAACATCTCTTGAGTATTGTGTCGAATTAAAACCAACCCAAAATGCAGTTGGTCAACCAGACCCACGAACACTGGCCTGAATGACAAAGATCTGAACGCCGCCGAAGGGCCGAGCTTCACGCCCGCTTCTGCCCCGGTGCTTCTGACACGGCTGGCTTCTGTCCCCAGTGGTGAACGCGTCCCACACCTTCTACAACGGCACCACCACGCTGCCCATCTCGGACGAGGACCGCACGCCAAGGAAACGCATCAGCAAGACCCTGAACATGACCACCAACCCCGAGGAGAAGAGGAAGATCATCGGAGACACCTTCGTCAAGGTGAGCCCCGTGTGGTTGCATAAGGTGCCTCATAGGGGCAGCCGGCCTACTGGTTAGGGCTTTGGATTTGTAACCGGAGGGTGGCCGGTTCGAACCCCGACCAGTGCGCATGGCTGAAGTGCCCTTGAGCAAGGCACCTAACCCCTCACTGCTCCCCGAGCGCCGCTGTTGCAGGCAGCTCACTGCATCGGGTTTAAGTGTGTGCTTCACCTCACTGTGTGCTTCACCATCACTGTGTTCTGAGTGTGTCACTAATTCACGATTGGGTTAAATGCAGAAGACCAAATTTCCCTCACGGGATCAAATCAGTAATTCTTCTTCTTCTTCTTCTTCTTTCTTCTATATATGACCTCATGCCACCGTTTTAGAAAATTCAGACTTTTTAGA
This sequence comes from Urophycis tenuis, assembly GCA_036785325.1. Taxonomy (NCBI): domain Eukaryota; kingdom Metazoa; phylum Chordata; class Actinopteri; order Gadiformes; family Phycidae; genus Urophycis; species Urophycis tenuis. The sequence goes on from JAXIVH010000011.1 coordinate 12,696,116, forward strand.
TTTTATTCTGAGATCCTCTGCCGTTAATTCCCTTTTGTCTTTAGTTTAGCATTTTGTGTCTTTTAGATGTGTGTTTAGCTCACTGCAATCAGTTGATGTACATTTTCCAAATATAAAAACGGCATAATGTTATACACACTTAATTCTGTTTTCATTTCATCACACAGTCTTTCCTAGGGCACAGAGGACTGGAGTATATCCTGAAATTAACTCCCACATGCACTGAATCCATTGTATTTCTTTCATTCAACCGGGAATCATTTTGAATGGATTTGTGAGATGGCAAAAGATTAACGCTCCCTAATTTGGTGTGTGTGTGTGTGTGTGTGTGTGTGTGTGTGTGTGTGTGTGTGTGTGTGTGTGTGTGTGTGTGTGTGTGTGTGTGTGTGTGTGTGTGTGTGTGTGTGTGTGTGTGTGTGTGTGTGTGTGTGTGTGTGTGTGTGTGTGTGTGTGTGTGTGTGTGTGTGTGTGTGTGTGTGTGTCTGTCCAGGTAGCCAACGAAGTGATTGGGGAGATGAACCTGAAACCTGAGGAGGTGCTCCTGGCCCAGGGCACCCTGAGACCCGACCTCATCGAGAGCGCCTCCCACCTGGCCAGCGGCAAGGCCGAGGTCATCAAGACGCACCACAACGACACCGAGCTCATCCGCAAACTCCGAGATGAGGTAGGCCATGACAGGCGTGCTGGTGCCAGCTGTGTTGGTCATGTCCCAGATGTGTTGGTCATGTCCCAGCTGTGTTGGTCATGTCCCAGCTGTGTTGGTTATGTCCCAGCTGTGTTGGTTATGTCCCAGATGTGTTGGTCATGTCCCAGCTGTGTTGGTTATGCCCAGCTGTGTTGGTTATGTCACAGCTGTGTTGGTCATGTCACAGCTGTGTTGGTCATGTCCCAGATGTGATGGTATCACAGCTGTGTTGGTCATGTCCCAAATGTGTTGGTCATGTCCCAGATGTGTTGGTCATGTCCCAGATGTGTTTGTTATGTCCCAGATGTGTTGGTATCTACAGCTGTGTTGGTATCTATAGCTGTGTTGGTCATGTCCCAGCTGTGTTGGTTATGTCCCAGCTGTGTTGGTTATGCCCAGATGTGTTGGTATCTACAGCTGTGTTGGTCATGTCCCAGCTGTGTTGGTCATGTCCCAGCTGTGTTGGTCATGTCCCAGCTGTGTTGGTATCTACAGCTGTGTTGGTCATGTCCCAGATGTGTTGGTATCACAGCTGTGTTGGTCATGTCCCAGCTGTGTTGGTCATGTCCCAGCTGTGTTGGTATCACAGCTGTGTTGGTTATGTCCCAGCTGTGTTGGTATCACAGCTGTGTTGGTTATGTCCCAGATGTGTTGGTATCACAGCTGTGTTGGTTATGTCCCAGCTGTGTTGGTATCACAGCTGTGTTGGTTATGTCCCAGATGTGTTGGTATCACAGCTGTGTTGGTTATGTCCCAGCTGTGTTGGTATCACAGCTGTGTTGGTCATGTCCCAGCTGTGTTGGTCATGTCCCAGCTGTGTTGGTTTGGTTATGTCCCAGCTGTGTTGGTATTTACAGCTGCCATTGTGGTGGACGGCCTTGAGGGCCTGGTGCCGTCCTGAGTCCTCAGGTATCCAGCAGCGATGACCTTGGCTTGACTCGTTTTATTTGACTTTTCTTGGCCGTGTGAGGCAACAAGACGCACCATAACACACAACCCTTATCATCTTTTTATGTGTTTAATGGGACTGCCACTGTGATTCATCGCCGAAATGCCGCGTCTGTTTCTCGCTCCCGTCTTCAGGGTAAAGTAATCGAGCCTCTGAGGGACTTCCACAAAGACGAGGTCCGAGCTCTGGGAAGAGAGCTGGGTTTGCCAGAGGAGATCGTGTCTCGACACCCGTTCCCCGGTAGGTTCGCCGGTACCCGCGCGCCAAACTCTGCCGGCTCTGACTCCCCTTGATGAAACAATGACTCACTCACGCCACCGCCTGCCTCCAATTCTCTGAGTTATTCCTTCATTTCTGAAGGAAGTGAAGGACCTTTTTGGGAGTGCCAAAGTAGCCAAAGATCAGCGAAAAAATGCCCCCGACGGCCCTCGCTTGCTTCTGAACATCCCACCCCCTTTGCCCCCCACACACACAGGTCCAGGCCTGGCCATCAGAGTCATCTGTGCAGACGAGCCCTACATATGCAAGGACTTTGCAGAGACCAACAACATCCTCAAAATTGTCACAGATTTCTCTGCCAGTGTCAAAAAGGTGGGAGCTCAGTGTGTGCCGGTGAACGTGTGTCGTCTGTGAAGGTCTGCTGAAACATTTCATGAATCTGCAAACATTTGGTAACACATTTTGGTTTCTCCCCCCCACCTGCAGCCCCACACCCTACTGCAGAGAGTCAAGTCGTGCATATCGGATGAGGAGGAGGATAAGCTCATGCAGATCACCAGCCTTTATTCACTCAATGCCTTCTTGCTGCCCATCAAGACCGTCGGCGTCCAGGTACTCATCATCTCTTGGTACTAATCTCATTGAGATATCAGATCCCCCGTTGAGTCGGTTCAGTGGTGTTGACTCAGTCGGTTGCGCGGCGAAGAGCGATGGCTCGGTGGTTCACGGGTCTGCAGAATGCAACGGACCTGCCGCTGGTCAGGTTACCACAGGATGTGCTGTTGGGGCTGCCTTGATTTCAGTTGTGGCCCCAGGCCGTCATTTATTTACAACTGGTCTGTTGGAACGTTACTCACGATGAGTCTATATAATGAGTTTGCGTTGAGCAATGTTTGCTTGCTATAAGCGGCCTGAGGTTCGTTGTGTTTTAAAGGAATATAGAGAGTGTGTGTGTGTGTGTGTGTGCCTGTGTGTGTGTGTGCGCGCGCATACAACGTGTGCTTTTCCTTGCTCGCTGAATGCTTCCCGTCCTTCCGCACGCCAGCCAAGGCCCCGCGGTGAACCGCGTCTCACGCCCACGTCCGTAAACACGTTGCGCCACTCGTTTTATCCTCTGGGGTTTCTCTGTGTGTTGGCCACGTCGCTGCCCCCCCCCCCCCCCCCCCCCCCCCTTCCCTCCCTTCCAGACACCACGGACACCTCCACAAGCTTCCACAAATAGAACGTCGGGTACTCTCTCTCTCTCTCTCTTTCTCTCTCTCTCTCTCTTCCCCTCTGAGGAACTGGAGTCCAGGTTTAACTCTTTAGCGCCGCCGTGTTCATGGAAAACGACCATACTTTCTCGTCCCGTTCAGAAACATTTGTTTGCCCCGCAGCTGACCAATGGGACGCGATGCTGGGTGGGTGGGTGGGGGCGTGCGTGCGTGTGTGTGTGTGTGTGTGTGTGTGTGTGTGTGTGTGTGTGTGTGTGTGTCATCGACGTCTGCTTCCTGTTCGTGGCCACGGGTTCTAAATTTACCTCTGACCTCAGACCCCGGGGCAGACGGCAGGCCGACTCGAGGGACTTCTACTGGCGTGGAAATGGAGGGTGGGGTTGATGAGTGAATGACGCGCAGGGTTTTCAAGTCCCAGTCTGTCGCTGTAAGGGGAGGAAACTGAATGAAATGAATGTCAATGAAATACAATGGGTCACTTCTGCTTATGGACAAAAACAATCTTTTTTTTGTAGTTGTATTTTATCATTTCTTTTAAGGCTTTTGAGCATCAACTTTGAGCATCGTGTCCTGCTGTCCACAGGGTGACTGCCGGTCTTACAGCTACGTGTGCGGGATCACCAGTAAAGAGTCCCCACACTGGGAGTCCCTGATGTTCCTGTCCAGACTCATCCCCCGCATGTGCCACAACATCAACAGGTGACCCCCCCCCCCCCCTCCCGTGCCCGCGCTGTAACCCGCCCCTGCTGACTTCAGTCACGCTGCACTTTACACAATGAGCTGCAGCTCGCTGTCAATTAGCAAGTGAATGTGCCTCTGATGCCCTGCAGCCGCGTGACCCTCCCTCCCTCCCTCCCCCCCTCCTCCCCCCTTCCAGAGTGGTGTATGTGTTCGGGTCCCACGTGAAGGAGCCGCTGACCGACATCACGCCAACCTTCCTGACCACCGGCGTCCTGAGCACGCTCAGACAGGCGGACTTTGTGGCCCACTCTATTCTCAGAGAGTCCGGTAGGTTTGTGCGTCGGGGGGGGGGGGGGGGACCGAGGGGCTCTGTCCACGTTTGTGACCGGACCAGCCGTGGCCACCGGGCGGCGCCACCACAGCCACGCGCGTCCAGATTCGATTTGGATGAAAGTGGCGAAAATCTGACTGGCTTCACTAAAACAGCCACTGAACTTAAACTAGAAGTTCCCTGCGTGTTGACAAACGTTCAGCCCACCAGTGGGCACTAGAGGTCACCAGAGGTCACCAGAGCTGCGCGCGGTGCCATTTTTTCCGTGCTCGCGTTTATTTCGTACGCCATCTGAACGCGCCCGTCCTGTTCCCCCGCGCAGGCTACTCCACCAAGATCAGCCAGATGCCGGTCATCCTCACGCCCCTGCACTTTGACCGAGACCCCCTGCAGAAGCAGCCGTCTTGCCGGCGCTCCGTGGTGGTCCGTACCTTCATCACCAGTGACTTCATGACCGGGATCCCCGCCACGCCCGGCAACCAGATCCCCGAGGAGGTAAGCCCCCCCACCCCCCCCCCCCCCCGCCGCCGGCACGCCCTGCCTGGACCACCAGGCAGCGCGGTGATGTTGGACCTCCAGCTGAGCTTCAGCGTGGAGGCTCTCCTGCCTCTTCTGGAGAGAAATGCGTGTGTTCAGGGCTGGTCGTTGCTGTAAATTGGGATTCCAGGAACGTGGGAGTCGGTCCCCAGGAGGCCAATCTCTTGCTTTGTCCATGATGGAGTTCTGTGTCCCCCCCCCCGTTGTGGTCCAGGTGGTGCTGAAGATGGTGAACGAGATCAAGAAGATCCCGGGCATCTCCAGAGTCATGTACGACCTCACCTCCAAGCCCCCCGGCACCACGGAGTGGGAGTGAAACCAGCGTGGCCGTCCACGTAGCCACCGCGGACACACACACACACACACACTCGTGCACACACTCACTCGCACTCACACACACTCTCACACACTCACTCACACACACACACACACACACACACACCAAACAAATATCAAGGAGGGCTGGTGAACAGCTGTCCTCCACGTCTCTCTCTGTCTCCTCGTTTCCCTTTACTCTCCCCACACTCCGGACTCCAGCCCTCTCCTCCTCCCCTCCCCCCCCCCCCCCCCCCCCCCCCCCTCCTCCTCCCACCTCCTCTCTAGAACATTCCCGTGGAAGGCCAGGTGGTACTGTGACCAGCGCAGCAGCTAAAGGCGCTACTACTACTACTACCACTACTCTTGCTTCCCCTCCATCTTGTTTATTCTCTACGGTGACGGCCTGTGACGTAATGATGGCGGACATGTTGTTGACCGTTCTCACCTGTCGGGGGGGGGATGTTGGTGGGACGATTCCTCAGTAGTTGCTCCTTTTCTCGGCGGCCCGCCATCGAAATGCAGGCTACGGTCCGCCGTTGTAAAAGTTGAGGGCTCCGCCCGGCGAGCCCGGCGATTGGATCACGGTTACGATTACAAACCTGACAAACTTAAATAAAAAGTAAAACGCGGGAGATGAATAGTTTAAATGTCATTCACTGCTTTTTTTGTTCGCTTTGTCTCCATTTTTAACGTTTTTGCTTTTGTTGAAGTTGGAGTTCTTGTTTTTCCCCCACCTGTATACTGTGCGACCGGAGGCCATCTTAAGGGAGTCTTAATGGAGGCCCGTCTTAAGATGAGAACATTTGTGACCAACTAACGCTTTTTTTTTTTTCCTTTTCCTTTTTTTCCATTTTGCCAAATGTAAATTAAGCTGTTACCGTTCTGGGCTCTGCCAATCCTCTTCAACCATCAGTAGGTTATTTAAAAAAAAGGAATTGACAGTTGATTTACCGAGACACGGACAACGGTCACCCTGACGATGGGTCTTTAAAAATGCAAATGTATAACTGTGCGTGCAGGAGGCCAAAGTGCTGGCCGCCCTTTATTTGTGCCTGTTGTTTAGTTTCTTGTCATGCGCTCCCGTCTCTTGTTCTGTTCCGACGTGTACCGGCCCCTACTACTTTGTCTCTGAAACAGAGACTATGTTAATTATGTTTGCTCATGCCGCAATACGTAAGCATTTTAAGAATAACAAAAATGGCGAGGACTAACTTAAAATGAATTTATAACTGCAGATTTATAAAGATTGTATGAAATTCTGTCGACATTTTAATTCTCATTTGGCCGGCCCCATGTTGTTGTACAAGGGCAACATTTTGCACATCCTTTTTATCTCTGACCCCGTGATGCTTTTATGACACATTAAAAGCATTGTCTGTAAAACGTAAAGCTCATAGTACCCACAGTCACCCTCTCCCAGACTCGCCCACCACAAAGACATGGCCGTTCTGTCACGGTCCTGTTTGGGGAACAAAAACTAACAAAAAACAAAAAAACATTTAGTCAGGTAGTAGTATCTCTGTCGCCCTTCACTTAGTCCTCATTGAATACAGCGCTCAGGTTTAACTGAGCTTTAGAGTTTATTTAGCAGCAGATGTAACCATCGGAGACCCTCGCTCTGTGGTTCGAGTCTGACGCCTCCCAGATGTGTTGACTCCGCCCACCTTCGCCCTCATCTTCCGTTTTTCAATGGCAACAATCCCCACAGCGCGACGTGGGCCTCTCCCTTAACTTGTCGGCAAATGGCAAAAGAAAAAATGTGTTTCTGCGTCTTTTGCCTTTTTTTTTTTTTACACGTGTGTATTTTATGATACATATGTATCCTTAACAAAGCACCAACTTGGTATAAGGACATTTAATTTTGTAGTTGGATTTTATTGCAATATTGACAAGGTTAAGTTATGCAAATCTATGTTGGATGTTACTTTATTTTGTTCTTTTTCTTTGTTTTTTGTTTTTTTTGAAAAATGGTCAATGCTCATTCTCATTAGTAACGTGCCTCTATCCAAGTCACCGCATGCAGTTTCAACTAAAATGGCATTTGTATAATGACAAACTGAGCTTTAATAAAGAAGTCCATGTTGAAATCACTAGTTACAGTTCCACTGTGTTGGCACGACCTCATCACTTCAGTCTGAAACGCCACTCTTTGGACAACCCTGATCCTAATTGGCTATGCTGAAATCTACAGGATATTAAAATTGTGCAGATGTCATCAGGGATTGCCAGAAGGCTTGCATGCCCACACAAGATCACGACTCCACCCTCGCCACCTCGTCAACTCTGCATCTTAAACTGCATCTTATCAGGCGTATGTAAAGCAAACCATTCTGCTAATTGTGTCCTATATGCGTTGGCCGAATATACGTGTATGTAACACGTCAATGTAACATTTCATGGTGTTGTAGACCTACTCAAATGCACAAGTAGGCCTAGACATTCCATACAACGGATCGAGGAAAAGTAGCTCAAACATGTCATTATTAACCGTCGTCAATTGTTTTCGGTCTAATTATTTAATGTCTCAACACCATCCCCCTACGCCAGCGACTTTGCCTCTCCCAAGGTGCCCGCATCCCCTCTGACTGCGGGACAAGAACAGACACGTTCAGTCCATCGTCTGTACGCCACGGCCCTGCGGGACAACGCGCCGTATAGCAACAGTGGAACAGTATCCACGCTTAATCAGCGTCCCGTGATCAGTCCTGCGTGAGGCGAACACATGTTGCCTCACGTCGCTGCCAATTAACTCCCATGTGCGTCTTCCTCCTGCCTGGAGCGCGCTGTCACTTCGGTGGGGCCCACGGACTTCTACAGCACAGTCTCCGCAGAAGGATTTAGCGCCGTCAACCGATTGTTCCCACCATCCTGGATCCATTTGCATATTGTCAGACACACACCTGATTGACCCCAATACACCATGCGTCAGTTTAAATTAGGGATGGATAGATACATGCATTTCCTCCCATGGTGGATCAATAAAGTTTCATCTCTCTATATCTATCTACAAAGACATAGACAGATAGACACAGACAGACATCCATATAGATGGATAGAGAGACAGAAAGATAGTTGGCTATTTTGATAGATAGATTGATTGATAGACAGTCTATATATATATATATATATATATATATATATATATATATATATATATATGTATATATATATATATATATACAGACAGTCAGACAGAGCCTATTATGGGTCCTCTATTTCTCCTCTCGCGCTGATTGTTTTCTCCCAGCCTCCCGTGGCGTCCTCCCCTTGAGAATAGACGAGAGACACCTGCCACACCGAGCACCCTTCACTTAGCGCCCGCCGCAGCCGAGAGAGAGACCGACAGCCAGAGAGAGAGACCGACAGCCAGAGAGAGAGACCGACAGCCAGAGAGAGAGACCGACACCCTCAGCCTCCCTCCATCGCCGGCATGGACGCCCGCCGCTTGCTGCTGGGCCTGTGTGTGATCCTGCGGGCGTGCGGCTCCGTCTCCGCCGAGTCCACCTGCAAGCTGAAGGCCAAGTTCAACCTCAACAGCTACAAGGACGTGAAGAAGAAGGTGACGGTGGGCGGGATGTTCTCCGTGCACCAGCGGATCACCTCCAGCAGCCGCAACACCTCCACGCTGCCCGTGTCCTCGGGGTGCGAAGGGTAAGACTCCTCGTCCGGCTGACCTCAGGACTCAGCGTTTAGTGAGCGCTGGTGTTTCCATTCAGACTGCAGACCTAACAGGGGGGGGAGGTCTGTTGTTGGTGTAAGTAGGATAAGTTCAGTGCAAGCGTTGTCTGTTATGTGTTCTACTGTTATATCTACTGTTATATGTTCTATTACTACATTACGATATTGATGTAGTGACTGCAACGATGTGGCCAGTGGGCTCGTGTGTGTTTCGTAGACGCGCACCAATGTCGTGCCACTGGGAGCTGAACACAAACACCTCCGTAGCACTCCTGAGACCAACGCACCACACACCATGTCAGAGAACAACACGCTCTCCCCGTTGAAGCTGTTCCTCACAACCCCGATATGAGTTCCACTAGGTTCTAAACCACCCTGTGCATTACAGAGGCTCAACGTGTGCATGTTTCGAGGGTAACCACGTAATGTTGCGCACACAGGGAACTCAAACTAGTACAACAATTCAGCAGACCTCAATCAACAAATCTGTTTTTTTGATGTCATCCATCAAGCGGTCACCACCACGACGGTATCATCCGAAAAGCGAATAAACGACGACTGAGTGATGAGTGATGAGTGATGACCTCTCACCCCCCCCCCCGCCTCTCTCAGGTTCAACCTCCGCACCTTCCGCTGGACCCAGACCATGCTGTTCGCCATCCAGGAGATCAACGCCAAGAGTGACCTGCTGCCCAACACGGACCTGGGCTACGTCATCTACGACTCCTGCTTCACCATCTCCAAGGCGGTGGAGGGCACCCTCACCTACCTGACGGGCCAGGACGTGGCCGTGCCCAACTACCGCTGCGGCACGGGGGCCCCGCTGGCCGCCCTGGTGGGCGCCGGGGGGTCCGACCTGTCCATCGCCACCGCCAGGATCCTGGGCCTCTATCACTTCCCACAGGTGGGGCTGATGTGTGTGTGCTGGGTCGCTGTGATGGGAGTTAGGAGTGACGAGCCGTCGTCGGGTGACATTGTTGATAGTCGACGTGCTTCTGGATGGACCGGTCCGTACCGCCATCGTTGATCTTCTCCCTCTCCACCCTTCTCTTCTCCTCCTCCTCGCTCCTCACCTCCTTTTTTTCTCTTCTCCTCTCCCCTTCTTTATCTCTCCTCTCCTCTCTCCTCCTCTTTCCTCCCCCCTCTCCTCTCCCCTCCATCTTCCCCTCCCCCCTCATCACTCCCCATTCCGCCTCTCCTCTATCCTTTCCTCCCCCCTGTCCCCTCCTCTCCCCTCCTCTCCCCTCCTCTCCCCTTCTCTCCCCTCCATCTTCCCCTTCCCCTCATCCCTCCCCCCTCTTTCCGCCTCCCCTGGATCCTCTTCTCCCCCCCTCCCCCCTCTCCTCTCCCCCCGCCCCTCCTCCAGGTCAGCTACTTCTCGTCCTGCTCGGCCCTGCAGAGTAAGTTCCAGTTCCCCACCTTCCTGCGGACCATCCCCAACGACCAGCACCAGTCGGCCGCCATGGCCAAGCTGGTGCTGCACTTTGGTTGGACCTGGGTCGGCACCATCGCCGCCGACGACGACTACGGCAAGTACGGCATCAAGGCCTTCAAGGAGCAGGTGGAGGACGCCGGCGTCTGCATCTCCTTCTCCGAGACCTCCCCACGGTAGTAGCTTGTCTGTCTGTCTGTTTGTCTGTCTACCTGTATGTCTGTTATGTCTACATGTCTGTCTGTCTTGCTCACTGGCTGCCAGTTTTTCTGTC
>JAXIVH010000011.1:12714133-12716633 GCA_036785325.1 Urophycis tenuis
GTGTTATTCATGAGGGGGCTTTCCTTCCCAGACAGGGAGGACCAGATGTGGACACACACACGCTATGAGAGCCCCAAGGGGTAGATATACCACACACGCACACACACACACACACACACACACACACACACACTCACACGCATGTGCACGCACACACACACACACACACACACGTTATGACAGCCCCAAGGGTGTAGATATATGTATACCACACACGCACACACACGCACACACACGCATGCGCACACACACACACACACACACACGCTATGACAGCCCCAAGGGGTAGATATATGTATACCACACACGCACACACACGCACACACACACACACACACACACACACACACACACACACACAATGACAGAGAGACATAGGATACATTCACAGGATGCATGCATGTCAATCAACACACACACGCATACACACGGCCCACACACACACACACACACACACACATAAAAAAGGCCAAAATATGTTTAGCTCCTACACATTTTACCAAGTGTTCCATCAGCCCTATAGAGGGCGTGTCCCCCACAGAGCCAAGAGCACTCTGGCTTCAGACATTTATGATGATACTTTATGAATAGAGGTTGAAAAAAGGTTGACCGGCCAACTAGCTCACAGCCAGCAACAGGTGTGAGTTATCTGATAGCCTGTGGTTATAATGAGGTGAGCCGCTATAATGACAAGTGTTAGCAATTAAGATGGCCGCATTAGCGTTGTTCCCAGGCAGATGCTCTGCTGCTGGGCAGATGCATGAAAGGTCATTCAAGAGAATGCTAATAAGCCAGAGTGTTTTGTTGTTTTTCTTGCACTCCATTGTCCTTTGGTTGCTAATTGTGTTGCTCTGCGAAAGGCCAGGGTGACGAGAGCCAAGCCGAGAACAATGGAGAGCAGCACCTGGGATTCCCAGGACTCCTGTCCTAAAGCGCTCACTTGTCTCCAGCAACAAAAGTTCTGTTCTTTATGAATCAGAGTTGTCCTCACAGCACACATTTCTCCCACCAGAAGGGGGCTTTTACACCACGTAACTCAGAAGACCCTAAAACCCCAAGTGTCGACACAAGGCCTGTGATTTAAATACTCTGCTATATATTCTACTATATTACAATCCATAAAAGACGAGCAGATCCAGTTGCGATGTGTTGAAAGGCCGGGACAGAACCGCTCTGTCCTCGGGGGGGGGGGGGGGGGGAAACGGTGAATCATCCCACACAAACGCCTTTTTTTTCCCCCCCCTGGTCTTCTCCTCTTCTTCCCCCGGTTCCCCGGCCCGCCTGCTGATGGTGTGCGCCGCGGAGCCGCTGACGGCCGGTCCTTAATGGGTCCAGCATGGCCCGCGTGTGGGACAGGGATCAGCGCCGCTGTGTGGAGGGGGCTGTGGGGGCCAACGTGTCCGCCCAGTGTGAAAGGCTGCGGCGCCCGCACGCGTCTCTGAGAACGGGGCCGGCGCGCAGTACACGTGTCCGGCCCGTGTATCTGCTCCGTCTCCTCCCCGCAGCCCGTGTCCGCTTGACGCTGCGCTCTGTCTCGGTAAAGTCTTTCCGCCCCCCCCCCCCCCCCCCCCCCCCGTGCCAGAGCTTGTAAAGGCAGCTAATGTGCCCCCTCAAACAAAACAGAAGCCTCTGTCTGCCGTTCTCCTGCCTCTGCCTTCTGTCTCCTCCTCCCCTGGAAGATTGCCGTCTCGGTCGCAGACATGTGCATCTGGGTCTCGGCGACCTTCCCCACCATGATGACACCGTGGTGCTGCTGGTCCTTCTGACCCGTTTGGGCTCCGCTGGGAGACTCCCCTGCTTGTGTGTGATAGTCGCACATGCGTCGTCACCTGTGCGTGCCGCCCAGTGTGTGTTTGTGTGTGTGTGTGTGTTTGTGTGTGGCCGTGCACGTGTGTGTGCGTGTCCCGAACCTGAAAGGCAGTGACTGTGGCAGGGCTGATTGCCCGTTTGGGTTTTAGTGACTGGGCCCTCTTGAATGTGCCAGTCTGTCTGTGTCATTCAGTTTATTACTATGGAGCTCTTTATCTCCTCCAACCAGGGCCACATGCCCTGTTTCATCAATATAAGACTATTCTCTGTCCTCGCTCTCTCTCTCTCTCTCTCTCTCTCTCTCTCTCTCTCTCTCTCTCCCTCCTTCTCCCTCCCTCTCTCGCTCTCCCACTCTCACCCGCTCCCTCTCTCTGTCCTCTCTTGCTCTCTCTCTCCTCATCTCTCTCCCCCCCTCTCTCTCTTCCTTCCCCCCCCCCCCCCCCCCTCTCTCTCTCTCTCTCTCTCGCTCTCTCTCGCTCTCTTTCTCTCGCTGTCTGAATATTCTGCCATTATATATTCCACCATGTCAGTCATGCCAGTTGGACCCCATTGCATTTTACATCTCCTTTTCAATTAGCTTGCGCAGCCTCCACATAGTCAAGTGAGCTGCATTTATATTTAGTTCTCTTGCATTTACATTTAGACGCTTTTATCCGCAGCGACTTGCAAGTGGGGCTGAGAACATGCAAAG
>JAXIVH010000011.1:12721633-12747437 GCA_036785325.1 Urophycis tenuis
GTGCACACACACACAGTTACATGAAACGATAAATCACTTTTCGACAATAACGCCCGTCCGACAACACAAGCAGCTGTTCATTAGGCATGTGAAGGCACTGAATCCAAGGTCATTGTGCAATTGTTAACACCAAAGTAGCCCTAACCTTCTTTCACCCCAGGAAGCCTGCTGTTTTGCTTGGCTGCGTGTCTTTCGTAGCGTTCATACGGCTGGACTCTGGCTCCCCCTGCTGGCTCAAGGAGATCCACTGCAATTCTACCCTCTGTTATGTGACTGCAATTGGTGTGTTTAGTTGTTGGTACAAAATGTCACTGCTTCTCAGATCAGCTCGTAGTGCCCACCATTCGATCTACACCGTAGCTCATCAGGAAATGGACCAAATGTTCATGTGCACAATTTTGAAACCTCTCTTTGTGCTGCGGCTCAGTCAACACATTCTTTAGCCTACTTGAGATGTTTACTTTGTGTTTCGGCATTACATCATTCCTTCAGTGGCTGGTGTCCTACAGCCCCATCGGTACCCAGGAAAGGGCCATCAAGACCCGTATATTTGAACTGAATTATATATGCGTGTGTACTTCCAACTCTGGGTGGTGTTTTCATATTTTGCAGCACTAAAATCGACTCTTCAGTGCTCAAAGCTTCAGTGAACTTGCAAAAGTAGGCATCTTAAAACCTGTTGTCCTTTTTTCAGATGCATCACATTACCTCCTGAACACTATATCTGCACACACACAAAAATAATTGCTTTGTGTTTATGCTTTCAGTACGACTCTTGATTGGCCAGTACATCCATATTAAGGTTATTCCCCCAGCACCTCCCCAGCCCATCAGCAGAACCTGCTGAGACAGGTTCTGTTGCTCCAGATAATCTCAGTGCCCTGGGGACCACACCTGAAACTTGCCCATTGGATCACGTGAGTGACTGTGTGTGTCTGCGTGAGTGTCTGACAGGGAGGAACAGATTGGCCTATTCAAATCAAAGAGTCAAATGCCATGTAGCCACGTGACTCCCAGAGTAAGAGTATACTGTGTGAGGCAAGGGAATGTTTCTAGTGATTCTGTATTTTAATGAAAGGCTCATACTGCTTCTGAGAGTACTGGAGACGTTCAGAAGCTGTCATAGTAGATTAAGAAACAGACGGTCACTATCGACTACATCTATACACCTGCAGTGACTCCTTCTATTTTTTGTACCGTGTTTCGAATTAAACGTTTTCTTTATTTTTGAGATGTGGCATGTTGGAGAGTAAGTAAAGTCGAGTTTATTTAGTTTGGTTGATTTACAAACTGTAAATTTACAAACTGTAAATCAACCGAAACATATATTTCACATCATACGTGCTACATGTTAATTACATTCCGTACTGATATTACATATCATAGGCCTCCCATACTGATATTATATATCAGATCACTACTTGATTGTATTTTTACAATTCCACTGCATTTTTGTATTTATTTGTTTTGTTTTATTCTTTTTTGGTATCTTATTATTTTTTTTTTTTGTATTGTATTTATATGTACCCTGGCCGCTGTGGCGGCCCAATTACCCTTCAGGGATTGATAAAGTCTTATCTATCCATCTATCTATCTCTCTATCTATCTGCAGCACCTTTCACAGAGCAAGGTCCCAAGAGTTACATTTTGTTGCAATAAGAATTTATGATAGTACAGAGAAACAATTAAACATAAGCAGCAGACCTTAGAACACACACAAAATGACACACACAACACCTCGACAGCATGCAAGGCAAGCGAGGCAAATGCCTATTTTAAGAGACTAGTAAGTGAGTGAAAGCAGTAACTGGGTAGAGCAGCTGGCTGGTTGCGCTTTAGGAATGAACGTACTTCCGCAATGACTGCATGCAGGTGTGTTGGAGGTTCGCCTTTAGACTTTTTAGACTTTGGAAACTACGCAACAGAATACACAATCAGCATCCACGCACACTTAAAATGTAGCCCATCGAAAATGTTATCTGTTGTATTGAATATTGATGAGATGAGAAACGACTATCTGAGGTTATTAGTCAGGACTCAGCAGTTAACTTGGGAGTGAGTGGGATTTGGTGTGGTGACGTTAAATGTTTTACTCGCTGCAAATTTAACGCAGTTTAAATTATTATATTATATTGTATATGTTGATTTATGTTACAGGGCAAATGACATGGTTATTTTTGTTAAGCACTACAACAATAACTTAAATCAAAGCCATGTATTCAGTTTATATGTAGTTTCGGTTCAACGTCACTCTGTTTTTTCTCGGAAACCTTATGGAGTCACTTCCGCCGTTCTTTCTGGCGGATGGATATGTACGTAAAAAGTCGGAATGTTACCGTAATTGACGTCATTGGTTAATTATGGCCTCCCGGGTTTACGTTAAATGTTAAACATTCATGTTGTATGTATTTCTAATGACAATGTTATGGAATCAAAACGTATATTATACATGTATACTAAAATTGAATAATGTAGCATACCTTTTTTTTAACAGTTACTCAAATATATCAAATGATAGGAAAAACACATACAAATAACGTCTCTATTAAATCGAGGTTTAAATTGCTGCTTGTGTAATTCAATACATGTCAATATAAATACAAAACAGTATTTAAATAAGTAACATCACCAGCCATTCGCTGACTGAAGCAGGGGATTTCCAGGACTATTTTATCTCGGCGGAACCACACCAACTGAAGCCGGTGCACATCGCTCTGCGTTGTTCCGTGCTTGGGGTAAGTTCAGCTTTTCGGCCCGGCTCTTCTAACACTTTTGTGGGGGAAATGGCCGCCGAACCCGTTTCAACATCGTCTAACGCATCGACAAACAACGATGGCATCCTCATCGGTGATAAAGTATACTCTGAAGTCTATCTGGCGATCGACAACTCTCTGGTACCAGAAGAGAAGCTTTCCCCGACTCCCTCGATGCTCGACGGCCTGGATCTCAACACGGAGACCGACCTTCGTATCCTGGGCTGTGAGCTCATTCAGTCAGCGGGGATTCTGTTAAAGCTACCACAGGTAACGACCACGTTATGCGTTTCGGTTTTCTGTTTCATTCCCGCATATTTAGAGACCCCCTGTCCACCTTATTTAACGACGAGAGGCCGGCTGCTTGCTAGCCACTGTTAGCTTAGCCTGGCTGATGCTGGCGTGGTGGTACTAAAATGGCGGACGTCTATTGTGCAGGGTGCGTTCGGTTCTACTCAAGAGATAACTGACATTCCGACGTCTCTCTCCCTAGGTAGCCATGGCGACGGGACAGGTCCTCTTTCACCGTTTTTTCTATTCCAAGTCCTTCGTCAAACACAGTTTCGAGGTAAGCGTCCACCCACATACATGGGATCACAGAGCACGGTAGACGCTAGCTAGCTACGTAGCGTTAGCATACGTTATGCATACGTCTGGTCGGCCATGTTGTTTATCTGTGTACACCTGGTCCATGACGGCTGGGAGTCAGGCGTGTTTTTCAAGTGCTTTAGTGTCAAATGTGCGTCATCACTTATAGTCATACTGTTCAATGAAATGTATTGGACGAGGCCCTGTACCAGGAAGCCTAATGGGTACCGTACCTTACGGCCTTTAACTGGCCTGGACGTTTGTGATTCTCTAACCACTGCTGTAAACGCCATAGATGGTTGATTGGTAGATCAGTTTCCTTAGTAGCCGTGCAATATGCTGATTGGTCGTTGCTTCATAATGCATGTCTCGCCGTGCTGTAAAACCCCTTCGTAACATGCCAGTGCTCTTTCCAGAAAGGCGACGCTGTCTCTGACTGGCCCTGTTGTTGTGTTGTGTCCAGATTGTCGCCATGGCTTGTGTCAACCTGGCCTCCAAGATAGAGGAAGCCCCGCGGAGGATACGAGACGTGATCAATGTCTTCCATCACCTGCGACAGATACGAGGCAAAAAGTAAGCATCTTTTGATTTCATCACAACGATATGCGATACTATGAACGTACTGCTTCCGTTTTTGTTGTTGTTTTTGTTCATATTTTGAATTGTTGGATTTATCTGAACGGAATACCGTTTTTGTTGTTGTGAAAGTGCCCTTTTGTTTATCCATGTACTCTAAACCATTTCAAAACTTTTCAGTTTCCTCGTCACTGGTCACAAAAGTGTTAACATTCTGTACACATATCTAGTGTGTTTTCTGTGATGAGTTAACACTGACATTGGCCTCACCTGAACAAAGCATATTTCTAAGGATGGCCTTATGGTTTAAGTCACTATGGGATGAGACATGCTCTATTGGCATGCTTCTGACTTCACATTTAAACATAGCCCCGACTTAAAAGATCTCGGCATTAACTCGGATTCTTTTTTCCCTTGCAACCAACTAACAGCGACCAGCTACATTTACCACAGCCTGGGTGATGTGGAATGGTACGTAAAGGCGAAGCAGTCGGCATGAAACCCTGGGCGGGGGAGTGTCGCTTCTCCCTCCCCCCAACCCCCTTCCTGTGGGAGAAGCCCGTGGGCTGAGCCACTGTGGGCCACGGGGATGACAGGTTGGCCCAAGGTCCTCGGGGCTCCTCCCCTTCCGGTGTCTTTGAGGACTTCTGTGGCTCGGTCTAATGCTCTTGGTGTTTGTCAGACATGCTGCTGCTGGGTAATGTAGTTCTCCTGTTTGGCTGCTCCTCACCCAGCAATGGAAACTTTATGTTGCCACACGAGCACATTTCCATTTTACCAAATGTCATCGCTCTTTTGAGAAATATCAATCCAACAATCCACATTTGTTAGCCTAAGTGTACATTTTGATTTATAGTCTGTGTGTTGCTTAGTTTTTTGGTACATTCAAGAATGTTGGATGGCAGAATATTATTATAATTGACCTGTTGGGTGAGGATTAAGATTTAAGACTGCATCCCTTATGGGTTTTTCATATTGGAACAAACATGAATACTGGTATAAATGTAATGATCAATACATCTGGATAGCATGGTTAGCCTTTTCTATATTTTCATAAACCTATTGGCATATTGTTAACATTCAACTCAATATCTATCTCACTTAAAACGAGAGTGGAAATATTTGTGAGATAAAGTCTACATTTTACTTTGTCAGTAGACCGATCATTACTATGTTGAGTACAGTGTTGAGCCTGTCACTGTTTCATCTTTTGTACCCTTTCTGTTGTCTCTCAAGAAAGTAGGCAATTCAGAATCACGGCTGACTTCCAGCATCTAAATGGCCAACTCTCATTGAGTACACTCCGTGTCGTTTATGTTACGAGTGGAATCCGACCGGTCACACTCTGTGATTTGGTGTAATCTGGTTGTCAGGATGTGTGTGACAATCAGCACCCTTGATATTTCTCTTTTAAGCTGTGACATGCGGTGGGGCGGGCAGAGAGCAGTCGGCAGACGCCAGACATTTTCAGTGGAGCCACAGGAGTCCACAAACCCCCAAGTCAAGGAAACCATAGGCCCTCTTGCTTTGAGTTGGTTGTAAGGGGAATAGAAAAGGAGTCACAGGAAACAGAAGGGCACTTCACATGCTGGGATGGAGCCGGGGGGGGGGGAGAAACCGTTTTATTATACATCTTTTACTTTAATTCCTTCAAAAAACCAGGAGTGCAAGTTCATTGATACTTGATCAGAACTACATAAATACCAAAAACCAAGTCATCAAAGCTGAGCGGAGGGTCCTGAAGGAGCTGGGCTTCTGTGTGCACGTCAAGCACCCCCACAAGGTTGGTGCCACCTTCTCACCACCCAGCCGCTACACCCAACACTTTCCCCCGCGGGCGTCCACTTGCCTCGTGTTGTAAGCAACAGCCTGTGTTTGTCGTTGTCATTCCAGATCATTGTCATGTACCTCCAAGTCCTGGAATGTGAGAAGAGCCAAACGCTGGTCCAGACCGCCTGGTAAGTTCTCGCTGAGTTCTTGGTCTCCCCTCCCCTCGCAAACCCACAGCAGCAACCCGCGTCACATCGCCCAAGATCTGCTACCAGAGCTGGGCTGTCAATAGACTTTGCAGCCTGTATGTGCAGCATTATGACATGCCCATACAGTGGAAGCACCACCCACCAGAAAACCTAGCGACATATTTAAAACTGCAGCCACCAGTCACGTTCCCAGGTCTACCCGCACCATCAGCCCACTCCATGACATCCATTTCCCGGTGCGCTGATGGTGCAATGTGTTTGGTTGCCCACCTGTTTTGCTTCTGAGATGTGTCTCTTTACATGGTTTTATTTCTGCAAGTCATTTTGTTTATGGAGCCCAGGGAGCTTGATTTAACTTTGTCCTTTTCTCTACTCTTTGATTAAAGGGTAGTCCATGCTGGTAAGTCACATAAAGAACCTCTGAACTCTGCCTCCTCCAACCACATGACCTCGGGAAGCTCCCCCCCATTGGTTGGCTGCCCTTCTCCAGACAGCCAATCCCAGTGCCGAGATTCACTGAAGGGGGCGGGCCTATCCCAACTGCCAGCATCGCATTTTCTCTTGGGTGTCAAAAGGATTTGTATTTTTTTTGGTTTTGATACGAAGGTTTATACTGTCATGCATATTTTTTTTGTAGTGATACTTGCATTCTTTTCTAGTTTACTTGCATCTAAAATTGAAGTAAACTTAGTGAGAAGAGAATTACTTTTTTGACCAGTTACCTGCTTAAATAATACAGTAGCTTACTGTGTCGTTTCCCCAACTGACGTGGTGTCCAGACGTGTGTGTCTTACAGGCTGATCCAGCTCTCAGGCTCTGCCTCCAGGGACCCTGCCCCACCAGCAGTAGATCACAATCCAACGGCTACCTTTTGTCTGATAGTGCCAAGCCACTAGTCTTTTTCCATGAGCAGCTAAAGAAAATTATATATATATATATATTTGCCGTTGTCTACGTGTGGCAAGCTTTGTGTTGCCAAAACCTTTTTTTTTTCAAAATTGAAAAGGTTTCATGTGTTTTTGACTATTACTAGTTACTGGAAGGTGATAAAAGCATTCCCTTGATGGTAACGCTCCAGTATTGTCAATGATTTGCATGCTAAGGTAGCAGAATGAAACCGCTGACGCGCATTTGCATTCTGGTGCATGCGCTCGAGTTAAGTGTGACCACAGTGAACTCCTTTCTGCACACAACCTCCCCTTTTTTTGTGTTGGCCCCCTTGACGCCAAGAAAAGGTCCATGGCTCCCATGTTTATTTTGGCTGGAACACTAATTGTGACTCATCCACCGCCCCCCCCCCCCCCAAGGACTGCCGACACACACATGTCCTGCCGCTTTGTAGCACGCAGGCTCCAGGTTCCATCGTGTTAACGTACAGCCTCAAATCACACGTCATGCTGCTTGGTAGAGACTGGGTGGGAAGCGTTCCATATTCGATGGCAAGCACACATGCCTCCACCTGTCTATTTTTATTTACCTTTTGTACCCCCGAGGCGTTTTTGACTCGCTTGTGCAGTTTCCCACCCTGAGCGGCGACTTATCAACACCTTCGAACCATTGCATCGCGTGCATAATCACGTGACTACCCGCCATACTGAAACACACCAGTATGATGTGATGTGCATCACGTGACTAGCTCCCCTGACTGCCATACTGAAACATAGCAGTATGATCTGATGTGCATCACGTGACTTCCTCCCCTGACTACCATACTGAAACACACCAGTCTGACCTGATGTGCATGCCTTTACTGTCACTGCACCATCATTTCAGAAGAGGCCTATATATACAGCTTAGTCCAAGTGTCTTGCATGCTCCCCAACACATGGCATGCTCATGTTGACAAGGTGTCCTTAGGGCTGTTTCATTGAAATGAGTGGAAAGATGCTTTCTCCGGATCCCCAAATCCACCCCCGCCACGTCACTTTTGAACCACCCCGCACCACGGTTGCCCTCGGAGGAGAGTGGAGAAAAAGGACAAAGTTAAACGGCTTCAGGGGATCAAAATGCAGAACATAACATTGCAGCTTTTGTACATGATTTGCTGTGTGGAATGTATAGGTGTCTCTAATAAATGGGCATGGGAAGTGAGGCTAAAACAACTATATCAAGCTTTTACTTCAAAATGCAACCAGGGCCAAACCTGCCAGTTCATAAGGGAAACCCCATGTTTTGATTGCTTCAGAGCCCAAATCGAATGCTTAGACCAGCGTGGACCCCTGGTTCCTGTACCACTCAACACTGAACTGGTGCCACTGGGTTTGACCGCCCTGCCATCCCTGTAGAAAAGATGCTATGTGTTCTTTGTATGTGCTTCTGTCTCCACAGGAACTACATGAACGACTGCCTGAGGACCAATGTGTTTGTGAGGTTTCAAGCGGAGACCATAGCCTGTGCCTGCATATACCTGGCTGCCCGCGCCCTGCAGGTCGGTGGCTGTTGTTGCGATGTGCCGTTGGTTATGTCCCCGTCTCTTAGCCCCGGTGTGTTTCCAACCTGTGGTGTGTTTGTGTTCAGATGCCCCTGCCCTCCAGGCCCCACTGGTATCTTCTGTTTGGAGCCAACGAGGAGGAAATCCGGGAGATCTGCATCACCACCCTCAAGCTGTACACCAGGAAAAAGGTAAGGACCCCCAGCCCCGTCCCCCCCCCCCCCCCCCCCCGGGTCACACACACGCTGACCAAAGCTGCTTGGCCCCGCCCCTATTAACGCCGTTAACCCCGCCCCCCCAGCCCAACTACGACCAGCTGGAGAAGGAGGTGGACCGGCGGAAGATGTTCCTGGCCGAGGCGAAGCTGAAGGCCAAGGGGCTGAACCCCGACGGCACGCCGGCCCTGTCCACGCTGGGCGGCTTCTCCCCGGCCTCCAAGCCCTGCTCCCCCGCCGTGCTCACCGTGGAGGACAAGTCCCCCAAGCCCCAGGCGCTGAAGCCCGTGAAGAAGGAGCCCGACAACAGGGCGCAGGTCTCCAAGAGCCCGCACAACGGGTAAGCAGAGCCTCGCCACACACGCACGCACGCTCGGGTTTACTCTGAAGTGGTCTGTGTGTTTTGACCTAACTGGAGACCCCCCCCCCCCCCCACCTCTCTCTCCACCTTCAGGTTGAGGAAAGAGTCTAAGATGGGAAGGAACAGCAGTGGATCTCGTTCTAGAACGCGCTCCCGCTCCAGATCTCGCTCGCCCCGCAGACAGTAAGACTGCCTCTCCTCCATAACCATGTCCCCGTCTCTCTGCTCCCCCCCCCCCCCCCCCCCCGTCTCACCACCTGCCTCACCACCTGTCTCTCTCTCTCTCCTCTACAGTTACAACGGCCGACGCAGCCGCTCGGGGACCTACAGCTCGCGGTCGCGCTCCCACAGCCCGTCTCCACGGCGACACCAGCCCTCGCCGCTCCTCCCGCACCTCAAGCCGAAGGCCGGCCACCGCAGCAACAGCGACCCCAAGGTGTCGGGGCGCCACGGGGGCGGCGGCGGCGGCGCCTCGGGACACAAGAGGAAGCGCTCCCGCTCGCGCTCGCGGTCACGCACGCCCATCAAGGGGGAGCGGGAGCGAGAACGCGAGCGGGAACGCGGGGCGGCCGACCTCTCGTCCTCCAAGAAACACAAGCACGAGCGCGGCGGCGGCGGGCACCACCGCGGGGAGCGCCGCGAGCGCGAGCGGTCCCGCTCCTACGAGCGCGAGCGCGGCCACAAGAGCAAGCATCACGGCAGCGGCGGCGGCGGGGGGGGCGGGCACTCGGGCCACAGCCGGCACCGGCGCTGAGCCGCCCCGGTGGCCCGGCAGAGCCCGCCGCGGGGGGCTTTGGGGTCCGGCGCACGCCCCCGGTATCAAACTCTGGACCCCCAACACGGACGGTTCTGCGGTTCAATGTTCACGCCTTGATCCCGTTGGACGGGCGTCTGGCAGTTCTGAGGGTGGCCTGAATGTATTCGTCTCAACCTGCTGGTTCAAGAGTCCGACACGGCCAGGACCACTGAGGGAAACACCACCTTATAGCTGATATTTGGCAGTGGTGGCGCAGCATTGGGTTAGAAAACTAAACGGGAGATGCATTTTTGGGGGATCAAACCATTGGTTTCCAGCCCGAGGGTCTGAAACGGTCGATATTTGTATTTTGTTCTGGGGATTGATTAGTGGTTGAAAGATGAAGCGTGTTGATTCTCCCTGCCAGACCCACAGCTGTCTCATGGATCAGTCCACTTACTCGTTTTGAATGCAACCTATTTTTTATTTTTTTTTCTCCATGTATTTTCTCATTTTCCACTTAATGCCTTTTTAATTTCAAAGGACTGGGCTTGAAGGAACAATATATTTTACAGTGTAAAGGTGACAAAACGGCTGGTTTATTGTGAACGCTTTGATTTATTAAAGCAAACTTGCTCAGTGAACGGACAGTGAAACAAATTTACACTTTAGAAGGACATTCAGGAAAGAAAATATTCTTGTCATTGAAATTTCTCTTTGGTTCATAATTTATTGGACAAACGTGCGATGACGATATCTGTGTTGTGTACATTTGTAAAGAATCAAACAATGGTGTTATTTAGGGTAAGAGGCTATATATCTTTTTAAGATGCAGACTTGATTGAAAACCTTGTAGAATTGTGAATTTGTTACACGGCTTTTAGTCTGCACATGTTCATGTTGGAATTTTTTTATTAAATTCAGTAATAAAAGACTCACTGTAATGACTGGTTTCTGCAAATCGCACACAGCAATCGGCGGATGAGTAGGAAGGTAGTGTTAATCTAGCTCTACGTAATCTCGTAGATTTTCATAAGATAAATACATTTGAATTCCCAATGCGTTAAAATTCGATTAACCGACTTTGACGCAATATTAAAGCCTTGTGTCTTTTGACCGCAGGAGGGCGCTGTTCACCACGGCAAAGTTCGCTCCACTGCGTCGGTGCAGTCAGCAGGTCATCATGCGTCCTCGTCTGGTGTTACTGGTCCTCAACGGGTTTGGGGAGACTGGGTACCAAGAAGAATTGGTCCTTAAAGCCATTTTAAGTGAGTAGTTTACTTGCCTACTTGGTTTCCAACTAAATAACGCCAACTATAAAGACACATATCGACTAACCAAGCGATTAATTCATCTGGGAAAAACAAATGGAATAAATCAAGTTTGCGTAATCCAGCCGTGTACGTCGACTGACTAAGAAAACACAGCAGAAAAAAAACCCTGACGACAGACCTTTCATCGTCTTCCATTACCAGTCACCCTCAGCTCATAACTCCAGTTCGCACCATCAGGCTGTATTTCCACTCACACCCGTGAACGCCACACAGTGCTCAGCCGGAAAAAGAACAAGCGACCCAGATCCTCTGGCTTGTGGCTCCCCCTGGACCTCCGCCCTCCTTTGTCAGCCATGATCCTGTCTCTGTCTCTCTGTCCCGCTCTCGGTCACCTTCCCTCTCAGCGGTCCCCACCACGCTCTCGTCTACTCCATTATTTACCTGTCACGCTCCAAAGGGGCGCGTCTGCCTGCATGCTAGGGGGCCATTTTCAAGAATAGCGCAAACGGCCACAGACACACGCACGCACGTACACACACAGACACGCACGCACGCACACACACGCACACTCTTTACAGCCTTGTCAGGCGAATTGCACAAGGTGAAGTCAGTGACACGTCCAAAGGATTGAGTAACATGCTCACTGAATGATGCATATCAAGACTCTTGCACGTCTCTGGCCCCACGCAAAGCCAGCTACACACACACACACACACACACGCTCTGCATGTGGAAGCGAAGGTATATGCAGTAAACACAGGTTTTCACCACTGGTTGACAGAATGCGTTTTGGTTTTTCGCGCAGGTCAGGAGTCAAGTACACCACTGAGACAAACATTAAGCATGTCCCAGCGTAAATCTTAGCACTTTTGTTTATGAATCTCTGTGTGTGTGTGTGCGTGCGTGTGTGTGTGTGTGTGTGTGTGCTTGCGTATGTGTGTGTGGAGCCTGCAGTCCCATAGGCCCCCGGCCCCCTCGCCTGCTGACCCAGTAAATAGGAGGCAGGGGGCTTTAATTGATGTTTTCCATCCCAAAAGCCATGTATATTTTAGCCATCTAGACTTCTGCATCTGTTATACAGCCAGTAATATACCTATTGACAGAAACAGATGTTTAAAGGGCTGTTTTATGGTTTGCACAACAGATAACTACTTGCATCTTTCTAAATCTACAAAGAAATGCGTATAAAACCAAAGCCTCACATCCGTCACCCTTGTTAAAATACCCAAGTGGTAATGAGCGGACTGTTTTAATTGTTCTATCCTCTGACGTAGCTGGATTACTGCTCTTACAACAGCACATGTATATGTACTAAGTATTGCTCCAACAACTGACTTTGCCCCGGTGGGCTTTCGGTTTAGTCTGCGGTCTCGTCTATGTTTTTTTTTTTGTTTTTGCCATTTCTCCAATCTCTTCCAAATGTGCTGCCGGCTTTTGCTGACTACGTCAATTTGTTTAAGGATTTGGAGAAGGTCAACATCATTACGTGGTCTGATCTTCGATGGCCGTGAGAGAGCAGCTCATCATGTCCAGTAGAGGGTTTCAGCATCAGGACCCTTATGTGGTAACAGGGCTCGTTCATGGTGCTTATCATGGTGGTAGTGATGGTGTTTAGGTGCTACCCACCGTGACATGACTGCTCACCATGGGGAGACATTAAGACGTTTTAAACTGCACAGCGTTGCTCATGCAAGACACAGCAAAACAAAGGTTGCAGCAAGTTATTTCTATTGGTTATTTATGTTGATTTTGGATCTCTAACTCTCTCTCTCTCTCTCTCTCTCTCTCTCTCTCTCAACCTGGCGCCAACGTGCATCCATGATGCATTCTGATGTACCTGTTGAAGCCGTATTTACCCACAAAGGACTCTACAGGAGCTCTTGTCAGGTGTGCAACGCCATTTTCTCACACAGGCACACACATGCATCTCATGGCATCCACACATGTGCTCATACACACACTCAAACACACACACACACAACACAACAAACACAGCACTGTTCGGACTCAGCGCAACATGTTTCTACACAAAGCCGCGTGCGTACGGTTACAGTTTTTTTCCATAGGCAGCAACACATGAGGCATCTGAGGAATGCATGTGAGGATGCTCGTCTCACTCGCCAATATCAATTAGTTTTGCAATCTTTCAGAGACCCGAAGAATATGAATCTATCTGTGAGTTAGAGAGTGTGTGAGTTATTGTGTCTCCGCGGCAGAGGTTAAATAAGTGAGTTTGAGTGGAAGGCAGTTTGCTTGAATGATTGCGTGATTACTTTGGTGACCTGCAGCTTGTGCATGTTGTGCAGGTCAGCGTCCAAGTTAATGACCACTCAAGGAATCGAGGGTGATCGCTCTCCCCAACAGGATGCCTCATCCTACTCAAGGTAGAGGAGCAGGAGGAGGAGGTGCCGGCCAGCGCCTCCTCTCACTCCCTGGCCCTCCGGAGGGGACGGAGCCTTCGGTTCAGGAGGCGACGTGTCTGAACATGGACCCCGACCAGACCGCCGCCGTACAAACCTCAGACTCATTTGTAACCAGTCTGAGAATCCATCTTCAGATGGCGATGGCGAAGCTTTATCCAGGCGTTGACTCCTGGAGGTGCAACACCTTGCGCTGGGTGGAGGGCCTTTGTGTACGGGGGCCCACACCTGTCGGGTGGAGGAGACTCTGGAGATCAGTCTCTCTGATGATTGGAACGCCAACCTCCAACCTCCAACCTCAGGGGCTTCTGGAAATGAGTGTCATTACTCAACAGACCTCAGCAGGGCTTGACAGACCTCAAACTCAAAGCCCCCGTTCTCCCCGCAGTGCCTGAACTACAGAAGAAGACACTCCTCCAGCCGAGTGTTCAGAGATTGCTCTCATAATTGACTTAAATGACTTTAAGAGAGAAATATGTACGATATTAATTACGAATGCAATTCTTTCTGCATTTGCAATTTGGCCGTTTGGCCTGGCGTCGGAGGCAAGGACCTCAAATGCAACAGCATCATGTTTGTCTGCCAGCGAGACTCCGTAAGGTCAAACTCGTTGACCTTGGGTAGGCTGCCCAGGGATCGTCTATCCTACCCTTCAATTTGGAACATCGCAATTATGTTATCACTGCACATGGATGTGGAAGTAATAGTAGTAATTAATCATTCTATTGTGGGTATAAAGTTTGTAAGATGTACGTGAGGCGCAGGTAATATGCAGTAAGATGCTATAAAATCAGGTAAGATAAGCACAATTACCATTAATAAGTCACTGGGTTCAAGTCCCTCGGACTTATTAATGGTGCTTGTGTTTAGAGACTTGAACACAGGTGTCCAGAGCAGAGAACACAAAGCTAGTGCTGCTCTGTTTGGAGGTAATAATTTACATGACAATTCAAATGACCTCTTGGGGCGGTTTGCATGGACAGAGCCCTCGGCAGGGTTTGACCTCAGGTATCAACAGCTGATAACCAATAACTCTCTGGGCTGCAACACTGAGCTTATGTTGACGGGAAATTCATTTTTCACTTAGAAAAATGAACACAGCAGCCATGGATCTGATCAAAGGTTATACTGTGATAGGACCTTTCGGTCTTTATCTGTATTTTTTAGATATGGGAAGGAATATTGTCTGCATTTAACCCATGGTACATGTGTTTAACTTTCCAAAATGACATGTTTATGTTAGGTTTCCATGGAGACCACCCCCATAAATAACAGCTACGTACTTTATGAAGCTACGTAAAATAATAAAGTACGCCTAGTTTATTAGTCTGACAAAATGCACTAAATCAAGCCTGTATTTTATAAGATAAAATGTATGGTATTAATCCCAGATAGAATGAAACATTCAGCTGACTAAATAAAATAAAACCTTTTTAAATTCATCTGCTAAAATAAAATACTTAGTAATCCAATATGATGTGATATAATATGATACTATAAGTACTTCAGTTACCTTATACATCCATGTGCGAATATTCCCAAACCATTTCTGTGAAAGATTTTGCAGTTCACTGGCTTGCACGAGTAGCAAACCATGCATTTAAAAAACAAATAAATAATAGTGTGTGTGGATTCCTTGGAAGGAATGTGGGGATGTTGTTATTAACATGTGATTGTACCACCAGAAATTCACAAACCGCTCATGCTGTTCTTGATTTAAAGTGTTTACGGATGGAATGAAGCAACCTTGTGGCGCCATGGAAGTCATTATTACTGTAAATGTGTTTGTTTGCTAGTGTGCATATTGGGAAATGCACATGAAAGTCACACTATGTCTAAATCTGACATGTCTTTAATGGTTACAATATCACCCAGTTGGGAAGCATAGAGAATAGAGGGGGGGGGGGGGGGGGAGAGAGAAAGAGAGAGGATTTGTCCTCTCTTTTTCCCAGGGTAATTGTTGACATTGTCTATGTCAGGATTTTGGTTCAACTCGCCCCCTCTCACGAGGCGTTGCCTACCACGGCAGTTTGTCTGTCTGACCCGGGGCAGACAAAACAAAGGGATGTAATGACGATAATAACATCCATCCATCCATCCATCCATCCATCCATCCATCCATCCATCCATCCATCCATCCATCCATCCATCCATCCATCCATCCATCCATCCATCCATCCATCCATCCATCCATCCATCCATCCATCCATCCATCCATCCATCCATCCATCCATCCATCCATCCATCCATCCATCCATCCATCCATCCATCCATCCATCCATCCATCCATCCATCCATCTCATGGATGTCAACTGATGGCCAACTGCTCAATTATGGAAGGCAGAGCACACTTCCTGTAGGTGTGTGCACAGCGAGAGGAGGCGGGCTAAAGTAGAACCCTGGCTGATTGACATCTCAAAACAGATGTGATGTAATCAACTCACCTGGGGTCTTCACAAGCCAGACAGACCCCTTCACGCACGTTAACGTCGGTGTGTGAGAAATCTTCCTTTGAGTTCATTATTACAAAGGTACAGGTACTTTCTGAAGAGGGAAAAATCAGCAAGGTGGTGACATACATGCAAATAGTGGTAAAAGCCAAAATACAAATCACAAATTAACCACCATTTCATAGGCAAAATATATAACTATAACTTTAATTTGTTTTCAATATAGAAGGAAGACAGACATAAGTATTCCATTCCTATCTGGACAAAGTCATATCTGTTAAAAGTAACAGCTCTACATGTAAAAATAAATATTGACCTCATTTAAAATTTTTAACTTGAAATCAACTGTTAGTAAAATGGCATTCTAATGTTAAAAACATAACATCTCTTTATGATTCCTTACGCAAGCCTCTGTGCTAACACCAACAACATTACATTAATACTTTTGCCAATCACTTTCAGAAATGAAACAGTCAGTGTTGATTCTTGAAATATTCAGTGTAACATATTTCCATTGGCAGTTTAAACATCATTCTCTGCTTTCTATAGATAATCACATTGTGCTTCATTCTACTGAGCGTACAGAGTTCCTATAGTTACGAGGAACACACACACAGGCTGACAGACAGACAGACAGACAGATCCTGTTTCTCATCAGGGATTAATAAAGCATCTTGTCTAATGTTATTTCAGACAGACAGATAGATAGACAGGTAAACAGGTAGACAGACCGTTACAGATACGCCATCATTGTAGGTTGGGTTCTAGACAGTGCATATAGTCAGCCATGTTTACACAGCTGTCAGAAAATGCATTTGAGCATGTGAAGAACCCCCAAAATGAGCTGTGTTCAGGGTCGTTCCCCCACACCCCCCACCAAGGTCTGGGGGAAACGTAGGATTACTTCCAGGAAACGTTCACATGTGATCGGACATCGATTGTGAACCCTGCTGGGAACGTAGGCAGTGCTGCTCTGAGCCTGAAGTCTGCTTCATGCTACATTTGGAGTACATGGGAGATGACTACAACAAGGTTATGGGTGACATGGCTTAGGGGCCTTGGGGCAAATTGTATAAACAAATTGCTTGAGTTTACTTTACCCAAATCGCTGCCAGATGGTTTGGTTTTGCCAACGTAATGAGCCAGATCAGGGCATGGCGCCTTCTTGTTTTTCAAAAGAGTGAAAATGTGAAAAAACACAACGTGTCGGAAATATCTCCATATAAACACGTTAGGATGAGTGGCAGGAACTACAAACATGGCAGAACACGTTTTCTCATTCACAGGCGCATTTCTCAAGTCACCTAATGAAGAAATGCTGCTGAAGCAATGACCGGCCTTTTGAGCAGGAATGACCGGTATTTGTGCCAGTGCTTTGGGACTGGCCTTCATTTGGATTCAGGGTGCATAGCCAGACCTACAGTAGAAGTAGGTTTATTTGTACATCTCATTTTTGGACAAGGGCAAACAGAAGACCTACAGGAGGGAGGTGAAGCACGTGTAAGACTCCAGCCAATCCCGCGGTCTCAAACAAGAGGATGACCACGCTGTGACGCACACCTCCAGTGGCGCAGGCCAGGAGACTGTAACCCAGGAGACCGTAACCCAGGAGACTGTAACCCAGGAGACCGTAACCCAGGAGACTGTAACCAGGAGAATGTAACCAGGAGACTGTAACCCAGGAGACTGTAACCCAGGAGACTGTAACCAGGAGACTGTCACCCAGGAGACTAACCCAGGAGACTGTAACCCAGGAGACCGTAACCCAGGAGAATGTAACCCAGGAGACCGTAACCCAGGAGACTGTAACCAGGAGAATGTAACCAGGAGACTGTAACCCAGGAGACCGTAACCCAGGAGACTGTAACCAGGAGACTGTAACCAGGAGACCGTAACCCAGGAGACTGTAACCCAGGAGACTGTAACCAGGAGACTGTCACCCAGGAGACTAACCCAGGAGACTGTAACCCAGGAGACTGTAACCAGGAGACCGTAACCCAGGAGACTGTAACCCAGGAGACTGTAACCAGGAGACTGTCACCCAGGAGACCGTAACCCAGGAGACTGTAACCCAGGAGACTGTAACCAGGAGACTGTAACCCAGGAGACTGTAACCCAGGAGACCGTAACCCAGGAGACTGTAACCCATCGCATCCTGTGTTCCTGAGAACGGAACCCCCTTTCACTGCTCTGGCTGTGATCACAGCCCGGGAACACGCTCCCTTTCACTCCCCCGAAAAGAGAAACCCACAAGGAAACCACCAATGAACTCTCTGTGGTCGAGTCCTGGCAATTAAAGCGACAGGGTCGGCCAGTCGAGGGCTTGTAGTAACAAGGGGCCCGGGCTGTCTCAGGCAGCCTTTCTTCAGGAGAAGTCCAAAAATAGACCACAACCCTCGTCCAGGGAGATGATGAGTAACACAGCCTATCTCGTGTCGAGGAGTGCAGATATGAGATATAGCCTCTTGGTCTCAAGTGTGCTTCAGCCAGATGCTACCAGAAACAGGAGACGGTCTGAAGTGATCCACTTGGAACAAGATGTTCTCTTCTGAGGCCAGAGAACAAATACTGTCGACACGTTTGCCATTTTGATAATAAAAAAAAAGAAAGATAGCTGAAGTCTTGACTGACAAAAGGTTAAAGTTTTCAACTGAATGCTGCTTTTCATGGACAAGGGCACACAGGTAACACATGCACATAGACACACACACAAACCAGTGTTTTGTGAGATGAATGTGAATTCAGACAGAAGAGTCGTAATCCATCTTCCATCAATGTAAGCTTATCCCACTTGAAAGCATTATTAGCATATTATGACATTATCATAACGAATAAATAACCAGTGGTGTCATAGGTCATATATCATACACACACACACACACAGACACACGCACACACACACACACACACACACACACACACAGACACACACACACACACACACACACACACACACACACACACAGACACACGCACACACACACACACACACACACACACACACACACACACACACATAACCACAAATTGCAGTTTCTCCTCATCTGCTGTCCATTACGGGGCTCTTGGTGTTCCCCAGGGCGCCCGGGGGTCTGATAAACGTGCACGCCGCGGGGAGGGGGTCCGCGCCAGGCTCCCCATGGTTCCACCGCGCCCCGTGGTTCTCCACCGCGCCCCGTTCTCCTTGTGAAAACCTTATTGCTTCAAGCAAAAAAAAAAAAAAACACACAAAAAAAAAAACACGCTCTCCCCTGGGGGCCACCTGTCGGCACGGGTCAAAGGTCACTGTGATTGCCCCCCCCCCCCCCCCCCCCCGGGGGGTGAGGGGATGCGCTGCGGTCGCCGCGTGGCTCTCGGGGGGACCCCCATCGGGGACCCCCATGGCGGGGTCATGTGACGCCACGCAGCGCTCGCCCCATCGGTCCGTCTCGCCCCGGTAAACAGACATCGGTACGGCGTGTGTGTGTGTGTCTGTGCTCGGCGTGTCAAGAGGTTGTTTATGGTGAACATTATATTGCTGACTTTCATTCTCGAGACGAGAGTTCTTGATCTTGTTTAGATATGATTCAGTTGCTCAATGTGCAAAATAGTATTTGGTGTCCTATTGTATTCTCTTTGTATTGTGTGTGCGTGTATGATAGTGTGTGTGTGTGTGTGTGACAGAGAGTGTGTGTGTGTGTGTGTCTGTGTGACAGGGAGAATGTGTGTGTTTGTGACAGAGAGAATGTGTGTGTTTGTGTATGTGTGTGTGACAGAGAGTGTGTGTGTGTGAGTGTGTGTGTTTGTGTAGGGTAGCGCATGTGTGTGTGTGTGACAGGGAGAATGTGTGTGTTTGTGTATGTGTGTGTGACAGAGAGTGTGTGTGTGAGTGTGTGTGTTTGTGTAGGGTAGCGCATGTGTGTGTGTGTGTGACAAGGAGAATGTGTGTGTTTGTGTGTGTGACAGAGAGTGTGTGTGAATGTGTGTGTGTGTGTATGGTAGCGTGTGTGTGTGTGTGTGACAGAGAGTGTGTGTGAATGTGTGTGTGTGTGTATGGTAGCGTGTGTGTGTGTGTGTGACAGAGAGTGTGTGTGAATGTGTGTGTGTGTGTATGGTAGCGTGTGTGTGTGTGTGTGACAGAGAGTGTGTGTGTGAGTGTGAGTGTGTGTATGGTAGGGTGTGTGTGTGTGTGTGTGTGACAGGGAGAATGTGTCTGTGTGTGTGTGTGACAGAGTGTGTGTGTGAGAGTGTGAGTATGGTAGCGTGTGTGTGCGTGTGTGTGTGTGTGTGTGTGTCAGGGAGAATGTGTGTTTGTGTGTGTATGTGAGACAGAGAGTGTGTGGGTGTGTGTGTGTGTGACAGAGGGTGTGTGGGTGTGTGTGTGTGTGACAGAGAGTGTGTGGGTGTGTGTGTGTGTGTGTGACAGAGAGTGTGGGTGTGTGTGTGTGTGACAGAGTGTGTGTGTGTGTGTGTGTTTGTGTGTGTATGGTAGCGTGTGTGTGTGTGACAGGGAGAATGTGTGTGTGTGTGTGTGTGTGTGTGTGTGTGTGTGTGTGTGTGTGTGTGTGTGTGTGTGTTTGTGTGTATGGTAGCGTGTGTGTGTGTGTGTGTGTGTGTGACAGAGAGAATGTGTGTGTGTGTGTGTGTGTGTGTGTGTGACAGGGAGAATGTGTGTGTGTGTGTGTCTGTGTGTGTGACAGAGAGTGTAAGTGGATGAGTGGGAACGTTGGCATCTGAGCGCCGCCTTCAAGAGAACAAATATGTTTTGTCTTTTTGACTCTTTGACTTTGATGCAAGTTGTTTATGAATACTTGAATTAATCTCCCTGCTGCACATTGCCACAAACAACTCGACATGTGGGTAACGTTTCTGTGTGTGTGTGTGTGTGCGTGTGTGTGCGTGTGTGTGTGTGGGTGTGTGTGTGTTCATAGCTTTTTATGGTTCCATGAACGTACACGCTGGCAGTGAGTGAGTCAGTCTCGCTCCGACTTGGGTACCGTTCCTGTGTAATGAAGTCCTCATCCATCATCAGTCCCTTCAGTGTGGGCACCGTTCTGAGTGATGAAGTCCTCATCCATCATCAGTCCGTTCCAGTGCCATGGAAGCCCATGGAGCAACGTCTTGTTTCCACACACAACAACCCAGTGGCAACAGCAACAACAACAGGGTTCCAGGAGGAGACGACTCTGTACATCTTCATCATGATCTCAGAATCGATCTTTTCTTTTTCGAGAAGATCATCTCCCAGGAAAAGGGATTATTTGGGGGGGGGGGTGGGGGGGGGGGGGGGGGCGGGGAACGAGGGGATTGTACCCCTCAAAGAGGTCCCAAAGGGGGAACGCCCGGGGCGGGCGCCGTGCGGGCGCCGTGCGGGCGCTGGCTGCTGGCTGCGTCCGGGCGGTGCTGCGGCCCCCAGGGGGGAAACGGGGCGGGCTTGGGTTCGAGTGCCCCCCCCCCCCCCCCCGGCGGGTCACAGGTAGGTGGTGGCCTCCCGGTTCTCCCTCTCGCGGGCCCTGGGCCACCGCCACGTTGATGCACTGCAGCCACTCCTCGGCGTGCTTCTCGTCCTGGGCCTTCAGCACGTACGTCTTGCTGTCGGTGAAGATCTCGAAGGCCCGCGGCAGCCCTCTCTCACGCCGCTTCTTAGCCACCACCTGGGAGGGGGGAGACAGAAGGGGGGAGGGGGAGACAGAGGGGGGGGGGGAGTGGGAGACAGAGAAGGGAGGGGGAGACAGAAGGGGGGTGAGGGGGAGACAGAGGGGGGAGGCGAAGAGGGGGGACGAAGGACACTAATCAAGACGAGATGGAAGAACCTGAAGTCTGACAGCAGGCTCGCTCAAATCTGGGGCTAAACTGGGAGTTTCATGTTCTTTTGAGTTGATTTCGGCCGTGTTGTTGCAGGCGCGGGATCTGAGGCGTGTATTTGGTGCTTCCGGTGGGCTAAAGCTACAACAACGTGTCCGGAGACAACAGCACTCTCAGAAATGTGTCTGTATGGGTTTCAAATTAACACGGCTTAGACTGGCCACTGCAGGAACACACTTAGAACTGTCATCCCTGTCCGAAAGCTTGGTCAGCTTGAGGAGTTCTTCTTCAGTAGAACATCTCCACAACACAACAGGAAACGAGCGGGTAACACCCCCCATCCACCCCCCACAAGAGTTTCTGGATTCTGGCCCAGGCTCGGTGCTGTCTCACCCCAGAAGTTCTGCTATAGCTTAGTAGGACTGCACTGGGTTCCGAGATGACCAAATCTGCACAAGGAGGAACATCTTGAATGGCCCAGAGAAGGCCTGGATAAATAGTCTGCATTGTGCAATCCAGGACGCAGTGTGAACCTGATTATGAGGGGAAATGGATCCATCTGCACAAACTACCACACAGACACCGATTTCCCCTGCAAACTAAATCTAAGCGCGCCAGATATCGAGAGGCAGGGGTGGAGTTCATTATCTTTGGATTGTCTTCAACATGTAGAACTGGTTCTTACCTTGACACTCTGCACCTTACTGAGTTCAATGGGGATGTCTTCCAGTTCATCTTTCTGTAGGGAGAGGATACAGATGCAGATGTTCACAACAGATAAGGCTTGTAAAGAACAAACATGGAGGTGCACAACGCAACACATATGGATCTCATCCTTTCCCCAAAAGTAAGTGACCTGCGCTGACCGGGGTTTTTGCGTTAGGTCAGTTCAACTCTCATTTCACTCACATGAAAACGCCAAACTGTCTCACGTCAGAGTGTGCTGCTTGAATTGAATACATGAGCACAAAAACAGGGAAAAACAGACGTACGACTTGTCAAACACATTATTTTTGAAATGAATTAAAAGATAAATCACTCGGCATCACAATGTGCATTACGGTGACAACCTCCGATGACGCAATCCCTGATGCTAATGTGACTTCCTACTTTCTACTTGAAAAGGTTTATTTAAAACACGCTGGCGAGGGAACCGGGAGCTGCGGCCAAGCGCTTGGCTCTCAGCACTGGAACAAGGCGAGCTGCAGCTGACACGCCAGGAGGGCTGCAGCGCAGACCACAGCTCTGATCGCATCCGAACTGACACCCGAATACAGGTGACGGCCGGCCGGGCTGCGGATGGGGTTCACGTCTCCCTGTTCCGTAACATCGTGTTCCACGTACAGCCCTGCGGAACGGGAACGTGGCCATGGTCCTCATTTAAATAGACCTCACGTTGTCCCGCCCGCTGCTTTCTGAGTCCCGTTTCTGCACTGGCATTCCTGCGGTAGACCCCCAGCAGCCTGCAGCACAGGGGGGGATTCACCTCCAGCTATGGTGAACTCTGCTCTCTCTCTCTCTGTACGCTCTGCAGACGCTGCTCTCTCTCTCTGTACGCTCTACAGACGCTGCTCTCTCTCTGTACGCTCTGCAGACTCTGCTCTCTCTCTCTCTGTACGCTCTGCAGACTCTGCTCTCTCTCTCTATGTACGCTCTGCAGACTCTGCTCTCTCTCTCTATGTACGCTCTGCAGACTCTGCTCTCTCTCTCTCTCTGTACGCTCTGCAGGCGTAGGCCGCCGGGAGCTCCTCTGTCCCCCCCGACCGCAATGCAAACACTGAAGTTTATTGTCATTTGTCTTCGCCGAGGAAGGAAGTGCTACTAGGCCTGGAGGAACCTCACAAGGTGGCCCGGCTATTATGACTGTGTGTGTGTGTGTGTGTGTGTGTGTGTGTGTGTGTGTGTGTGTGTGTGTGTGTGTGTGTGTGGTGTGTGTGTGTGTGTGTGTGTGTGTGTGTGTGTGTGTGTGTGTGTGTGTGAGTGTGTGTGTGTGTGTGTGTGTGATGTGTGTGTGTGTGTGCGTGTGTGTGTGTGTGCTGGGCTCCTTTAGCGCTAGCCTTTGGGTTTATTTTCCCACATCCTCTCCTGTTGTTTCTGCACAGCTTTCAGAAGGCTGAGGTCTCAAACAGCTTTCAGAAGGCTGAGGTCTTGAACATTGTTCCACTGGTCAGCCTGAACCGCCAGCCAGGACCATTGTTGTTGTTGCTGTTGACACAGAGACTCGGACCAGACAGGACCAGAGCAGAGCAGACCAGACAGGACCAGAGCAGACCAGACCGGACCAGACTAGGCCAGACTAGCTAGACTTAACCATACTTAGAACTAGGGTTAGGACCATGTACTGTATCGTTACTACAATGTTCTGTACTGAACTAGACTAAACTTTGAACATTTTAAAATATGATTAAATATAAAATATGATAACATATTTCCACATGTTTATTATTAACAATTGTTTTACCAATACAAACATCCCATGGAATATCAGTAACATCACTACTACTACTACCACTAATAATAATAGCAAAAAAACATCAATTATACATCAAATATAATGAGTAAAGAAAAGTACGAGACCAAAAAACGTAAACAAAAATGTGTTTTTCTAGTACTTGATATTTGTGGTCAAATCGATTTGTCAGGGAGAATAAAAACTGTGTGCACAACAGCTCAGCCCCCCCCCAGTGTCCGCCCCTGGTAGCAGCGGACTGGAGGAGCACATTGTTGTGGTTGGAGGGCTGTGGCCTCCGTTCTGTCCACCAGTACCCCCCCCCCCCCACAGAACCCTGCGGTCTGGGGCCAAAGCAGCCACTCCGCCAACGTGTCTCTGAGCAACACACACACAATCTATATGAGGCTCCAGGGGTCTCCACTCTTCTCAAGTAGTGGTTGGCATTGGCGCCCGCACGTACGCACACAACACATGCACACACACACGTACGCCACACACATGCACACACACACGTACGCACACACCACCATGCACACAAACACACGTACGCACACACACATGCACACACACACGTACGCACACACACATGCACACACACACACGTACACACACACACATGCACACACACACACGTACGCACACACACATGCACACATGCACGTACGCACACACACATGCACACACACACGTACGCACACACACATGCACACACGCACGTACGCACACACACATGCACACACGCACGTACGCACACACGCATGCCACACACACACACGTACGCACACACAGCCGTCACACACACAGGGCTCCCCAGGGGTCCGACAATACGACACACAGAGCCGAGAACAACTGACGCGGCGTTAGCTTGACTCATCCCGCGTTACGCCACAGACTCCGTCCTCGTTATTCCACTTTGAGACCAGATAACGCGCCATTGTCCGCTCGGCACGCCCACCTACGGGTGCTCTGCGTGGTCTGCAGGTCTTACACAACACGCCCCCCCCCACAGCTCCTCTCCCCGAAGACGCCGAGAGAAACAAAAGACTCGAGACCTTCCAAATCTGCGCGGCCTGCGTGGGGGGGGGGGGGGTTACCATCTGGTTAGCAGAACAAAGCCCGCTGTGTGTAGTGGGCCAGGGTTCCCGGCACCCCGGCTCCATTTGGGTAGAACCATTAGGAACATGTTCTCCTGGTTCCCAGGTAGAGGCTGTGGGCCCTGGAGGCTCTTCTGGATGGTGGAGCTTGTGGTGTGTGAGCTGGCTGTTCTCAGGCTGAGCTGGTCGTCTCTCTCTCTCTTTCTCTCTCTGTCTGTCTGTCTGTCTGTCTGTCTCTCTCTCTCTCTCTCTTTGTCTTTCTTTCTGTCTCCCCCCGCACCTCTCTGTCTGTCTGTCTATCTGTCTGTCTGTTTGTCTGTCTGTCTCTCTCTCTCTGACTGTCTGTCTGGCTGTCTCTCTCTCTCTCTTTGTCGCTCTGTCTCTGTCTCCCCCCCCCCCCCCACACACCTCTCTCTCTGTCTGTCTGTCTGTCTCTCTCTTTGTCTCTCTGTCTCCCCCCCCCCCCCCCTCTCTCTCTCTCTGTCTGTCTGTCGGTCTGTCTCTCTCCCTCTGTCTGTCTGTCTGTCTGTCTGTCTGTCTGTCTCTCTCTCTCTCTCTCTCTCTCTCTCTCTCTCTCTCTCTCTCTCTCTCTCTCTCTCTCTTCTCTTTGTCTCTCTGTCTCTGTCTCCCCCCCCCCCCCTCTCTCTCTCTCTGCCTGGTCTTTTGGGGGATGATTACAATAACGTGTCAC
>JAXIVH010000011.1:12752637-12790205 GCA_036785325.1 Urophycis tenuis
GAGACAGAGACAGAGACAGAGAGAGTGAGGGAGAGCGAGAGAGCGAGAGAGAGAGAGAGAGAGAGAGAGAGAGAGAGAGAGAGAGAGAGAGAGAGAGAATAGTCAGAAGAGAGTACAAGGTCCTGAGAAACAAATCTCAGAGACAAAGTGTGCGCCCCACGCTGCATGCCCTGGGCTCTGCCCTCTCACTGCGGGGGGCCCACCCCTCCACCCCTCCACCATGCAGGTGGTCTCGCCGGCGTGGCCCCAGCGCCCCGGACCGCCCGGCCGCCACGGACGAGACGTGACCTTCTGCAACACAAAGGTGTCGTCAAGATGCTGCGGTGCGCCGTGCATAACAAGACAACACACGCAAGACAGCACACACAGGACAACACACGCAAGACAACACACGCAAGACAACAAACACACACAAGACAACACACGCAAGACAACAAACACACACAAGACAACACACGCAACACAACACACGCAAGACAACACACACAAGACAACACACGCAAGACAACACACACAAGACAACACGCAAGACAACAAGACAACACACACAAGACAACAAGACAACACACACAAGACAACAAGACAACACACACAACACAACACACGCAAGACAACACACACAGACAGGACAACACAGGCAAGACAACACACACACGGAAGACAACACACGCAAGACAACACACACACGGAAGACAACACACGCAAGACAACACACACAAGACAACACACGCAAGACAACACACGGAAGACAACACAACAAGGGGCTTGGCTGTTTTTTGGGGGGACAATCTGTGCCCTTGAAACGGGCACACAGGCTAGAGTTTGGGGATTTGAACATGTTATTGTTGTGTGTGCATGTGTGAGTGTGTATGGCGTGGGCCGGTGGTGTGTGTGTGCGTGTGTGAGTGTGCGTGCGTGTGCTCACACACAGGCTTGATTATCGAACAGCTGATGAATAACGAGAAGGGAGCAGCAGCACAGCCTTAACGAACCCTCTCAGCAATTACCATTCCTGAGCTCTTAGGCCGTCCGTTCCATTATGCATGTGTGCTTCCTGTGTCATTGACTCTGGCTGACTGGAGGACCAGGAGACGCGGGCAGGCAGCCCACTTGATGGAGAGTGTGGTCTATGGAAGGGCCGGCGTTTCAAGGCGCCGTTCCAGCGACTAACGCCACTCAAAGCACTTAACCTGTTACCCCTGAGCCACAGGGTCCTTGCTCAGAGGTCCCTCAACACTAGCCAGGAGGAACCTACAACCCGCGTGGCACGGCTCTACAGTCTGACATACTGTTGCTCCGTGAAGAGTAAACAAACAAACAACCTGAGGCTTACCTAAGCCCTAACCTCAGCCCCTGTTTGCGTTTGCTTTTACTGTGGGGTGGCTACCGGTCCACAACACGCACGCACGCACACACACACACACACACACACACACACACACACACACACACACACACACACACACACACACACACACACACACACACACACACACACACACACACACACACACACAAATATTCGGTGCTCCTTGTGGATCGAATGCGGCTTCCTTCTTCTGCACCCACGTGCATAATCCCCGTGTTCTGTAACGCCAGAGCCTCCTGCATTCTTGAACTGGATAGGACGGAAGCCACCCCCACTCTCCACCAATCCCCCCACCACCACCACCACCACCACAACCTCGCTCGCGGTCCGTCTGTCTCCGTCTCTTTCCGTCACCCTCAGAAGAACTCGGTGTCCTTGAGCAGTCTTGGAATGCGCTCGGACACCCCCCGCCCCCCAACCCCTGTACTGTATCACAGCGTACCGACCACCCCAGGTCCAGCCGAGGTCCAGCCTAGGTCCTGGGGCAGACATATAGTAGACCCTCTACTAGGGGGGGCTTCGCCGACTGCATTCAACGTGCAAACATCGAGAGAACACACACACACACAGAGAACACACACACACACACACACACACACACACACATCTAAATAATAGAGCCAGGGAGCGATAGTGAGAGGGAGCCAGAATAAGGAGAGAGGGGTAGAGAGCAGGTGACAATATGACACACGAAAGCATTTCAAGGGAAGGGGTTCAACACGGTTGTCAAAAAGCCATACGTTTGCCTCCCGGTCTCGTTGCGCCACTTGCATAGTCAGGAGCCCGCTCCTTGTCCGACCCACCTGCGCACCTCCAGGAGCGATTTCTAGTCCACGACTGTCCTTCACATATCTTTG
The DNA here is from genome assembly GCA_036785325.1 of Urophycis tenuis. Taxonomy (NCBI): domain Eukaryota; kingdom Metazoa; phylum Chordata; class Actinopteri; order Gadiformes; family Phycidae; genus Urophycis; species Urophycis tenuis. Next base: position 12,754,864 of record JAXIVH010000011.1, read on the forward strand.
TTTTTTGTTTTATTTTACCGACGTGAGCTTAAATCGCAATTTAAATCGCCGTGGCAAAGTAGACACTGATATGTGACCTAGTGTCCTGTCAGGCAACTTTCCGCACATCAGGGAAAGGATGGCAGAAATACATTTCCCTGGCAACGCTGTGAATCATACGCCAGTGAGCGGATTGGTACGAAGACGCGAGTCTGCTTGAGAAAGGGCGCACAGATGAGTCACCTACCTGCGGGAGGAGGGCATCGCGTCGCGCTTCACTTCCACAAAATGTCTCAATATTTCTAACAAGCGATAAATAGCCACATTATCCATGCACTGTGCTGCTCAAGTTCTCCCTCCGGGCAGGATTTCATCTTCGCACAACATTTCGAAGGGCGTCACCTTGTGGTGAAGGGTGACACCGCGCGTATCAACAAGTGAACGGGTTTTGGTCCACATGAATTCGACTCACAGTTACAGAGAACACCGTGCAGCGACGGCTCGAGGGCAGCCCTCTAAATCATCAGTCATTACCTTCACAAATAACCATTCAATTAACTTTAAAAATCTAATAAATATGACTTCAAATACTTCAACGTTAAATAGATTGAATATATGGGATAGATACAGACAGGGAGACAGACAGACAGACAGACAGACAGACAGACAGACAGACAGACAGATAGACAGATAGACAGATAGACAGATAGACAGATAGATAGATAGATAGATAGATAGATAGATAGATAGATAGATAGATAGATAGATAGATAGATAGATATAATTGCATTGTAGTTCCATCGTTGAACGGTAGATGGTGCTAAATCCCTTGACCGAGTAAAGCGGAAGTAAAAGCTTTGTATTCATGGTGTAGACTGGTCCATGGACAATGGGAGGGCTTCAGTTTAGTATCATCCGGTCATAATACTTGTAATAACGTTAGTGTGTCCGCTTGCTGCCCTAAACCAGAGTCAGTTTAATGGTTAATTATGGCAGACGTTGCAGTTCCGCGGGGAGACGTCCGATGGCTCAGGTCAGACATCAGAACGATGGTTGTTTATCCTCTGCTCATCCTTTGTGTTTCAATGGCTCTTTAATTATACCCTATCTACCACATCGTATTAATGGTAGGTTATAGGGTTTAATGATGCTTGAATATACGTACAGATTATAGGGTTCTGCATCTAATCCCGGTCACATTGAATCCGTTTTTAATAACGGGCCTGTACTTAGATGTGTTTGCAACATTGTGATGATTGTCTCTCGATTGGCCGCTGATTGACATTGTAGCTGCTACGTTTACGTTTTTATTGGACAACCTGCAGCAGCGTTGGCATAATCCATCCCAACTTCGTTTGTCATGTGATCCGAGATCCGCCGTGCCTTGAACTGTGTTTCTATTCTGCGTTAACATGTTGCAGCAGACCCCTCAAATGACAACCGCTCCTCTGGCTCCAGTCTGCACCCCAAGACCGCACACCTCCTACCGAGACTCTTCTCGCCGCCGCGCATCCTTCGCCCTCCTTTGCGAACCACGGATAAGAAGGACCGCCCGGTTCCTCCATGGCGACCGCCCGCTTCCCCGGGAGGAGCGGACCCGTGGCCGCGGGTGCGAACCTCAGCGGCCCGGTCCTGAGCGGCCCGCTGTGCGTGAACGGGACGGGCTGGATCCTCTACCTGCTGGAGGAATGTGTGGACAACGTGTGGGAGTACTGGAGCGTGGTCATCGGACTGATATCCATGTTCTGCTTTCTTCTGTCTACTTTGCCGTGAGTTCATGGAGTGTATGACACGTAGGCAAACCTGAAACGTATCCGGCAATAGCCTACACAGGCAATTGAAATGTTTGCGTATTTCTCTTGCATAACAGTCAGGTGTACGAGGCCTACCGTAATGGTAAAGTGGAAGAGGCCATGTCTTTTGGATTCCTCTTCTTTCTGTTCAGTGGAGACCTCACCAGCTTCGCAGGCTGCTACCTCACCAGCCAGCTGCCTATACAGGTAAACCGTTCCTCCATTCGCCTACCACATTGACAATGGATCTGCGTGTCAATGCAGGGCTTGTACACCAGAATGCATGAGAGATGAAGGAGACGTTGAAACGACAGACTCAAACACAACAATGTCTCCCCATAAGGACAAAACATTTCACCAATAATTACAAAACAATGATCAAAACAACGTTCCTATAGCTAACATTCCATTGCTCAAATGCTTCCCAGATAGAGGCAGTTATTGCACTGTGACATCTCAATGTGCAAGCCATACAACCAATATATGTCTGAATCAATGTAATATATAATATCCGATATATAGCCAAGATCAGATGTAGATACATTTAAAAAGTATAAATATATACAAAAACAATCAACAAGCAATGGTGCAGAGTGCAAAGATGCTGGAATAAATATGGAATGATACTTTATGTTCATGAGGTAGGTGGATATGACATAACATTCATGGATACAATGTACAATATATACAGCATGCTTAGATTTATATTGTCATTGACCATATGTTGAAAACTGTGTAGCATCCCAAAAATATATAATTGAGAATGTATATGTACAGTGAGTGTTCAGTATTGCAGGGTTATTGATCTACGGTTATCCAGCATTGTCCTCAGATAACTGTAACTGTCTGGTGGGACAGCCATGCCACTTGCTTCTGAGTGTATTCTATGGGCCTCAGCGTTTTCCTCCCCTCTCTTTCAGATGGTCACCGTGGTGTTCTACATGTTCACAGACATGGTCCTCTTCTCCCAGTTCCTCTACTACAAGATCAAGAACAGCTCCACCAGAGGTATGTGGCCCTCACGCAAGCCCCTTCCAGGGGGATAACAAGAAGAGAGAGGGGCATGACCAAGAAAAACTCTCTCACATTACATTGCACTGATGCGGTCTCATGCTTGTGGCCCGTGCACAGCTGCTGCGCCTCAAAGCCTGATTAGTGTCTCCATAGTAGTGACTCCGCCAGCCTCGGGGCCCAGGAGGCTGGGGGACATGTTCTCTGCTGGCTTGTGGTGCAGGAGGAGGAAGAGAGTCAGGGGAAGGAAGAGTCAGTGGCTCATTACGGAGCACTGGAGACAACAAGGCTAGGTGCGGCCCCAGTTTCAACCCATCGAAATGGCGAAGCTCACATCTCATTGGGCGTTCACTCATCGTCCTGATGATTCAATTACGTTAGTCTTTCTCCTCCTCCTCTCGTTTCCCTCTCCTGTCATGTGTTACCACCAGGTTGTAACAAGTTGACGAGTATCCCAACAGCCTGGCCAGGTCTCATGCTTGGGGCCGGCTGTTGTGAGGCCTGCTGGTTCAAATGAGTGTGGAGTGGTCGTATTGGTGTCAACAGGCGGCGCGTATTACTTACCAAACAGGCTTGGTTTGGGCCTGCAGTGTGGCCTTAATGCCTGGAAATGTAACGTGATATAGTGGGGATTATAGGTGGGGTCGTTTTGGCTTTGTTTCTTTTCCCTCAGTGTGTGTGTGTGTGTCTGTGTGTGTGTGTGTGCGCGCACGTGTGTGTGTGTGTTCCAGAAAACCCTCGCCTGAAGTGGATGTGCTTCCTGTGGTGTGGGTCCGCCAGCCTTTTCTTCCTGGTCCTCCCCAAACTCATCACAGATGACAATGCCTCCTTAGATGCGCAGGTAGGGCCATTACTGATGCCATCAATAGTGTTATTATGCAGCTGGTGTTGTTGTTGTTGTTGTTGTCGCTGCTGCCTCAGCTGCTGTGTTGCGTGCCCGCCCTGTGCAGAGCCACGCCCAGTCCCACACAGTGGAGATGAGCGGCTACGTCTGTGGGTACCTGGCCTCCATCTTCTACCTCTCCTCACGCCTCCCGCAGCTTCATAAGAATGTAAGGGAGATTAGTCTCTCTCTCTCTCTCTGTGTCTCTCTTTGTCTCTGTCTCTCTGTCTCTCTGTCTCTCTGTCTCTCTCTCTCTCTCTCACTCTCTCTCTCTCTCTCTCTCTCTCTCTCTTTCTGTCTCTCTCTCTCTCTCTCTCTCTCTCTCTCTCTCTCTCTCTCTCTCTCTCTCTCTCTCTCTCTCTCTCTCACTCTCTCAAATTCAAAACACATTGCAAAGTCGCATAATTAGGCAGATTATTTGAGACACACATTTCCTGTGTGTGTGTGTGTATGGGGGGGTTATAAGGTAATCTGACCACGAGATCTATGTTTCTGTCTATGTTTAGACACTTTTTGCAGGCAGTTGCACTGGTGTGGGTGTGTGTGTGTGTGTGTGTGTGTGTGTGTGTGTGTGTGTGTGTGTGTGTGTGTGTGTGTGTGTGCGTGTGTGTGTGTGTGCAGTGAAGAGTGGTATTTGGTGTAGCCAGTGCTTCAAATTTCCCTTTTGAGTTCAAATGTAATATTTTATAGATGAAATGCAAAACACTTAACTAATTAGATTTGAGTTATAAGTGGGTTATTAGAGGAGAGTGGAATGGTGGCCACAGCGTGACACTTGATAATAACACATTTTCTGTCTTCAGTCAAAGTGGACATTTAAGTGCCATTTTTCCTCTACTGATGAATTCCATGAATGTTCTCAAGAACATTCTCCGTTGTGTGGGTTTATTCACTGTCCTTCATTATTTTTCCATTCGTAGATCGTTGTGGATGTCCTGATGGTCTCAAATGTGATCTTTCTCTTTCTTTTACACACAAGCTGAATGTACGGCCTATAAGATGACTTAAGGTGAAACTCTTTGAAAGTGGAACCCTTCCTTCTGCAGTTCCAGCGCCACTCCACAGAGGGGACCTCCTACCTGCTGTTCGCCCTGGCCATGATGGGCAACGGGACCTACGGGCTGAGTGTCATCGTGGTCCTGCCTGCACTGAGGGGCTCCAGGCGGACCTTCCTCCTCAAACACCTGCCCTGGCTCATCGGCAGCCTGGGAGTCCTGGTCCTCGACTTCTTTGTATCCTTGTCTGGTCCTGGTTTGGTGAAGTCCAACGCGCACGAAGCCAAGACTGCCGCAGTTGATTGCCAACATCACAGAGTGATGTTGATCGCCGATAGCTCATTTCGTTGACAAGTTATCGCCAAGGTTACAGTCTAGGTTCGCTCTGCTGCCGGCAAAATGTGTCTCTGGAATCCATGTTTGGTGTCTTTCTGTGTGGCTGGATGACTTGTGCCTTAACCATGTCAGGTGACTGCGCAGTTCATCATGTACCGGAAAAGCAAGCCGGCTAAGAAGAGCGCCTCCTTGGTCAGAGTCCAGGAGGTGGAGCCTCTGCTGTACGAAGAGGAAGAGCTCTCCGCCCTATAGCGCACAGAAACTGAGAAGATGCAAGGACTGAATGCACATTTCACTGCTAAAAAGAAAGTTCCCTGCACATTTCTGGGAGCTTTCATCAAAACCCCCCATTTGAATGGTATTCATTTGCAGGTTTTGCAAACTCTAAATGTCAATCAAGTACTGAAAAATACCAATAGCTATTTGAGACTGTTACAGCATTATGCACCATGTCATCAAAAAAAATGTTTCCCTTAGAGATGTATTTATTTCCACTTGAGTGCTCATTTGATCGGCTTCTTTTTCGACTCCTTTTTGGAGTGGACCCGCCCCTAGGACGACGCTTCCTACCAGCTGTCACATGACACGTGAATCCCCAATCAGAAACTCTGACTGAGCTTAGATTGTTTGGTGGGACAGCAGTGTTGACAATGGAAGGCTATATAGTGGCAGACCATGGATGCTTTGCAAACTGGTGTCAATTTAGGAACTAGTTCTGCGAAGAAAAGTCCCGTGTTGAGGGTATTTTTGTCCCGTGTAAGTTCTGTTGTGTCTTATCTTCTCGTTCTATCGTTAATAGTGGGCTACTATGTATGGCAATATTAATAACCTAATTCATACTATTTTATGATGTAATATATTTAGAAAAACGGTTGAGTGCTTTTGGCTTGACGATGCGTCATGGCTGCTGCTTCCTGTTGAACACACGCACACAAACACACACACACACACACACACACTCTCTCTCTCTCTCTCTCTCTCTCTCTCTCTCACCAGCTTTTGTATCCCCCTCCAGGGAAGACTCCAGACTTTCTCAAGTAAAACATGACATGTAGGAACACATGGCTGACCATTGTGCCATATGCTTTCTTCTTATCGGCTGACAAAGTTGGGGACAGGTACCCTTGGATGCCATTTGTCTCTCTCTCCTAATCGTCTTTGTAGCCATTACTCCCAGCTTTCTACAGTGTAGTGTTTGTATGCTGAGCTGCAGAAGCCCCCGTTGTCTCTGCCTTTTTTATGAAAGTATTTTAATGGTGCATTCCATGGGCTGCATTGCATCCAACGTAATGCTGCCCTGAACACTGTACACACGGATCTGCTTTTTACTGTCAATCTCCGCCTTCAGCGGTGCGATGTCTCATGTTGGCCTCTGAAGCTGTGGGCTGAGCGGGAACAAACCTGACTTGTTTGTATGCTTATTTTGTTTATACTTTGTAGGCTTGGAGCATTAGGCCAGTAGTTAATGACGGCTTCTAGAGTGAAGTCAAGCACTTTTAACTCGACCAGTTGGACTCACACAACAACAACAACAATAACAACAACGAATAGTTATATAAACCTTGTAAAGAGTGGACACACACATCGTTGTAATGTAATGTTCTTGCACAGATTATTTTTTCTGCTTCGTCATCCCACCCTTTGGGAATAATAGTGTGCCTTTGTTCATTTCTTACATTTTAATGCGTACCTTCAAACACCTTTGGGACGGTGTCGTGGCTGACCTTGCCTACTGACTCACAAGCAAGCAGATGTCTACCTCATGTGGCTGGGGTGGCTCATCAACTGCCCCCAGTGTACCCCCTTCATCCTGGTGACGCCAATTATGCACTTAACTCAGTCCTACACAAGGAACTATGGAAAAAGTCAATTTCAAGTTGGAATTTCATTTATAAGAAAAAGACAAGTTGACTTTATCCTAGTGCGTGATGCAATTATTGTTTGTAAGCTAAGGTGAGAGTAAACATTGCTTTGGATTTTGTGAAGAAGAGTTTCAATACAAATGTGTTGTAAATTAATATTTTTGCAAGGTATTTTTGTATTGGTTTGGAATTATTGTAATTTTCTACATCACTGACACTTTCTTAACTCACTTGCATCCATGTATATAGCTTTTCACTGGGTTGGTGGGCATTTTCGAAATTCTAAATTATTTGCTTTATACTTTATGATTCATATTTACTTAACTGTCGTATAAGGCTATAACATTGCTCTTCACGTGATCTTTATATTTGTGATAGGCCTATACTTTGTACGTTAAAGATGTGTATTTGTTTTTGTTTGTTTCAAAGTTGATGTTATCCTACTTATGTACAACACCTCAATAAAGTCAAATATACTCTAATGACTCCTATTTAGGTGAAATGGTCTGAAACACACACGTCATCACGGTCCCTTCACTGAGCCAGAGAGCCAGAAGTCTGCTGTGTGTTACAACAGCAACCTCTCCACTCTCCCTACAGAAACACTCATACCTTGGAGGAGGTCTTAGACTCCCAGAGAACCCAATAGGTGGACGCATTAGTCGGGGGGCGGGACTAGGGAAATGTCTAACGGGAGGAGGGACTTCCTTTGGGGTAGCGGTGGGCTGGCAGGCAGCTGCTTTGAGGTGACACGTATCTCAAGTTATAGGTGGTATGGAGGCCGCGTCTGAGAGTGGGGACTCTACTTTTCGGTCAACTTGAGACGCTGCCGAAGAGTTGCAACCGAAAGAGCGAACGTCCGAGGAAATAAAAACGACGTTGAGAGGAAGCCCTGCCCCGACCCGCGGCGCGACCTAGCGGAGCAGGACTGACGCGTCGGGCTCCTCCAGCCAACATCTCCACTGCTACTTGGCAGCGTTACCTTGATGAGACGTTGCGTGGATTTGGATCGCCGTGAGAATGTGTACACAAACAGTTTCTAGTACCTCGGTGGGATTTTACTCGGCGCGAACATGCTCGTAGTCCGAGGGTGACTCTCTCTTCGCGTCACACGGAAAGTAAAGAAAAAAAAAAGTTGCTGGAAGTTTTTGCGCAGCAGAAGCGGCGCCTGTCGGGGGCCGAGCATGGGGAACGGGGTGTGCTCAAGGAGACAGCGGAGGATCTTCCAGTCTCTCCTGCTGCTCACCGTGGTGTTCGGGATGATCTACGGGGGCATGGTGTCCTATGAGATGCACAAGCAGCTGAAGAGGACCGAGGCGACGGCGCTCAAGTACCAGCAGCACCAGGAGTCGCTCTCGGCGCAACTGCAAGGTAAACCCACGGTCCGCCTCGCCGTGATTACCGTCCCGACGCACGGAGCGCGGCAGCACGTCGTTGCATCAACTGTGTGCATCAATGTTGTGGCACACGCAGGAGGACCGACCTGACAACCGACGGTCCACAGGAATCACAGTCCGCTTGACTCTTGTCTGGTCGTCTGTAACCTTTCACCTATTGGTAACCGTCTAATCTGCCAGCTAAACCAGTTTAAGGAGATGTATTAGCACACTGGGCTTTAGATTTGTACAGACGTGCAATGATTAGGATTACTACTGTGTCGTAGACACTTTGTACCGTTTCCTCCTTTAGTGTGTGTGTGTGTGTGTGTGTGTGTGTGTGTGTGTGTGTGTGTGTGTGTGTGTGTGTGTGTGTGTGCGTGAGAAGCATTGTTGTTTCTTGCTGTTGTGTTGGGATAATCACAATACAGCATTAATAACAGCTGTGATGTGGAAGAGGACATTCCAGCGGTCCTTGTAACTGTCCTGGCCCACACCGGATCACCCGGTGTCACCAGGTCGAGTAGGACATCTGTTTCAGCCTCCCGGGATGACTCAAACATGACAGCAGCCATCGCAAACAAAGCGCAATCCCAGAGCTTAGCGTTGTCTTTTTTACATTATATGGCGTCCTTATCAGTAAAAGTACATAGGATGGTTTGTTAAATTTCAACGAACCCGCAATTACTATGGGATGACTCCAGTATGAAGTGAGACACCATCACACTGAGTCATGAAAAGGCATAGGCTACGGATGAAAAGTCTGCAAGTATTATTATTAGTCTATCAATATTCAAAAGCCTTGCAGTTAAACCTACATTAATCAGCTTCTATCTGGATACATTCCAATTCTTCCCACTCAAGTGCGTTTGATTTGTACGTGCCCTACAACTGGTTAGTTTGTAACTAGGCATTCTAAAGTTCCTTAGTTGTAGTCCATCATGGTAAAGTCATTGAACTATTACCTGTAGGCAGTTGGTTAAGATCTGCAGTTTATTATGTAGAAAACATTTCTACTGTGGAATTCTTCTTTTGAACGCAAAGCAAAAATCAGTTCTGTAAGCCAGGTCAATATGGCCCGCCACACACCCGTTTGCCCTCGGCAAACATTTAGTTTGAGCCGAACTTTCCCCCTGGCCTGTAACGTAATGGAAGACAATAGTGACTGTAAAAAGGGACTGGTGGCCTTCTTTCATGTAAAATCTGAACACATTTCAAGTGGTGGCCAGCCTAACTAGGAGCTCAATAGCACCACTGTTAGCCTCCGCCTTTGAGACCAAGTCTACCATGGTATAGTGTTGAGCCTGCCTAGTTGCTCTTGTTTCACCCTTGAAGGACTACTGTATGGTATATATATATATATATATATATATATATATATATATATATATATATATATATATATATATATATATATATATATTAGACCAGAATAGAGGTGACACTTTACCCAGCAGACCGGCGCTGCCTGCACGGGTTATTGTTCTGGAGTGATGGAAGCATCACTCCATCAACAGCCATGAGTCATCTGATATCCCCTCTACTCTGTGAGTGTTGCTTTGGCGTGACCTATATTTAGGGGGGCGGGGCTTCGATGGGGCTCTGAGCCAGCCCTATTGATTCCTTGTTAACGTGCTGCATCCACAAATTGCACTTGAAAAGTCAGGCATGCATTCTGAAAACTGTCCACTGGCATACAAATGCAGGCACCAATACACACACACACACGCGCGCGCACACACCCACACACGCACACACAGACGCATACACACACACAGACACACACACACACACATGCACACACACACACACACACACACACACATGCACACACAGACGCATACACACACGCAGACACACACGTGCGCACGCATACACATGTGCACACGTTCCATTCCCATAAGATCCATTGCTCAGACTGCAACATGGATGTAAACAGTTCCTTATCTCCTGTCCACACATGTAAAACCCATCCAGTTGTGTTTTTGCATAACCCCATTTAAACATTCTTCAAAACAAGTTATACGGGAGACATTCTCTTGAAATAACCATCAGTCATGCTAGTTCCCAATAGGACTTTTGAGTGATTTTGAGATTTGACCATAAATTCAACAAATTCAAATTCAACACCACCACCTGATAAGGCCTATGTGTTTATAACTACATAGATCAGGACTATGTGTTTATAACAACACAGATCAGGACTATGTGTTTATAACTACACAGATCGGGACTATGTGTCTATAACTACACAGATCAGGACTATGTGTCTATAACTACACAGATCAGGACTATGTGTCTATAACTACACAGATCAGGACTATGTGTCTATAACTACACAGATCAGGACTATGTGTCTATAACTACATAGATCAGGACTATGTGTTTATAACAACACAGATCAGGACTATGTGTTTATAACTACACAGATCGGGACTATGTGTCTATAACTACACAGATCAGGACTATGTGTCTATAACTACACAGATCAGGACTATGTGTCTATAACTACACAGATCAGGACTATGTGTCTATAACTACACAGATCAGGACTATGTGTCTATAACTACACAGATCAGGACTATGTGTCTATAACTACACAGATCAGGACTATGTGATATAACTACACAGATCAAGACTATGTGTCTATAACTACACACATCAGGACTATGTGTCTATAACTACGCAGATCAGGACAATGTGTCTATAACTACACACATCAGGACTATGTGTCTATAACTACACAGATCAGGACTATGTGTCTATAACTACACACATCAGGACTATGCGTCTATAACTACACAGATCAGGACTATTGGGATGCCACTCTGGACTTACAGCAGGTTGTTTTGCAAATGGTGGGTTGCTTGCTAGTTTTCTGGCATAAGTGTTGATGTTTCAATGAGAAAGACATACGCCCTGACCCACAGACAAGGCCACTTCTACTTTGATGTGTCTTGTGGGAACGTCCATTCAACTATTCAGCCTTTGTGTTTTGGCCAAACCTGTAAAAGTGCAGACTTTCTGAAAACCAGCTTTATTCATGCACAAAAATAATCAAAACTATTGATAAAATAAAAGTGAGTTCTGACATTATGATCCTGCAACACATTTCCATGTGATGCGGTCTAGTGCAGACCGGTGTTGGTGGGTCAGTGCAGGTATGGGTGAATTGGTGCCACTAAAGTGTGTTGTGGCAGTAGCTCAGTGGGTAGAGCGGGTGGACAGAGCGGGTCGTCCACTAACCGTAGGGTCGGCGGTTCGATCCCCTCGATCCCCCTCCTCCAACTGTCCACATGTTGAACCCCACAAATGTACTGATTGGAAGCCGCTTTGGACCAAAACGTCTGCTAAATGCCCCTTTACCCTTTACTAAAGCACGCCGTGTGATGGTGGCGTCCAGTAGAGTGGTCCTCAGTCTTATTTGCTCTCCTACCGAATCCCGCCTCCCAGAGTTCAGGGTCCAACATGGAGGGCGTGTCTCCCAAGGCCTGCCCGACAAGTTTCCCAGCTGCTGCGTTTCCCACCTGTCTCAGGTGAACCTGTGTAGGGTTTCAGGAGAAGGATGCTGGGCTTCGGAGCCCCGCCCCCTCACCTGTGTGAGCTCATTCTGGCTGTTGCCTCAGCAACACCGCTGGGCCATGCGCTGAGCTGACGTGGACTGCGGTGGCAGTGACAGAGGAGTTGAAAGGGACAAGCTGAAACCCACCGGCATGGGGATTCTTAATGTTTGCACTGTGGGACTAAAATAGCGACAGGGATGTCTGCGTGATGGATATGTGGTGAGGAGCGTGGCTATATTGACGAAAGAACGGCCCGTCTGAGATTAAGGGTAATTCTTGCAGTCGTCGGTAAGATAGATCCAAGCGAGGCTGGCCAGGATATGTTGTTATTGTTCTGACTCAATTCTCACATGATTTCACAAATTGAAGTTTAGAAAGTAAACAAAAATGCCCCTGAAAAGCAACTGCAATTGGCAAAGGCGGCCTCTCGATGGGGAAATAATATGAGATTTGGAGCACTCAGAATGCTCAGAATGTTATCAAACAGTTCAGACACACATAGAGGGTCAGAAAATGACCTTTGGCCACGAGTCTGTTCTGTTTCTAGATCCTCTCACTGTGACCACTGAGAGTCTTCCTCTCGTCTCCGGCAGCAGGCCGACAAAGTCCCTGCACCGCGTGAAGGGAATGACTCTTTGACCCTTACATTTGGCACGGTGGGTGGGTGTGGCTGAATATTTGGTGTTGCGTAGTTGTTATTGTATGTGTAACCACATGATCCCATGACTTTGCAAGTGGGCAAACAAACTATGGTGGCTACCTGGTTGAACAAACTACACGTCATCTCTCAAACATGTCAACCCATGAATATTCATGTGATTCATCCATAAATGGTGAATTACATGAATATCCATGGATTTACGTGGATATTCATGTAATTCATCCATGAAGGGTGAATTACATGAATAACCATGGATTGACATGGCTATTCATGTAATTCATCCATGAAGGGTGAATTACAAGGTAGATTTAGTTAAGCCGACAAATCTAATGGATATAATCAGTTCTTAATGGAGCATTTGAATCGTTTCTATGGCATAAATTAATCCTGTTAATACTTGGAATCAAATCACACAAAATGCTGTGTTGATATAGCAGCCCTTTGCAAGCACACTAATTTCCCCATTTTAGTTCACCATTTTATTTCACAATTGGTGACATCAAATGGTGGAAAAAAAGTAAAATGTCAAAGTGACATGGAAACTACTGAACGTGCACATTTCTGATGAGAATCATTTATAAATGGTCACATGACCCACACCTCTCTCTGCCGAACGTTCAGTGTGTGTGCCCTGTTTCCGTGCAAACACACTGAAACGTCGTCCGTTTGAAGAGTTTATTTCCGGCTAATCTTGATGGTTGAACCCACTTTCTCTCAAAGGATGGCGTGTAGAAAGTGGGTACACCCACTGTATGCTGATCAAATCCTGAAGCCTCATATCCTGATTTAAATGAAAATGGGTCACATTACTGAAGCAGGAGGCTCTTGCAATGCAGATTTAGTGCTCAAAGGCATCCAGCCCTGTGGTTTTTATTAGGCTAAGCAGAAGTTAAAAGAAGTGAGCAAGTTATGTGAGGACAGATTATCTGTAACTAGAAGCCTAACAGCCCCATGCAGCGTTAGCTACAGGTTTGTCTTCTGCCAGGATCAGACTGTACAACATGTTAGTCTTTCCTGAGGGGCACCATCCCAAATTAGCCGGTCGTTCCTTGCATCCTAAAGTCGGGTCGGGAGCCGGGGGGGGGGCCGCGAGTCGGGAGACGGGTCACATGACATGTTCACATGTGTCGTGGTCACGTGACACGTTTGACCACGACGCATTACGTCTTCAGGAGCGAGTTCCGTTCACCCGGTCAGGGTGGCGTCTGTGTGGTCGAGCCGGTCATAAGTTAAATCAAAGTCGCTGGTTTGGGTGTCGGTCCCACGCACTGAGGCCCACGCACGCCCGCTGGAGGACGGTCTGCGGTGACTGAACGGTGTCGGGGTCGGGCTGAAGTGGTCCGGAGTCTGGTCCCTGCAGCAGGGATCTCAGGGGCTCCCCGGTCCACAGACGTCACGTGGCAGCGAGGGCTGATTTGCTGCAGCACTCCCCTTCAACTTGTTGGTGGATCAAAGGAATGTTCAAAGTCTTTTTATACTCTCAGTGTTATAATGTTGTTTTAGCCCTTATTAATGATTTAAATAATGCTGACAATGTTTAACAAGCTCAAAGAAATCACGGTGCCTGCGTGCCGATGTGGTGGCGTATTGATTTACCGAGCTGTACCTCAATTATGCTGAAAGAGCTTTTAATGTTCAAACCGTTTACCAAGTTCAGAAGGGGATGGCCTGGGAGACACAGAGTTAAAGTTGGTCAGGGAAAGTCTGAGACAGGGTGAGTTAAGTTAACGAGGGAAAGCTTGAGAGAGGGTGAGTTAAGTCAACATAGGAAAGGTTGGTCGGGGGTGAGTCAATGTGTGTGACCCTTGAGAGAGTGAGGTAAAGTAGGAAGGCCTGGGAGAGTGGATTACATGATGACAGAGGGAGGGGGAGGGAGAGAGAGGGTTAAAGGTTTGGCAGCATTTGGAGATGAGCTAGCTTAATTTTCCTGGGGCGAGTTCATTTCTTCTCTTTTTGACTCCTATTTTGTCTGTTCTCCTGTTGTATTTTATTTTGGCTGTTTGCTTAAACTTTATGAATCATGTATTTCTGGGAACAGTACTGTCTAGACCTGATAAAACAAACTAATGTTTCCAGTATATATACAGTATATATTTTTCTACAGTTAGGGTTGGATCATATCTTCTTGTCAACTCTGTGCCTTGTGTGTTCTTGAACCCCGTCCAATTCACGCACAATGTCTGCCAGCGAGCCAACAACATTTGTTGCACTTGTGCAACAACTCTGACGTTATCGTGTTGAGCAGTTTGATTTTGACGACACAGAAGAGAGTGTTGTCAGGGTGTTAGTAATGGAAGCCTGCTAACTAATGCTAGTTACTGAATGATAGAGGACGGACAGGGAGCACATTTAGTGTTCCCGTAGGGAACGCAGCCACTCGGGAGTGTGCTGATTCAAAGCGATGCTGTGGAGCTTTGTCACGTGTCACATCCATGACTGATGGCTCTGCCAGCGCTCGGGACAGTCCGGGAAGTGTACCAAATGGATGCTGCCCTCCTGTGGAGCACCTGTGGGGGGGGGGGGGGTTCACCATCCTGTTGAAGCCGCGCAGTCTGTTGTGATAAGCTCCTCCCATATGGCACATGAGGGGGGCTGAAACGAAAAAAAAGTGAAATAATTCCGAGGTCCCAGTCCTTGGTCTGGTGAGGAATACCACAGCCCTCCGCCAGCAGAGGAACTGTCAGACTGATGGCTACGCAGTGCACTGAATAAATATTGAGCTGCTCCATCGTTTCAGACACTTGGCACAGTTCCTCTCGCATTCCCCTCCAGTGTTGCTGTTTGTCACTGTAAGATGGAGGGCTGTATTCTGTGTGGGTCGCTTTTCGTTCCACTGCATTGTTGTTTTGAACCCTTTTTTTTTTTTTAACCTTTTTTTTTCCCCTCCCATTCTTTTGTTCCTGTCCTCAGTGGTGTACGAGCATCGCTCCCGACTGGAGAAGTCTCTGCAGAAGGAGAGGTTGGAGCACAAGAAGGCAAAAGAAGGTAAAGTAACCGCACCCACCCCTGAAGTAAGCAGAGGGACGCGGCCGCTGCACGCCCACCAGGTTCTCACCCAGGGCAGGAGTGCAGTGCAAGTGACCACCACAGAGGTCAGACGGGAGTGCAGTGCAGGTGACCACCACAGAGGTCAGACGGGAGTGCAGTGCAGGTGACCACCACAGAGCTCAGACGGGAGTGCAGTGCAGGTGACCACCACAGAGCTCAGACGGGAGTGCAGTGCAGGTGACCACCACAGAGGTCAGACGGGAGTGCAGTGCAGGTGACCACCACAGAGGTCAGACGGGAGTGCAGTGCAGGTGACCACCACAGAGCTCAGACGGGAGTGCAGTGCAGGTGACCACCACAGAGGTCAGACGGGAGTGCAGTGCAGGTGACCACCACAGAGGTCAGACAGGAGTGCAGTGCAGGTGACCACCACAGAGCTCAGACGGGAGTGCAGTGCAGGTGACCACCACAGAGCTCAGACGGGAGTGCAGTGCAGGTGACCACCACAGAGGTCAGACGGGAGTGCAGTGCAGGTGACCAACACAGAGGTCAGACAGGAGTGCAGTGCAGGTGACCACCACAGAGGTCAGACGGGAGTGCAGTGTAGGTGACCACCACAGAGGTCAGACAGGAGTGCAGTGCAGGTGACCACCACAGAGGTCAGACGGGAGTGCAGTGCAGGTGACCACCACAGAGCTCAGACGGGAGTGCAGTGCAGGTGACCACCACAGAGGTCAGACGGGAGTGCAGTGCAGGTGACCACCACAGAGGTCAGATGGGAGTGCAGTGCAGGTGACCACCACAGAGGTCAGACAGGAGTGCAGTGCAGGTGATCACTACAGAGGTCAGGCGGGAGTGCAGTGCAGGTGACCACCACAGAGCTCAGACGGGAGTGCAGTGCAGGTGACCGCCACAGAGGTCAGACGGGAGTGCAGTGCAGGTGACCGCCACAGAGGTCAGACGGGAGTGCAGTGCAGGTGACCGCCACAGAGGTCAGACGGGAGTGCAGTGCAGGTGACCGCCACAGAGGTCAGACGGGAGTGCAGTGCAGGTGACCACCACAGAGGTCAGACGGGAGTGCAGTGCAGGTGACCGCCACAGAGGTCAGACGGGAGTGCAGTGCAGGTGACCACCACAGAGGTCAGACGGGAGTGCAGTGCAGGTGACCACCACAGAGGTCAGACAGGAGTGCAGTGCAGGTGACCGCCACAGAGGTCAGACAGGAGTGCAGTGCAGGTGACCGCCACAGAGGTCAGACGCGTACGCGGGAACTCGATAATGTAGAGGGACAACCACAGACGACGATGGCGTAGATACCGCCCCCCCAGACCTGCTGGCAGGGGGGCCGACATCGGCTGGTCCGCACGGCACAGCCGGTCCTGACGATGGGTCTTGCTGTCGGCTCGGTGGTCCAGGCACCGGGCGGGGGGTCCACACATGAATAGACTGACCTCGCGCTCCGTAAATAGACGCGCGAGTGCCTTTTCATTGTAGCTTAAGCTGCAGTTTACAACGTCGTTTGATCTGCCGGGACACTCCTGTGGACCGAGACCACGAGCTAATGTGGTGTTCTTTGTGTAAAAGTGACTACAAAGGCCATGACAAAAGTGACTGTTGAAAATGGTTTATTCACAGATTACCTGACATTCAAGCTTGAATCCCAGCAGTCACTAAACAAGGACAAGGTAGCTATTTCAAGCCAATACCTCCCAATATGTTTGCCCTCTCTCAATTCTATTTCAATGCAGACTGGATGTCCATAGCTATTCTCATCTTTGCAATGTGATATACTGTATGTCTCGGTCTAACTGTGGTCTGGACCATCTCACAGCAAGACGCCAACAGCAGATTCAACTCTCTACACGTGCAGCACCAGATGCTGAAGGTATAATCAGGGATTTCCTTTTGTTCTGAATTAAAACAACCAGTGCTCTGCCACAACACACGCACCAATGCAATCACTCGGCTTTGTCTGCCTTTCTACCTACGTTCCTCACACCACATACCTCACAGCCGGCATGTACCTCTGAAGTCACACTAGACAACTTCAAACAGAACGCACAGAGCAATACCATTGAACCGATTGATTGACTGACGTGCTTGACTGGCTGCAGAACCAGCACGAGGACCTGAAGAAGCAGTACTACGAGTTACAAGACCAGCACCAGACTCAGGGCGAGGACCACGGCCGCGCCCTGGGGGAACACCAGGAGCGCTTCCAGAAGCTGCAGCACACCAAAGAGACTGAGATCACCCAACTCAAAGGTACCGACAGCGCTCCAAACAGAACAAGAAGACAGACGTGGAGACCCATTACCACATCAAACAACCGCGTGTCACATTAAACAATGACAACTCAAATGTTTGTTTTGATTCAGCAGATGATCAGATTGCATTTCACACGACCGTGAATACTTTGTTGACATTGTGTTTTGACCATTCGGGGTTTAAAACCCTGTCCCGAGGGAACAACGTGAACTCTCTATGGAGAGGATGGCTGGAGTCTTTCGCATCCCAAATGGCTAAAATGTTCCTTATTCAGGCAGCGTTCGCAGCCAGGGAGGCTTCAAGTCTTTTTTCTCTTCTAGCTGTTGCCTTGAGGTGCCTCCGAAGAGGCAGGTTTCAAAGGCACCATAGTGGCATCCTTCATTTATTACCCCACAATACCCTGCACCCACTCCACCGCCCCGGAGCAAAACAGCCCTGAGTTTGTGAACTAGCGTTAGTCACCAGCGACCTTTTCCCACCGCTACAGCAACAAATGATTCTACTCCAATGAAACTGAAACATCACAGTAAAAAGCAGTTCGCCCACAGTGACCCATAAGTGGTAGTAGAACCGTTGTAGCTGTCACCCGTCAGCTGAAGTCTCATTCCGGAGCGTTTTACAGGTAACTTAATCCAAAACAACACTGCCTCCAAAGATGGCTGCCCTAGATGGCGAGGCGGCAGGCCGATGGCTCCTGGTTCAGGGCCGAGTCGCGCAGCGAGCACGAGGTGTGGCCCTGTTCACTGCCCACCAACGTCCTGGTGAATTTACTGGTTGAGCTCCTTCCTTTCCCACCAACCCTTATGCAAATGTGCTTCATGTGGTGGAGTTCTCCTCTCACATTGTGGTGCTTCATGGATGGAAAGCTGAACCTGTTGGCTGCAATGGGTTTGAATGGCGGGGAATGGAGCTCAGTAGGCACTGTGATAGTGAGACGTGCCGGTCCAGTCAGCAGTCAGCAGCATGACTGTAGTGTCTGTAGTGTCTGTAGAGTCTGTAGTAGAGTCTAGCGCTGCAGTTAGGAGGTATGTCTCCATCTTCTGGTGATGTCAGACTCTGCAGCGTTGCGGTTCCTGATGTGTAAGCGGAGAGCAGAAAATGATTGAGCCAGTCATTTAAAATAATGAAATGATACCATCTTGAATTAAATCCAATGAACTGTTCGGTGAACATAAAACCTCCCATTGTGTCTTCAACACAAACAAGGGAGGGTGATGATGAACCCTGAAGTGACATGAAACGGTCCATCCATGTGACTTGTTCCCCTTAACGCAGACAGCGTGTTCAACCTACGAGAGGAGAACCGACAGCTACGGAGAACCCACCAGGACGTCCACATGCAGCTCCAGGACGCCCGGGTGAGGAACGGCTCTATCCTATCCAGGAACCTTCCTGTCCTATCCAGGAACCTTCCTGTCCGCCAGGAACCTTCCTGTCCTTCCTTGTACTGTGGCCTCGGCTGGGCTAATTCCAGCTCCGATGCGGAGCTGCTTTTGAAGTATTTCCAGCCATTGCTCTCCACGCCCCCCCCCCCCCCCCCCCGGGGGAGCCCGGGGGCGGTTTGGGGCCAGGGGCTCTGATGTGGTCTCGGGGACTTGTTTCTGTTCTCCTCGCTGTAATTACGATGAAGGGCTTTCGTGCATGAGGCGAGTTCACTCCTTTGAATTCATCGTGGCGCTCCAGCGGCGGTGGGGCGTGCGTTCGTCTCCCATGGCGTGCTCACGGTGTTCGGCGTGGAGCGGTCTCTTTGTTTCCACAACAACCCGAACGGCACAGCTGATGTTTGACTCACACCAGCAATGCAATCATCCCGGGGCAGAAATCCCCGCCATGCAGAGTGCAGTGCTGTCTGTCTGTCTGTGTTGGTGTCAGACAGCCCGTGTCCCCCGCTGACCCCTCCCCCCTCACCACGCGGTGTCTAGGTGAAGCATCAGGACCTGAAGGCGCAACAGGACCAGCTTCTACTGACCCTGGAGGACCACAAGAGCGCGCTGGCAGCTGCTCAGGTAGCGACACGCCGATGCTGAATTATTAAAATGTCCATTGTTATGGTTGTTTTATGAGTCGCAGAAGCCCAGAGGAACTGGTCTTGTGGCTCAAATAGATGTATGGTAGGTAGGTAGCCCTATATAATAGATATATGGTAGCCCTATAATGGGCCTTCTAATTCTAATGTAATCCCATATGGTGGAATGGCTGCTGCGAGGTGCAGTACTGCGTGCCGTAATGGATTGCAGGGTACACGTGACTCATCTGAATGAACCCCAAACCACCGCAGCATAGATTATTCATCTGAGCAGTCAGCGTGAAAATTACTTGATGAGTGACGGGGCCAAAGAAGAGGATACCGACACGAAGCTGTTAGTTTTGCATTGACGCCATTTTGTTGAAAACAGAAGCAATATATATATACTATTGCTCTTTCACTCCCTGTCCTTGGGATCAAATTCTTCCAGAAATGTAGCTTTTTTCCTCCTGAGCGGTGTCTTGAATGTCCCACAGTTTGCTGATCTAGCTTGGCGTTGTTATCGGCCCCCATGATAGATTTGGATGAGCTGCTGGCATAACCGGTGTCCCTCAACAAGTGCATTGTGTTGCACGTCCGACGGCAAACACCGTGAACCCAGTGTTGTGTTCCGGCCTCTCTCCCAGATGCAGGTGGACCAGTACAAACAGCTGGGCCAGGCCCGCCAGGACGCCGCCGCGCCCGTCGCCGCGGCAGCCAAACAGCCTGCGCAGGAGCCTGGGACCCAGAAGGAGCACCCCGCCCCTGACGGGGGGGACACGCAGCCCAGGGTGGGTCCACCGTGGGTCTTTGTTGACTCCAGGGCCGGGAAGTGAATGCTCAATTGTGTTCTATTCACTGCGGCCCACAACTGCACACACAATAGGATTTCCCCGAGTTGAAATCCCCACAGGTTGAACGAACAAAGAGCAAAATAAGACTCTGCCTCTTCCTTATCGCCTCCTTCCTCCTCTCTCTTCTGCTCCCTGTCCTCCTCCTCCTCCTCCTCCTCCTCCTCCTCCTTGGGCAGCCGCGGCCCAAGGAGGACGACTTGTAACCGGAGGGTTGCCGGTTCGAACCCCGGCCAGTAGGAACGGCTGAAGTGCCCTTGAGCAAGGCACCTAACCCCTCACTGCTCCCCGAGCGCCTCACTGCGTCGGGAGTAGTGTGTGCTTCACCTCACTGTGTGATCACTGTGTGCACTGAGTGTGTTTCACTAATTCACGGATTGGGATGAATGCAGAGACCAACTTTCCCTCACGGGATCAAAAAGAGTATATATATTATACTCCTTCCTTCCAGTTGGAGCACCAGGAGGCGGTGGTCCAGCACAGCCCCCAGCTCCCCCTCCACACGCAGCCTCCCCCGGGGGGGAAGCAGGGGGGGGAGGAGGAGGAGGGGGTGGTGGAGGACGGCGAGGGGGAGGCAGAGCGGAGGAGGGAGCTGGCGGAGGAGGAGATGGCGCAGGCCGGCCAGCCCCAGCGGCTGGAGGAGGAGGACCCCGACCAACCCCAGGAGGAGGAGATGGGGGAGGGGCCGGAGCAGGAGCTGCCCGACGAGAACGCCCTGGACCGCCAGAGACGGCAGCCCCCCGGGGTAGAGCGCCGTCTCCCTCTGTGTTGATGTGTGGCCCGCATGCTGTGTGGACTATGATGGGATTCCCTTCTCTTTTTAAAGCCTTCTAATTAAATAGAATTGTACACAAAGCAGCGTTTGCCCTGTTTGTAGCATTAATTAGGATTGTTATAATTACAGCCGCGGGCACAAGAACCTCTTCTTTGAATAACTGTGACCCACTTTTGTGTTCCGCTCGATATGTTAAGTACTCCATCTCGTCTCCTCCAACTTCACCGGCCAATTATTCCATGTATTAGACAGAATGACTTCATCACCTGACAGAAGAGGCTTAGCTGTTCTAGTGTGTGTCTTTGACACCCATGTGGACTGTGTCTGCTGGCAGGGTCCACAGGCGGAGCTCCACCAGGAGGCCCATCTTCACCAGGAGGCCCAGCTCCGCCAGGTGGAGCACGTGAAGTCTCCGTATGAGCAGCAGCTGGAGCAGCAGCGCCTGGATTCTCAGAGGGCCCTGGAGCACAGGCAGCTTCAGCTGCGCCAGGAGGCTCTGCACCTTCAGATGCAGAGGGAGCAGAAGGAGAGGGAGCAGAGGTTGAAGGAGCAGCAGGAGGCGGAGGAGAGACATCACCGAGACGCCGACAGACGGGAGCAGCTGCTGAGAGAACAGCAGATGAGGTCAGGACTCGGTCTGTTTCCATCCCTGACTCTCGGTTTCTGTCTCTGTCTCTCTCTCTGTGTCTGTCGCACTTTCTAGTCTCTGTCCCTCTTTTTGTCTGAGTGTGTGTGTGTCTCTTTAGTTTATATCAACGCAGTCACATTTTTTTTTGGACCTGAAGCTGCTGACTTATATATATTTCCTCATCGATTCCTGTCTCATCGAATGTTTCTGACAATTTTGCGTTGCACAGCCAGCCAGTGAGAAAGAACGGTATCTCTGAGGCGGTCAGATGAGGGAATGCAGCTGAAAGTACACTAGTACACGACCCAAACCACAGTAGAACCGCAAACCACATGTCTTCCTGCCAAACCTCCTTTAATAAATAATTCTATGAGGAGGTGGCCAGCGTGTTAACAAAGGCTGCCTTTATAAAAGGCTCACTCAATAGAGCCCAATATTGTGAAGCCCACTTGGACCAGATGGGCACAATCCAGTGTCTGTAGGATCCAGAAACATTAGTGTGTAAACCAACATACATCTCAGAGTATAAGCTAAACCCTAAGTCGATCCATACGCCAGGCCAGCGATCATTTATTATGAATGATCATTGTATTTATTTGTGCTGCTGCGTTGACCTGACCTTATGTAAAAGGCTGGCCGCTGTTCGCCTGGCATTAATAATGCAAAACAAGCTCGGGACACATTTCCCTGCACCTTTTGCCAGGGAGAAGAACGACTACGAGAACATTGGGAACGACATCGTCCACGTAGAGGAGGAGCCGCACCACAACGACGAGGAGGGTGAGACAAACTTCTTCTCGACTACGACGACGTGAGGGGGGGGGGGGACCGGAGAGGGGAGCGGAGAGGAGAGGACCGCTGCTGCATCCGCATGATGCAACAGCGGGCCTCCCAGCATGTCCTTCTGGGTCTGACCGCGTGCTGCGTCTTCCAGCAGAGGGAGACGGCCACGTTTTGCACAATGAGGAGGACGAGGAGAAGCACGAGGACCACAGAGTACCGCCGCACCAGCAGGTATCTCCTTCTAGTCACCTGTCTCATCCTCTCATGCGTTCATTCCACCGTTCACCACCAAACACGCTCATGAAGCCCTACACTGATACTGGACTCAATCACATTGTAACCTGTTGCTGTTCCGCCTCCCGGCCTGCAGGGGGCAGCTGAGGGCGAGCTGGACCCCGAGGACGACCCCAACAACCAGGGAGAGGATGAGTTCGAGGAGGCCGAGGAGCAGCGGCCGCAGCACAGGGTGGTGGCGGCGGCGGGGGCGGCGGCGGCGGAGGAGGAGGAGGAGGAGGAGGTGGGAGACGAGGAGCCAGCGGCTCCTGCCAAGCACGCGGAGCCCCGCCCCCACCCTAACCAACGGGCCGTGGATGAGGAGTTGGTGGTGAGCGCGGAAGGGGGGCGGGGGATGTGGACGAGTGTGACTGTGAATACATGACACTGAACACACACATAATTCACTGGTTCACGGGGGAGAGCCAAGCTGGTGAAGGGGTGATGAGAAGGTCTGGGGTGACGCAGAAGGTGAGGTCTAATGGAGACTGTGGGTGTGTTTAGATTGCTGGAAACCCAGATCAACAGGAAGACACCTTGGATGATCAGTACCAGGAAGAAGGAGAGGATGAGGTTACACACACACACACACACACACACACACACACACACACACAAACACACACACACACACACACACACACACACATTTTGAACCCATGTGTAAATGTATTTCATGATGAATTGGGAGTTGGGTCCAGGATGAGAGAAGCTAAACTTGTGACTGTGTGTCCGTTGTTAAGGTTCAGGAGGATCTGGGGGGCGGCAGAAAGAGAGAGGAGGAGGTGGAGGAGGAAGGAGAGGACCCCTACAACGAGGAGAACCTGGAACAGGTGTGGTCTGCAGCCTTGAATCCCGCAATGAATGAATGAATGAACAACACTTAGCGGTCTCCTCACACCACATACATGAAGTTCCTGGTCTGAACTCAACATGCTCTCCTGTGTTTCCCAGGATGAAGCAAAAGATCCGGTCAACTCTCCGAAAGAAGGACAACATAGGAAAGAAAAGGAGAACAACGAGGAGAACTACGAAGAGGAGGAGGAGGTGGACGATGAGGTCATGGTCGGACAGCACAAGGGAACCAATCGGAGGGCGGAGATGTAGAAGTGTGTGCTGACCAATCGCTACGCCCGATTCCTGTCCTTTATTGACCCTCCGTTCTTGCGTTCCCACGCGGAGTCGAGCCTTCCTCAGGACCACGGGATTGTTTCCGTCTGGAGATAATGTTCACAGTATGGGCAAGGGAACTGAACTTCACCCGCGGGAGTGGACGTATTTCTGAAAGAACTGGGAAAAGTTGTTTGAAATTGTTTTTGTTTCTTTGTCTTGTGTGTCTTTGTGAGTGCTTCTCTGGTAATCCAGTCTGATTCTGTTTTATTTAGCTGTTGCTTGTTACTGAAGATAGCTGGAAAGAATAACTTTTGATGGAGTATGCGTGGAGCAAATATATATATATATATATATATATTCCCATGTGGGCCTTTTTATACATTTGTATTTTAGAAAGTTTGTTCCTGAATTCACTATAGTTACCAGAGTCTTTAGTTCTTTGTATTTTATATTTTGACCAGCATTCCAATGGATCAACGCGTTTTCTGTTATTTATTGATTGTGACAATTTTGACAATCGTGAAATGTGTAACATTTCAGAGTTTTGCCTCCTGAGTCAGTCGAGTCCTGGATTGTTCTGGGCTGCCGTCTGGCCGGAGACTGTTGTGCAGGACTTCCCTGAGGACGCCAATCCAACAGCAATTTCGACCGAAGACACGTTTGCTCTGATGTGTCCCCCCATTTAGTGCCTTTATGACGTTGGAAACGTTTGTCCAAATCGATTCGAGGACGGACCTCATTTATACCGGCACGCTTTGAAGCAATCTGACATTGTCTGGTCACTACGTCTTTGTAACTTCATACGGAGGGGTATTTGAGAGGAATTACAATCACAACGTTTGCCTACTGTGCAAAGAATCGTAATGTAAGTACTTACCAGTTTGTACATCTGTTTTTTCACTCATTTTAATTAGAGAAAAGTGATTGTATTAAAGACCTCATACATGTGGTATGAGCATTAAATAAATGCGGTGAAGGAATCTATTTCTCCATTTCTTCTCCTGTTGACTGTGAATACTTAAAACATTTTGAGTCGTTTATTCAATCAGTATTTTCTGTTTTCTGATGAAAACTTGGAAGAACAAATCTCTAAAATGAACACAAAGAATAAGCTTTTATGATTAAAGTAAATGGTTAAAACAGACTACAGGCGAAGGGGCAAGCCAGTGGCAGAGCTGTTGGGGGTAGGAGTTAAAGAGAGGAGGGCTGAAGAGGAGAAAGATGCTGTTTTTCATAAGCTTTATTTCAAAATACAAGATGTGACTACAGTGTGTGCAGGGCACCAGGTACAGGCTCACTTTGGTGTTCGTTACATTGACGTTCTTCGTTGACATTTCAGGGCACGTTTATCACTCCATACAGGGAAGATGCAACAACTTCAAATAAAGGCTATCTAGACTATTTACAATGAATATATGCTACCTGTAAAATACATACAACTCATATAAATACACATGTTCTGTTTAGCTACTGTTTAGCTTTTGGCTATATTGTTTTAATCAACAAAAAGATAGATCACTACTCCAAAATAGCATTACATTTGCCACAAATGTCATGACCTTCAGGGTCCAGCATTAATCCAGAAGTGACAACAAGACACCTGTTGATACTACAGGGTATGGCATTTCACCACGTAGTGCTATTTCAACTGCAACTGGTTTAATTTCAGAATACGAACAGAGTAGAACCAATATGTCCATCACAGATTTGCACCAAAATGAAAGAGATGAAAAAAGAGATAAATACACATTCATAGAAACACTACATCCACCACATAGCCTCCCACTGATCAGACTTTGTCACTCACCTAAGAACCAATGTTGTTTATTGTATATATGGATTAAGAGCTCTCACCAGAAGTAAGTTTTATATTCAAGTTTTATAAAGACCATAGTGGTGATTGTGATCAAATATGCCAGCATAATTTCACCATACACATGATTTTTCAGTGGAATAACCACAAGAATACACAAACATATTTTTGTGAAGTTGTGAGTTGTTTTGGAATGGAAAATTGTACTTTAGTTAAAAAAATACAAGGTCTTCTGTCGTACCCCTGCCATTGATTATTGAACGAGGAATTTGGCTTTAAAGTCCAGTAGGGTCTACCATGTTGCTCTGTTGTGTTGAGACGATGACACAAAGCTAAGTGGTAGCCAGCTGAAAGCGAGTTACTTCAGAAACTCATTGTGTTGATGCCAAAAAATAGCTAAAAACGACCTCAGACTTGGCTGTAAAGTTCAAAGTGTATGTGTTGTCCGAGCCCTGATCCAAGGTGCCTGTCAAGATGAGCCCACACACTGCTGATCACAACAAGCCACCACAAACCAAACTGTTCTGCTGATGAATCACTGACACCACTGAAGCAAACACAACAGAGCCCGGATCTATGACAGAGTCACAATGTCGTGCGAATGTTCCACATCCCACGTGCAAACACTACTACTCACTACAGGCTAATGTTGTCGCTCTACTCACTCTACAAATTAGCCTGTAATGCTTCTGGTAGGGCTAGGTCTTTTTTTAGAATTTTATCTTACAAAATCTATATATCATGTAAATATTGCTTTCCCTTTCCTGCGTGCGTTGTCACATGAGATGCTACATACAATAAAAAATAAAAGCATGCAAAGTGGTGTATGTCAATGCAAACATTTAGCGTTATAATCTTTGTGGAAAATGTACGATGTAGTAGAAGATTTAGGGCTCACGACAATGGAACAGAGATAGCTGGATCATTACAAAGTACACACACACACACACACACACACACACACACACATACACGTACACACACACACACACACACGTACACACACACACACACACACACACACGTACACGTACACACACACACACACACACACACGTACACACACACACACACACACACACACACACACACACACACACACGCGCACACACACACACACACACACACACACACACACACACACACACACACACACATGCAGAAGGAGATTGTCAAGAGGCAATGGCCAAGCGGTGGACACTATACATCTTCAGGTAAGGGGTGTTTACGTCTGAAAAAGAGAGACAAAGACTCAGGTTAGCAGTCAGCATCCCGCTGCGCCGTGTGCAGATGTAGTCATATAGGTGTGCAGGAGGTTAACAGCCAGACCTGAGGTGAGGCACACGCACAGAGAACCACAAACACATACGCACACTGTACATACATTTCAAAACTCCACTCAACCTTTTGGCTGAGCATAGAGTCACGGTCAAATAATTGTATGCTTCACCAAACGTAAACCAGCTCAATGTATATTGTGGTGCAATGGTGTCACTAAATCAGATAAACATCTAGCAGCTTGAATCTACGAAATCATTTAGTTGTTTATTCCATGACTATCGATGACTATCAATGACATAAGTCAGTGATAAACTGGTTAAATGTTGGTAATCTGTAGGTATTGGACATAGAAATCACAATAACAAAGACAATGTAACCACCAAACAATTGCATTGACAGATCCACACAGAAAAGAGTTTGACAATGCTACCGCTGTCATTGTGAAGGTCTGACCAAGAGAAATGGGGTTTCTACAATGAATGCCTTGTTTCGAATGAATTGCACTAGCAATGTACTACAATCTTTTAAATGCAATACATTTACATTATTGCATTTGGTCACCAGTAATCACCAGTCTTATCTCACCAATAATTAGTTTTTTTCAAGATTGGTGACTGGATATACTCCACTTACGAATAACCCAATTTGCAAGGTGTGTCAATGAACAGAAACATCATAAGTAAAATCAAGTGCATGTACTGTAGCAATCGCCAAACTTCTTTTCTGTAGCTCTGGCAGAGAGAACACGATGGTCAGATTACTAAATGTGTCTCCGATCCAGCATATTCCCCATCTGCTTTCAACATCGAATCGCTGAAGTCTTCTTCAGTATTCCAGTGAATACTGAAATATCTTCAATATGGCCGTTGCTGTAGGCAGTCGCTCGGCCCTATCAATTTCTGCTCCAAAATAAGACATCAATCCATCAACACCATTCTGACGGAGATTTGAATGAGTCTTTGGAACTCAAAAGCAGATGCGGTCCAGGGGGTCGGAACACGCCTCACGATAAAGAGAAGGAGAAACACAGTCCAAACACAACACGTCGCTAGGCAGTCATAGAGGGAGAGCCGGCACCAGACAGAAGCTTCTAACGAGATGGAAGGTTAATGGAGGAGAACGACCGAACCAGGCTGATCACCGGCCGCTCACTGGGACCGGGTATTTACCAGAACGGAAGACCACAGGTTCACGGGCCATTCTCTCAGCTGATCAGGTTATAGCTGTCTATCAATAGGAGAGCAATTCATATTTAATTCCAAAAAATGTATGAAGATTTGTTACAATTGTAAGCGACATAGTAAGATCAATGGGACTTCAGACTACTTCAGTGTATGGCGGTAGGAAGGCTACACAACGCATTGGTGTTTTATCGGCTTACCCTTGGAAATAAGTATATGTATGTTAAATATTATATTTACGAGAATAACATGATGCACCACAAGCCTGTGATTTGCAGCACTAACGTGTTACCAAATGTTTTCCAAATCCAAATACAGCGTTTCAGATGAACAAACAACTGAACCACGTGCACCCCTTCCTGGACCGTGTTGTGTTGGTGCACCGCGCCCAGAGTGGCTCTCACTTGGTGCCTTCCTCCGACGCCGCCTCGGCCTCCAGCTTCTCCTCCTCCTCCGTCTTCTCCTCCGACGTCAGCTCCTGCTTCTTGTGGTGACGGAGGCACTTCACCACCACCATGGAGAGGATCAGCAGCGCCAAGGCTCCGCCCACAGAGGCCCCGATCGCCACGGCGATGGTGGAGTCCCGGGGGGGAGGCACTGGAGGGCAGGGGAGAAGGGTGAGGCGGGGGTGAGGGTTTTATACAACGGAGTGACGGAGCCCAGAGCACACGCATGGCTCAAAGCTGGACTGGGATTAAGCAGAATATGTCTGAATTTAAGTTTGTGTGTGTGAGTGTGTGTGTGTGTGTGTGAGTGTGTGTGTGTGTGTGTGCATGTGTGTGTGTGTGTGAGAGAGACTACTATAGAGAGAGTACTGTACTCTATTGTGTCATATACAATATCATAAAACAGCCGGCTCACCAGTAAGCCTGAAAGGCATCATGTAACGTGTACAATGTATGTTCAGATATATGGCATTAACTTTATTATGTCAGATATTTGTTCAAATAGGGAACTTCATACTAGCAATATCTAAATCATTGCTGAGAAAGTCGTTTTATCCATCCAAGAAACACTGACTGCAATTGTTAAGACCCAGACAGCAATATAAATGTGTTTGATTTATAAGGCGAAGGCAGCAACACTTCAAGAGAAGGTTAGTGGTACATGATGGCTGTTGATATGTAAACACGTGGTATGGGCAAGAAAGCCCTCAGCTTGATGGCCTACGCACACACTAAATACTGATTAGGACTGCTATTGTCTTTTATTGTTTATTGAATAGCCTAATTGTTGTTATTTTCTTTTCAATAAATGTAGTGCGTTGGTTGTTTGTTCTGTAACCTTTAACCAAAGTAAAATGCATGCATGTTTTGCACAACTCCTGTGACTGCACCACATTGCAGATTTGATCATGTTTTCTAATGTGTTTGAGGTATCTTGGTGTCTATGTGTATTGCACTTATGTACAGCACATGCACAGTGAAGCCAGAGGCAACAGGACAGTATTCCCCTGCACTGCACTGTGAACAAACAGTCGATGAAGATGAAGTCGATGGAGAAGATACAGGAGAAGAGAGAAGAGCTCTGGCGTTGTGGAGCGAGCGTACGTTCGGACACCACCAGCAGCTGGACGGTGGCGTGGCCCTGGATGCGGTCAGGAGGGTTCATCACGTAGCAGTGGTAGAAGCCCTCGTCGTCCACCTGGATGTCCGACAGCGTGATGGACAGGTCGTTCTTGTCCAGGTTCCCCACAAACACCACGCGGTCCGAGAAGTGCTCGGAGCGGAGGGGCACCATGCCCTTCTTACTGTTGTACCGCATTAACTTGTTGGGGGGGGGGAGAGAGAGAGAGAGAGAGAGAAAAAGAGAGAGAGAGAGAGAGAGAGAGAGAGAGAGAGAGAGAGAGAGAGAGAGAGATACTTCAGAACTATGCTTTCCTCACAGGCCTCATGTGACTGTAGTGCAGGGCTTCCGTTGGGACCCCTGGTGTGTGTGTGGGGGGCAGCAGCAGATTGCTGACATCAGGTGTACACGTGATGATCCATTTGACCATCCATTTCCTTGGAAGGTCTCACAGACATGCTGTAGGCCTATGTGCAAACTGCCTGCCCAGTGACTTCCAGCCCAAAGCGAACCAGGGCATTGACGTTGATTAGGTGATAACTATTTGTGTGAAGGGCGAAAGTTGAGGTCCCAAACATTTTCAGAGCTGAAAAAGGATTGACTTCTGGTGGAGTTCTTTTAATAGCCACATTCTCCAGAGGTGTCTGCAGGTTTAGCTCACGATACCAAATCGATCATGTTTTGCACAGAAAAACCATAAGGACAATAGGCCTCTCTGTCTTACCATTATCTGGCTGGCGTTTTCTGATTCCTGATAGGTCCAGTTCATGGCGAATCGGGCAGGATTCATCTTATAACATGAATTGAATGTGCAGGAGATTTTGACCGTCGTTCCGTTCAACGCGTTGACCTTCTGGCCGTTTGCCATCACAACATCCATGGCTGAACAACCTGTGAGCCAACAGAGTAGGCATATTTCATATTTCAGAATCAGAATCTTTGTAACATCAGTGTATATTATGCATGCAAGTAAAGTCTATACTTTTCATTGAGGTAAAGTCACTTGAAGAGCAGGTCCCTAGCTAATCAAAGCTGCCTAAAGATTTTAAAAGCTAGAACTTGAGTCATTTGTTCAAAATACCATGGCCATTTATCTGAGTGAGGGAATTCTCTGGGAATATTGGTTGTTGTTTGCTGCGCCTGCCTGTATAAGACAATTTTTTACCCCTCCTGGCTAATATCTGACCAATCAGGGCGCCTCTTCCCTGATTGTTTAAGGGAATCCATATTTCCTGTCAACCACATGTGCACGTTCACCATGGCTCCATCACAGATACAACCAACTCTACCCTGCCCTCATGTCTGTCTCAGCCTCCCCAGCAGTCCCACCTCTTGAAGCTATTGTTTACCATGGCTTTTCCATTAGTATAATTGTATACTATGTGCACTCTATGTGCTCTCTCTCTCTCTCTCTCTCTCTCTCTCTCTCTCTCTCTCTCTCTCTCTCTCTCTCGTTTCCAACTCTCTGCAGTAGAACCAGGAGACTGCTCCTTCTGGAATGCTTGTCTCCTTCCCTCCGTTGACTGATCCTCATCCCGTCGTCCAACTTCCTGTCAGCCCAATCTATCTGTGCGTCTGTTTTCATCTCTCATGGAGGACTTCCTGCTCGCGGCCTTCTCTGCTCTATATTAACCTACAGTGCAGACAGTGGGCGGGCTTTGCAAATTGGCACACATTTACACACAATGTAGCATGGAGTGTTACTCTTAATTATTTAACATGCTTCCATTTTTTATGAGGATGTGTTCCATATATCCTAGCTGTGTGGGACTAAAGTACCTTGAAGGAAAGTATTGACTGGAGAGGAGGTGTAAGTGCTCATTGTCCTTGTTTCTTCTGCGCCAATTCAAAACCAATGGTGAAGCTTTCGGTTCTGGCTTCACCATTGGTTTTGAATTGGCGTTCTAGAAAATGGTCTGAATGATAATATCATTCAGACCATTTTCCAGAACGAGTTATTGAGCACATTCCGTTCAACCTGTGGCATGATGTGGTATAAAACTATTGCCACAGCGTTGATGTAGCTCTCGTATTGTTTGGCTCGGTGCTTCCCTCTAGTGGATATCTGATTTATATAGTAAATGACTATTCAGTGTTTGATCCCAATTACTGCTCAACTAGTTGCATTAAAACCGATGAGTGCATTGTAAGGCCTGTCAATGGATTGGATATAAATAACAAACACAATTTACTATTAGGTGATAGATTTAGCTTTAGGATATGAGTAATTATACAGTTGCGTCATAGCATTAAATAATCTTTTCGATTTTACAAAAGCCCAAATGAACTCCTGGGGATCTACTTCAATCTAACATCGTAGACAGACATCACTTGTAAACTTGGCAGCAATAAGGTTACTTGGAGTGAGTCTGGTGAAACCTTCAACCCAGTGGCAAAACTGTAATTCAATTTTCTGCCTTTCATTTGTATTTGTAAGTAAGTGATGCCCGGTGGTAGACCGGGTTTGATCAGATGTGGGTCAGGCTGCGTGGAGACGCGGCTGTTTGACGGCATGCCTTTGGCCTATCTGCTCATCTGTGGATTATGCCCGCTAGATAAGCTTGTGTTCTAGATAACATTTAACACTCAATTAGCATCTGTCAGGAGCGCTCCGGTCCGTGGGAGCCAAACAAACGTGCGAATGTGTTTCTGTAGAAGGCAGCCATTCATGTGCATCATGGAGCGTGTGCTCGGGCCGTCTGTGCAGGAATGGTTTCAGCCCCGTGAACGGCGACCACACAAGTCATTTTAGCAGAGGCATTTTGACAATGAAAGACTTCTTCTTACATAACAAAAAAAACTCAACACACACACGCACGCTCTCGCGCACGCACGCACACACACACACACACACGCACACGCGCACGCACGCACGCACACACACACACACACACACACACACACACACACACACACACACACACACACACACACACAGAATTAAATGTTACGTTTCAGTCACGTTCGCCCGATCGTTGAGTCTGGAATCTTTAACACAAACATCCACATCGTCACAGAAACACCCCCCCCCCCCCACCCCCCCCCCTCCGCCACTCAAAGCCCCTAACGCTGGACCTCGGGGTGCTGGACCTCGGGGTGCCGGACCTCGGGGTGCGTTCCGCTGACGCTCCATTGATCCGCGGTGTGTCGGAGGTGTCAGGGCTCGTGCTGCGTGTTGCTTACCAGTGAGCGACAACAGCAGCAGCAGCGTCGTACACACCAGCGGGACCCCGACCGTCCTCTCCCGCGTCCATGTGGTCCACATCTGATACATCCGGACAAAATATCAGATGGTTCAGAATAACAGAGGCCACCGATTCAGCTGTCGGCTTGTCGGTGAATAAATAGAAAACAAAGACTGTAATTGAAATACAGTTGAGAGGGCTGGATGTGGCTGGCGCTGGCTGTATCCTTTATG
Source organism: Urophycis tenuis (assembly GCA_036785325.1). Classification (NCBI taxonomy): domain Eukaryota; kingdom Metazoa; phylum Chordata; class Actinopteri; order Gadiformes; family Phycidae; genus Urophycis; species Urophycis tenuis. The sequence goes on from JAXIVH010000011.1 coordinate 12,788,266, forward strand.
AGGGTTGGTCTCACGGTTGTGAGTTTCAGGGAGGAGGCAAAAGGATAGAGATGATTCCTGCTGCCCCTCAGATGTTACATCGACATCCCGTGTCATTAGCTGTAACGATAAGGCAAGCGGCACTTGACGAAGACTACTTCTTGAATATTTGCTATGAGATAACCTACTTTCTGGAGTCCTAAGACCTGTAGGAGCCAGATGCTGTTCTGAGACAAATAAAAAAAAAAGGCAGGCGTGGAGCGGAAGCAATATATTAAATCAATCCCTCCTCGCTACGTTCTTCTTTACTCTGCTCACATCCATTTCCTCACCTGTTCCCTGTAGGGAGGCAGGGGGAGAGGAGGCTCAGCAAGATGGGTATTAGTAGAGAGAAACAAAGGCAGCCATGTTGACATCCCTGACTACAGTTACTGACAACAACTCTCCATCTTCCTGAGTTTTTAATCCAGCTGCATTGTTGCTGGGCAGACCATGGCAACAACATGACGCCCAGGAGGTAGAGAGAGAGATAGATAAATAGAGAGAGACGGACCAAAAGAGAAAGGGAGAATGAGGGTGAATTAAGCCTTTAGCTTTTATGAAAAAATGAGCAGGGTTTAGTTTGCACAGCGATATCACCACGTGCCTGAGAAGAGCTCTAAGAGCAGGAGAATGTGGTGGATTTTAACTAAAGTGCAAAAAATGGAGCGGCCAGTCAATCAAAAGGATGTATATATATGCTTTTTTACATCAGAAGAACAAAGGTTTAGTGGGGGCTGGGGGGGGGGGGGGGGGGGGAGCTGCCTCACAGTTGCTATGGTTTCTGCCTGTGGTTACCATGGCAACATTGTGACTACAGAGGGAAAGAGAGAGAGGGTAAAAGTAAGCCTACCATTATAACCCATAGAAATCCCACTGTAACCCATATAGAGAGCTATCATGAAGGGTACAATGTCTCAGTGGCTGTCTGGCTGCCATGGTAATCCTAAGACTCCCAAGAGTGAAGACTTTTTTAATTACTTTTACAAATCCTGTGATGAAATGTGCAATGCAGATTTACCCTTTGTCATTTTGTGTTCACCATTCCCATCACACACGAGGTCACTGTTGTTGAAGATGATATCTTAGGACTGATAAACATCGTACTCTCAAGGTGTTTACGGTTGACTCAGGGCTGAGCCATGTCCCAAACTCAAAGTCTTGGATTGCCACATTTTATTATTTTATTTTTAGTAAGACAACAGTGAGATGTTTTTTGTGTGTGCTTAATTTGTTCTTGTGTTTCTTTCCAAGCAATAAGGTTACTTAGTTGCATATGCCCTCATCAAATAATACAAATACAGTTATTTAGGACTATTGTCACCCATCTTTTTTATAATCAGAATCTAAAGAGAGATCAGAATACAGTACTTCTTCTTCTATTGACTGTCCTGGACAAACCATAGATGAAACATGATCTCCTCTCCTGCCTATAATCCACAGAAAAACAAATAGGCCTAAGCCATCCGATCTAACCTGTGATCCCCAACCATCTGAACAAACAAACTCATCACGTATACGAATGAGGAACAACTCAACACATTCGACACACACAGGCCGTCTGTCAAACATTTGAACCACACACGTGTTCGAAGTTATAGAATATGTAGAAGAAGTGTTACTCAATGGGTCAAAGTGTGCAGCATATCAAAATATTAAACCATTTAGAACTGTATTTTAATGTAAATGTATTTTCTTGTTGATGCTAGATTGTGCGCACAAACTTATATTTTACGTGGTACATTATCTGAGAGGAAATACATGTTCATGGTATCGCCATTGTCGGCGCACTTTTCTAAACGATGAAAGGTCAACACTGCAGTTGCAGTATAAATCCTCTAGAGGGAGACACCTGGCCGATACATAAGAAGGGAGTGAGAATAGCGCCCTAGTTTGTAAATCACAAGATGCTTGTGAAAATC
>JAXIVH010000011.1:12795405-12797905 GCA_036785325.1 Urophycis tenuis
TCGTGGGTCAGTGAAGTGTGCAGGTGTGTTGGCAGCACGGCCGCCCATTCCCAGGGGCCCTTTGTTCAGAGGGAGCTGACACAGGGGTGCAAGACACGTCAAACATGGAGGACAGAACAAATGTTTAAAATACACTAATGAAAACCAAAGAGAGCCCCCAAGCATCGCGGCCGGGGTGCTAATCCACTCAGAAAATGACCCTACCTGGAAAATGAGCTCAGCTTGTTGCCATGGCGACATGCCAAGCAATCATGTCCTTGGCTCTGTAGGGCCATCACTCAACATGTAAGGTTTTAAGTGCACACAGGTATATCCCCCCCCCCCCCCCCCAAACACACACACACACACATACACACACACATATACTTGCAAAAGTACCAAAATCACTGTTTATGTCGGGCAATTTTGATCTGAGAGATTCAAAGATGGGTTGGCTTTCAGGCGTCTCTGTGTTCCCGTGTGTTTTGTCGGCCGCGACGGTTCGACTTGCTGCGTGACTTCCGGTGTCAGAAAAAAAAGCGGTGAGGAACAAGACGATGCAGCGGAGTAACGCAGAGTGAGTTCTATGAATGCTGAATCAGGACGGCCCATCAGGCTGAGGAGCTGTGGTCAGAATAACAAGCAGTGCCTCCCCTCTGCCAGCCTGGGCACCTTCTCAGACGGCGCTTTGCCTTTGGGTGTCCTGACGAATCCCTATGCCTCATGAAGCATTGAAAGCCTCCCATGACGTACAGGCCGTTTAACTTCTCTTTGTTGGATGACATTTGATGCATCCTGTATCCACACGTGTAAATGGACTCATGAAAAAAAAAAAAAAGGGCAACAGCCTGTAGTTGGTCTGTACCAAGGTTCCTCTGAAGGGGCTGCAGTGCACCTCGGTTTGAGCACCTGGGTTCCGGGGGTGAACCGCGACGCAGGCAGTACGTCACGAGCTGCCCTCTGAGGGACTCCTCAAGTGGGGGAAACTTTGCTCTGATGCTCCATCAGAGTTAGAGACTACCGCTACCGCACTGCAGCAGATCCACCTCAGAGCTTCGGAGCCAAACACAACAGACTGCTTACGCCATTAATCCGGACCGCAAGGGGACTCGGCCCTTCCAGAAACAGAGGCGGGTGGTGGTGGTGGTGGTGTTTGAGGTGGTGGTGGTGGTGGTGGGGGGGGCGGGGTCCGGTCCGAGGGGTAGCGATGACGTCGGGCCGACCGACAGATCTTATCTCACACAGCAGGCTTGGCAGAGGCGGCCGTGCTCCTGGGACACTTTTCTTTTCAGTTCTCAGTTCTTTTTCAGTCTGTTTCTGTACATTCCGTGGAAGCCAGCCTCGCCAGTGAGGCTGGCGAACGTTCTCGGCAGGCGCGCCACGGACTCCTCCTCCTCCTCCCTGGCGTTCCACAGTTCTGACGCCATCTTTCATCTGAGGTGTCTGGTCTCCTTGTTCCGCGGGCGACGGTGTTCGTCTGGATCCGTCCTCGGAGGGCGGCGGCAGTCACTTCCAACGGCTCCCGCGAACGTCTTTCTACTTTTAATGAAAGAAAGTGCCGTCTGTGGGGGGGGGGGAATGCTCTGCCCAGACAGCCGCAGTTGCCAGGGAGACATTAAGATAAGTGAGTGAGGGGTTGAAACTGAGGAACCCGACTGCAGAAAAGCAAAAACTAACATTGAATGCAGTGCACACTGAGACTGAGAGCACTGATGCTACAGGCTGGGGGGGGGGGGGGGGGGGGGGGGGGGGGGGGGAGGAGTATAAAGATGGAGTATAACAAGGAAGAGAGATTATGAGAATATTAAATTGTGGGAACCGTCTAATAGTCGTGAATGAGGACTGATGAGCTCAAATATAACTTTATTAATCCGAAGGAAATTCTTCTGCCAGAGATTGCTCAAACGAATGACAACAACACGAGCATAACGAAAACAGTTAGAGACAGTCAAGTGTAAAAGGAGCGAATGCTCAATAGAATCACGTTAAATGATCACGCACCCACACTGAAATGAAATAAACACCTTTCATACTCGCAGTCTATAAAGCAAAGCCCGTATCAAAATACATCACAGAGGTTCTTCTCTTCATCAAGAGTTCCGGGCGTTTGGCTTCAGTTCCGTGCTTTGGGCATTAGTCTCAGGCTACCCATGCAGGGCCAAGGTTATCGCACTTGAGATGGAAGAAGTAGGAGATGTGTGGTTAATAGCCCATTGCTAATGGAACCACATGGTTACATTAACGTGGCTAACTCCTCTCTCCGGAGGGCTACGCTGATACACATAACGATACACTTTTATGTGCGGCGCACTCAGGATAACACAGTTATCCGCGCAATCTTACTCTGTTCGTTCGCCATCAGCATACATTCCAGTTAGCTGACTGGCACTAATTGGCGTGCCGGCCCATGGCTAGCGCTTCTGTCGCGACCGCGGCTAACACGTGCTCGTTAGCGTAGCGCTGAGACACGACGGCTAGCAGCTGCTGGGCTCGCCATGATGGCTGGTCAAGCACCATCGAC
>JAXIVH010000011.1:12810405-12815405 GCA_036785325.1 Urophycis tenuis
AACATGAGACAGATTCAGAGTGAGAGAGACAGACAACATGAGACAGATTCAGAGTGAGAGCGAGACAGAGTGAGAGAGAGAGAGAGAAAGAGAGAGAGAAACAGACTGAGAGAGTGAGAGACACAGACAACATGAGACAGATTCAGAGTGAGAGCGAGTAACAACTGCAGCTGAAGGTCAGACAGACTGAAAGATGAAAGTGGAAATTAAAGGCAGGAAGAGAAGTAAGATGAAGGGTCACATGAAGGTATGGTTCATCTGGTGTGAACAGTGAGGCTGCATCCGAATACTCAGTATATACTATTTCTGTTCAGTGTCTACTACTTGACCGTTAATGTAGTACGTGCTACAGCCGTACGTAGAACGCCTCCGAACGCTTCCGAACACCACCGAAAACGCTACCGGATGTTTGGAGATAACGTATTTCCCCTCTGTGCGCGGCAGATGAGATGCCGGCAAAATTAAAAAAGTCACCTCCGATAATTAACCTCATAGTTTTCTGTCTTGTCGTCGTTACAGGTGAATTAAAATGTCTCTTTCTGCGCGAATGGCTCTTGATATCGCTGCTTTTATTTATTTTAATTTTCTCCGCGGCGTTCTTCTTCTTCGGTTACCTGACTCTGCTGCATTGTGGGATAGCGTAGTGTCCTACCGTTGTACACTGTGGCGGTAGTACGCATTCGGGAACCATTTCCGTACTACACAATGCGTACTAAGCATTCGGACGTACTATATTTTTCACGTACTACAAAATGCATACTATATAGTAGTCAAGTGTGCGTATTCGGATGCAGCCTGAGACTTTCTTCCCTGCTACAACCATTTTCTTCAGTTAGTTCAGCAATAACTTGTTGAAACCATAATTGGACAGATTCATAGAATAATGTTTAGGTGTTTGTCTCACATTACAGGTGGATCTACGGGCGGTAGTAGCTCAGTGGGTAGAGCGGGTGGACAGAGCGGGTCGTCCACTCACCGTAGGGTCGGTGGTTCGATCCCCTTGATCCCCCTCCTCCTCCAACTGTCCACATGTCAAACCCCACAAATGTAGTGATTGTATGTCGCTGTGGACAAAAGCGTCCGCTAAATGCCCCCTTACCTATTTAATTACACTCTCATTAAACTGATTGACTGTATACAACTGTCCTTCACAGAAATCAGGATGTGTGTCACGAGAATGTGTTTTTGAGAAGGTTGGGTATTTTCGCATTGTTTGTATGATTTCACATCAAATGCACAGTTTTTTTTTAGACAAGGAAAACACAACCAAATGCTTCAAAGGAGAACTCCAAACATAATTTGTATATAATGACACCGTTTATATTTCTGAGGCTTAACGAGCAGCGTCTTAACGAGCTCTCAGGGCCTTCGGCTCGTTTACACGACCTGATTGGCTAACGAGCTGACGAAGCAACGAAGAGGCTCACACCTTCAGGTGGAGAGCAGGGCTGCAGCCTGCATACGGTCCGTCACTCCATGCTGCTTCTGTAGTAACAGGGTGGTGCGTGTGACAGCACCAACTGATGTATCAGCAATACATTTTATGATGAATGGAATCATAATGAAGGGAGAGAGAGAGAGAGAGAGAGAGAGAGAGAGAGAGAGAGAGAGAGAGAGAGAGAGAGAGAGAGAGAGAGAGAGAGACTCATGTGGAGGATTGGGTGGCTAATGAAGAGGCAGGGAAACCATCATTCAGAGGGTTTTTAAGAGGAGAAGGGGATAATGAGACGACGTGGGAGTGAGGCAGAAGCGGTGGAAGACAGCGGAAAACAGATGGATGATTGCAGGCAGACGGAGGGAGAGGGTAATTCTACAACAGCAGCTGGGCACTCAGAGGAACTTATGATTGTCTGTCAGTGAGGCGATGGCGACGTGTTTGTAGGGAAATAAATGGCAGAGCTGATGGGCTTGTCACTGGAGACCCTTTCCAGGAGGAGGAGGGGGTCCGAAGCTCTATCTCAATCTATCGCAATGAATATTTGATTGGGTTGGGTGGTTGTGTTTGTTGTGTGTGTGTGTGTGTGTGTGTGTGTGTGTGTGTGTGTGTGTGTGTGTGTGTGTACACACAGCCGGGGTTATAGATTTGTTTACGTGTGGGTCTATAAGGATTTGAATAGCTTGTGGGGGTTTTAATGGATTTGAGATAGGGGGAAGATCGCTTTGTAAGTTGATCTCCCAGGCAGAGAAAACATCAGCAATCTCCTTCCCTTAAAGTGGCCCTCTTCGTCTTATCTTCATCTTCCCATGATACCTGCTCTGATTCACCCAAACGTCTCGCACTCTGTAGCTGTGAGGGCTGTACCGAGGAGACTTATAGAATTACTGGGAGAGGCAATGCTGTTTGCACCTTCTCTCTGTTGTGTGTGTGTGTGTGTGTGTTTGTGTGTGCGTGTGAAAGTCAGCACAAAAAAAGACTACGACATGGATGGAACAATAAAAGTTTTTCATTGCATTACAAGGCCAGAGTGTTGAGGGATTTCTGACTCAAGGTATAAATATGAAACTTGATTTGGTAGGAGGTGACATTCCTATTATCTACGTTACTTTTAAACATGGGCTAAAAACAGCGATGGTGGAGTTTCTGCTCTGGCCTGATTTCCTTCCCAGTCCTTCCAACGAGCTCTGAGGAAGTGTCTGTTTTGTCCCCGTGTGTTTTCTGCTTGCGAAGCATTGACATTTGTTTTGCGCTAAAATAAATAGATGCCAAACTCCCAGGAGCGTTTCCCCGTTCGCGCCCCGCCGTCACAAACAAAAAACACATTTATCCCAATGCTCATAGCGTAAGCTAACACACACGTGTAGGTTATAGTCACGGTGTGGTGATTTATCTCAACGCTTTGACTCAGCCTCCGTGTCAGCAAAGGCCCTCCATCACCACCTCTGTTTAGCCCTGGAAGTGGAGCACACCTGTACTACGGTCCCTTAATGGACCTCCCTGCGGCCATTGGCTGATGATGTCATCATCAATCGCCTGTGGAGCTCCACTGACTCGGCACATTCTCAGCCCCTGTGTTCTAAATTCCAATTCCAGTGTCCTGAATATGGTGCTAACTAGGTCTTGGGCCCGTTCTCGCGTTTGGAAGTCGATGCGTTTGAAATACGCACGCGAGTGGAGGGCCGTCCGCCCATCGTACGTCTTAGTGGACTGTTTGGTTTGTTTGTTTTTCAAACCCAGCTCAAGTGGTCTGCACACACCATGAGTTTCCCGCGTCAGTGTTGCCAGCATATCCGATGTGTTTCTTTGGTGTTGAATTCTCAGGAAGGACCTTTTGGGCTTTACTGGTCATTCTCAGTATTCTTTAGATATGGGAACGGAATTTGTTCACTGCATTCGACCCATCCTATGGTGCACAGGAGCAGTGGTACATTGGGTGGTACGTTGAAGCCTGACCTAGCATTGACGCTATCCTTGGCCTAGAGCCTCCAGCCTCCAACGCTCAAATCAGATGACAGCGTTGTTTGTCAAAGTCCTCAGCTCTACACCTAATAGCATGTCTTATGAGTGTGATGAGCTGCACTGCCGTGTGATGGCTGGCCGTGTTCCCAATGTCAACGCCTGGCGTCCAGTGCTTTGCTGGAGGCTCACCCTATGTTGACCGCCTCACAGTGAAATCTTTATCATCAGGAAGCAGGGATGCTTTAGAGCCTGTGCTCAAGGATACCTAACTTGGCATTGCCTTAAAAAAAACACCATATAATCTGAACAACACACATGGGTTTAAATGGGTCACCAGACTGGAAACGCAATCGAGACTATAAGGGTACACGAATGCTAATTAGACATCTTTAGATGGACGTCTAATTAAAAGATCCTCCTTTTGTCATTTAAAGAGATGCAGTGAGTATCCGAGACCCTCATCTAAGGTGCCCATGGTTTGTAGGTGCAGGGCCGTGCTGTATTGTGTGGGTTGATTCCTGGGGGTCTCAGACAAACCTTTCACAGAACCACAGATTCCCGGGTCCTGGTCCTCCGGTACTTTTCATCGAAATGGTTTCAGAGATCAGAGAGAAGAGTTCCTGGCTGTGGAGTGGTTATTACGGCCAATTAGCTGTCCTGATTTGGACGCGACGTGTCGTGTGGGTGGAGCCAAATTGGTCTTGACAAGCGTGGCTGAGGTGGTGATGACAGCTGTGATTGATGTACTGATAATCAATACACAACACTGGGTGTATGCGTGCGTGTGTGTCTTGCATTAAGTAGTCCATTACATGTCCATTTACCATACTATTATGAGCCTACGAATGCTGATGTATATATATAGATATATAGATATATTCTTCTCTACAAACATAGTGCATGAAGAATGCATCAACAATATGGAGGAACCAAGTGTCTCTGTGTTTGTGTGTGTGTGTGTGTGTGTGTGTGTGTGTGTGTGTGTGTGTGTGTGTGTGTGTGTGTGTGTGTGTGTGTGTGTGTGTGCGTGTGTCAATCAGCTGTCAGTCCTCTGTACATTCTCTTCGAGAGGCCTTCATAAGGGCACTCCAGGCAGCAGTCCTGGTTGGACATGACAGTGTTCTGTAGAACCTCATCCATGATTCAGATCAAATTCCAACTCATGCGGTTCAGACGTTGTGTATTTTCCTATATCCCAACATACTACTAGTTTCTACGACAACAAGGCACTGTTTCTCCCTTTCCTTTTAGTTTGCTGCGAATGTCAAACCGTTTTTGCCAAACCAATTATCAATTGGAAATTTCAGTGATCATTTAATATGCTCGGCTTTTAAGAAAAACTAAAAGAGAAGAATGTGGACAGCAAAATGTGTGACGGACAATCGAGTGTTCACATTTATCATAGTATATGATAAATATCATGGTATATAATGACTGTAGTGAATATCAGCCCCCCGACACGGTTAGAGACAGATAAACACAGGTAGACAGTACACACACCACACCATTGTAACTGTTTTCAACAACATCTGTGGTGATAGCTACAGGGCTAATGAGGCCATTAGGAAGCCATTAGATAAACATTGTACACACACACACACAC
>JAXIVH010000011.1:12820405-12825405 GCA_036785325.1 Urophycis tenuis
TAGTGAAGCAGAGAAACGGGGGGAATACGCTCAGTTATGAAGTGAAACTATTCAAATAATTAGATAATAGGGAGGTAGGAGGGAAATGAAATGCTCATAATTGTATGGCTGGCGTTGTTTTAATCTGGGATCCAGCAGTCCTACTCTGGTTCAGCTCATCTGGGCGGAGATGGCACTGAACCTGGGCCAGAAACCAGGACCGCACGCGCGCGGGGGGGGGGGGGGGGGGCGTGTGTCCTGTGTAGCTACTGCTAGACAGTAGCTGAACATATGCTATCAGACTTTAGATCCTTGTTTAGAGTCTGATGAGTGAGGCTACCGTTGTATGGACAGGCATTGTGTGTGGTTACAGAGTTAGAACTGACTGCTTCGATGCCAGACTTGGCTCATGTCCTTGTCTGTGTGCTGGAGGTCAGAGAGGTGTTGTCCGTGTGCTGCAGCCAGTCCCCTGCTGTGTTGCATCACAATGCAGAGAGCCTTCCGGTGGCACAGAGAGAGAGAGAGAGGTCACGCGCTGGTGGGTCACGCAGCTTCACTTCCACTTGGGAAACAGCTCAAATGTGTTGTTGTTGTTGGTGGGTTTTTTTTTTTTGTGTGTTTCTGTTTGTTTCACATTCAAAGCTGCAGTGCTGCCTGCCGCTGCGATGCGTTGTCATCTAGGATTACATCACCACCACCAGGTCTGGGACGGCCTGGTGGCCCTGTGGAAGACATGCATACACACAGCTCGCGGTTACACCCACCCAACACACACATATATACACACACACACACACACACACACACACACACCACACACACATACACATACACATACACACACACACAACACACACACATGCACACCACACACACACATGCACACACACACACACACACATGCACACACACACACACATGCACACACACACACACACACACACACACACACACACACACACACACACACACGCGCGCACACACACACACACACACACACACACACACGCACACACACATACACACACACACACACCCATCCACACAACACACACTTGAATACATGCACATGTACACACACACACGGGACGTAGGAGTAGGATGAACACAGGTGATGTAGGAGTAGGACAAACACAGGTGATGTAGGAGTAGATGAACACAGGTGATGTAGGAGTAGGACGAACGCAGGTGATGTAGGAGTAGGACAAACACAGGTGATGTAGGAGTAGATGAACACAGGTGATGTAGGAGTAGATGAACACAGGTGATGTAGGAGTAGATGAACACAGGTTATGTAGGAGTAGATCAACGCAGGTGATGTAGGAGTAGGACGAACGCAGGTGATGTAGGAGTAGGACGAACGCAGGTGATGTAGGAGTAGGACAAACACAGGTGATGTAGGAGTAGATGAACGCAGGTGATGTAGGAGTAGGACGAACGCAGGTGATGTAGGAGTAGGACGAATGCAGGTGATGTAGGAGTAGGACAAACACAGGTGATGTAGGAGTAGATGAACACAGGTGATGTAGGAGTAGGATAAACATAGGTGATGTAGGAGTAGATGAACACAGGTGATGTAGGAGTAGGACAAACACAGGTGATGTAGGAGTAGGACGAACGCAGGTGATGTAGGAGTAGGACAAACACAGGTGATGTAGGAGTAGGACGAACACAGGTGATGTAGGAGTAGGACAAACACAGGTGATGTAGGAGTAGATGAACACAGGTGATGTAGGAGTAGATGAACACAGGTGATGTAGGAGTAGGACAAACACAGGTGATGTAGGAGTAGGACGAACGCAGGTGACACTCACAACACAGTAACGATGGGTGGGCTCCTCATGTCACCTCATCACCTGTGCTGACACCTCTAAGAAGGAGAAGGGTCTTCTGTGAGACTGTGTGCTCCCATGATGCACCGGGGGCTCAGTAGGCTCGCGGTAGAGAAGCTCTGCTCCAGGTGTTCCACGCAGGGTGGACCAGAGGGTCAACTCACGTTGTTCTTAAATCTCACTGAAATGTGGATCATACAGACAACAGGTGTACTGCACTCATCAATATGAACATGCAATTACAAACCTGAAACCTGTTGTCCTACTGTCTATCATCCCCATTCATGGTTACCTCTGTATCAATAAATATGTTAGTTCATAATGCCATTTCATACTATCCTGAGCTAATGGTGTGTTACCTAGCAGTGTTGGCCAGACAGCAGAGTATGTCATCTTTGTTTTGTACATTTCCGCGTGGCTAAGAGGATTGGCTCTTGATTGGCACACAGGTCCTCCTGACTAATCAGTGTTATGCAAATCATTTCCAAAAAACCAAGTGGACGGCTGCCATCCAAATCCGGTCCTCGCAGCGCGAGCAACGGAGAGCCATGGCTGAGTGCTCCGGTCCGCTCCTCATCCAGGTTTTAAGGGCTGCCGCCCAGAACAAACAGCCACTTGTTGATGTCAGGCAGTAGTTTCTATCTGACCGGGTGGACTGACCGGCCAGCAGCCCTCGGCTTCACGGGCCGCATGGCACACACATCACCCGCACAAAAACACATTTGCAGACCCACGACGGCAAAGCAAACACACACACACACCACACACACACACACACACACACACACACACAACACACTGTGGGAATGGCGTGTCACGTGATCAGAGAAGGACATGGGAACAGCGCGGCAGGCCCTCACACTGCGAGGAGAACCACACTGTTAGTTAGCTTCAGTAAAGGATATGGCGCAGACAGATGGGACAGGCGTGCACATCTGGCAGCCCGCGGCCTCCTCCTCTGAAACATCCTCAGAGCGCATTGTGTTTGTTAAATACATGTCGAAACATCAGGGTCGATTCATTAGTTTCTAGGTTTCTATTAAGCTTTTCTGTCCTTGCACAAAACCAGGATGAACCTTATTCAGGTTAGATTTGGTATGAAAACATGGTGAGAGATTCGTCAGGTTCTGTCAGGTGTCTTCCTGTTGCCGGGTCTTCATGTGGGCGCTGTACTGGGTGGGTTCTGTCGGCCCGGGTTAGACTCACCGGCGCTTGTGCGGCTCTACGTGATGTTTTGCCACCGAAGCTTGGAAAGGTTTTCAAGTGAGCGTTTTGTTCAGCATTGCAGCCCGGTCCGTGCTGTTAGTGGTGTCATTATGAGACGTTTAAGAGGTGTGGGTTCAAAGTTCACTTGCATGTGCTCACACACACACACACACACACACACACACACACACACACACGTATAACACAAACACACACACACACACACACACACACACACACAGAAATGAAGTGGAGAATTCAAAAGAGTCTTTAGTGGAATCAAGTGCTGAAATCACTAACTTCTCTACATTATTTTTTCTGTTTGGCTCCGTCTTAATAGTAACAGTATTTTGTCTCCATCTCTTCATTCTAGGCACATGGGTGACATTTGGTGGCCAGATCACAGATGAGGTATGTCATCTTCGAGTATCTGTTGCATGTTCAATAATTCAGAAGTGTTCCCATCACACGCAGTGTATCTCAGAGTGTTTGGCTGAGCTTCAGATCGAACCCACTCTGGTTTGAAGTCAGCCTGCCTGGCAACAGTATGTGTGTCTGTCATCTTCTAAACATCCTGTGAAGTCTTGAAGAACAGTGAAACTGTCCGCTGCATCCAGTGACGTGATCAATAACTTTCTTCTGTGGCTGGATGGACGGCCTCATAATAGTTGTACTCCACACCTGATAAATTGGCCTCCGTGTTACGTTGAATTGTTCAAACTGACTGTCCCGTCAACTGAAACAGCGCCAACTGCATGACGCCCAGCAATTATATAAAACACTGTATTTCCGTTTCACTGGCAAAATGTAACTGACATGACAGAGAGAGAGAGAGAGAGAGAGAGAGACAGAGAGAGAGAGAGAGAGAGAGGGCCTAATAGAGAGGCAGGCAGAGTGTGGGTGTGTGTGTGTGTGTGTGTGTGTGTGTGTGTGTGTGTGTGTGTGTGTGTGTGTTTGTGTGTGTGTGTGCGTGTGTGTGTGTGTGTGTGTGTGTGTGTGCTTGTGTGTACATGGTGTGCATTTGTTCACTCTGGCTCTTTGACTCTTTGAGGCGTTTAGGGAGCATGTAATTTGATTAAAATTTCAGTTAGGGTACACACACAAATCAATCCATACAGCGTGCGCATTGACAAGCACAGACGTTTATAGACACACACACGCACACACACACACAGGATATTCAACCTCCGGCATGTATAAATAAGTAATATTACATAATAACCCATAATTCCCATCCTCCCTGAGGACTACCGTGCATACCCCAGCTCCCTGACCTCCACCTCCAACGCTCTGACACGACACACTGAAAGGGTCACCGCCCCCAAGCCCCCACCACCCCCCACCCGCCACCACCGCCCCCACCCACCACCACCATCGTCACCGCCGCCACCACCGCCCCCAACCACACCCCCACCCACCGCCCCCACCCGCCACCACCGCCACCGCCCCCACCCACCACCACCATCGCCACCACCACCACCCCCACCACCACCCACCATCGCCACCACCACCACCGCACCACCACCACCGCCTCCACCACCGCCACCACCACCTCACACACACAAACACACACAATGCCCCCCAGCGCTGGCACCACACCGCCAGCATGAATGCCTTCAAATCAAATGTGACCGTGGCTGTCGTCCGCACTGTCAACGTGAGCGGCAGGCCGCTGGGAACAGCAGCAGCAGCAGCAGAAGCAGCAGCAGCAGCAGCAGAATCAGCAGCAGCAGCAGCAGCAGAATCAACAGCAGCAGCAGCAGAATCAACAGCAGCAGCAGCAGCAGAAGCAGCAGCAGCAGCAGCAGAATCAACAGCAGCAGCAGCTGCAGAATCAACAGCCACGCAGCGGAATCGCAGACACGGTCACGGCGAATAACGCAGGGCCACAGCACGCGGTCTAATCCCTGCTCACTGATCCCTGACGCCTTCTCAGAGAGTCTTCGCCTCACACACACGCACACACACTGCTGCTGGTGCGGC
>JAXIVH010000011.1:12835405-12843109 GCA_036785325.1 Urophycis tenuis
CTCCAGTGTGCACATGACAGGTAGGCATTACACACTCATTATCACACTGACACACACACACACACACACACACACGTATGCCCGCGTGCCCGTGACACACTCTGCCCCCCCCTCATGTTCACATGCACAGTCGTGAAGTGGGTGTGAAAGCAACCCTAAGGTGGCAATTTGTAACTTCAGTGAAGACAACATGGAGTGTGAGCATGTGTCTGAGTGTGTTTGTGCGTGTGTGTGTGTGTGTGTGTGTGTGTGTGCACAGTGTCTTGTCGTGTGCAGATGTATGTGTGCCTGGAGGAACATCTCCTGTGTTTGCCCCCCCCTGCAGGAGGCCTACTCGGTGGCCAGACAGTTCAACCTCATCCCCCCGGTGTGTGAGCAGGCAGAGTACCATCTCTTCCAGAGGGAGAAGGTGGAGGTGCAGCTGCCCGAGCTCTACCACAAGATAGGCATGGATGGATACTTTCTGTTGTTCTGTGGGTCACCGTGCGTAACGCAGGCAGCCGTCTTAAGAAGAAGAAGAGAAGAGAGGACCTTTCAGTTTTTTATTGGTCATTCTCAGTATTTTTTAGATATGGGAACGAAATGTGTTCTCTGTAGTTAACCCATCCCTATGGTACACAGGAGCCATTTTAGGTGCGTTAAGGTGGCCATCTTGAAGACGTTTCTCCTAGATGTTTTGGGCAGGTGGGTTGTCAGTTGGCAGTTGGTTTACCGGCCATGCTAGCAGAGGCCGCGAGCGAGCCTGTAGCGTTAGCGCTGCCTGCCCTCTCTGGGGGAACAACCACCACTGCTGGGCGGTGAAGAACTGAGCACCACTCACGTTCATGACACCAAAATCGTAAGGGTTTCATCAGTGGGCCATGGGCTCCCTCAGCATGGTGTCACCTCATTCGGCAGGGATAGAGTGTTAACAGACATTTACCTCCATGAAAATCTTCTAGATTATTACTTTACGGTAATATACACAAAGATGGATAAAGTACCTACTACCTACTAGTAGTAAAATAACAATGTTTTACTGCATCAATTCCCTCTATATTTATTATTATTTATATTTTTCATGGTCATATACTGAAGACAAACCATCGCTATCTGACACCTGCACCTCTACTCTACAACCTTTTTATAACCCATCAAATCACAAAACACCGTGTGAAAATCAACCACCGTTTTAACCCGCCTCCTCCTGGTTTCCACGGTGACAGGAGTCGGGGCCATGACGTGGTCTCCGCTGGCTTGCGGCCTCATCTCTGGGAAGTACGAGAACGGCATTCCGGAAGCTTCTCGGGCCTCCATGAAGGTAAGCCAGCCTCCTGTGGCACCAGGGACCGTGTTAGGGTCTCCTGGAGATCTGGTAGCAGAGGAAGAGGGACAGAGTTTACTCTGAACACGTGTCTCCATCGTTTGGTCAAATCCATCAAATACAGCGCATTCCTTCCCTCTGGTCATAATTCATATTTCTAGCCCTTTTACCTCTTGGTTGTAACAATAGCAAAAGGGCAATCCCATAAGGATGATGAATGAATGGGGCTTGTACAACATTTTGGAATGATGGGAGCGTATGAATGTTTGGTGGTTATGGTGTTTTGGTTATTGTTAAGTAATTCATCTTGAAATGAGTTGACATTAGACACTGTTGTCTTGGAAACTGCCACAGTGTTTCTCATGCTCGATGTGGCATAAGAAACGCTTCCAGTATAATCTACATTATCTAGGAATGTACAGCAACATCCTTCGCGTCACCAGAAACTGGAGGACACAAACAAAAAGTCCCATGATGCATTCTGCAAATTCCCTGGGTTCCACTGGCAACGGACACGGAAGAGAAACACAATCAGGGCCTAGTTGTCTCCATAACTGGAACTAGCTGCGAGAGCTAAGGGGTGACAGGACAGTGTTTGGTGTGAGACCTCTCTCTCTCTCTCTCTCTCTCTGTCTCTCTGTCTCTCTCTCCCTCTCTTCCTCCAGTCCTACCAGTGGCTGAAGGAGAAGATAGTGAGTGAAGATGGCAGGAAGCAGCAGGCCAAACTGAAGGAACTCAGTCACATTGCTGAAAAGCTGGGCTGCACTCTGCCTCAACTGGCAGTGGGTAAGACACACACACACACACACACACACACACACACACACACACACACACACACACACACAATGCTGTCAATGTATTATATAGGCATATGTTACATAATTATATATGAACATATTAAATTATATACTGTATATGCTATAATGATACCCATTTCCAGCATGGTGTCTAAGAAATGAAGGCGTGAGCTCAGTTCTTCTGGGAACGTCCAACCCTCAACAGCTCACAGAGAACCTGGGAGCTATACAGGTGGGACCATACACACACACACGCACACGCACACACGCGTGCGCACACACACACACACACACACACACACACACACGCACACGCACACGCACTCTCTTTAATTCTCACTCAATTGCAACCTTCCATCTCTCCCTCCCTCCCTCCCTCCCTCCCTCCCCCTCTCTCTCCTCCCCAGTTCCTGCCCAAGATGACCACCCATGTGTCCCGCGACATTGACCACATACTGGGCAACAGGCCGTATGGTAAGAAGGACTACCGGTTCTTGGCCCATCCGTAGCCCCCCCATGCCCTGGGGTCGAGCTGCCTCTGCATTAATCCCCACCAGTCTGTCCACTTAGCGTGGAGCCCGCCCTTCGCCAGGGTTAGACCCACGTCAGGGGGGCTCCCTGCAGCTCCACTCCAGCTCCATAGAACAGCTTCAGACAGCTCAGCTTCGCCCTCTAGCCCCCCCCCCCCCCCCCCCCCCAAGCCCCCCCAGAACCTGACCCTGCTGCTTCACAGCTCTGAGGTGACGCCCTGGCCCCACTCCAGCCCGGAGACGAAGAACCCTGGCTCACACTTCTGCGCCCCTGTTCGCTGTCCTATATTATGCTGTACTCCAGTGCAGTCTGATGGGGCACAGTGATACTCAGCCTGCTGCCCTGTCCAACCCCCCCCCCCCCCCGTGTTCCAGCCCTCCTACGCTCACTCTCTGTTGAGCTCAGAAACAGCTCCTCCACCTTTCTTTTAGCATTTTGAGCTTTCTCAAAAGGTAAATCAGAAGCTTTAGGAAAATACATAAACACATCGTATGCCTTTGATTGTATGCCCCCATGAAACGAGCTTCAGGCGTGCGCAATATAGACGATTAACGAATACCCTCCATTATATAATGAGTAACGCATTTAGTACATTATGTATTAGAGGCTTATAATCAATATAAAGGAAATATATCTAGCTCCCGTGAAAAAGAAGCACTCCAATTCAGCAAGTTAAACAAATGATACCAACGTAGATTTCATCCCACACAGGAAGTAAAGGCAAGGACGCAGTATGATGTCTGATGTCACACAAGAACCCATTCTTCTCATTCTAAAACAACGACATGCATGGGTCTGCTGTGAGCTCTCCTCTAACACACAACACCCCCAGGGGAGTCCAGAGCAGTCACGAGAGCACCTGCACCAAGCATCGAAATACAGCGCTTTGAAAAGCAAGCCAGGTTCTGGTCAGCCACCTCCCTGTACAGCAAAGGGTTGTGGGAAAATGAGTTCAGGGGACAGGGGGAGAGTGAAGCATGTCCCCTCCTGTAGTCCACTTGAAGACCTCTTAGACCCCTGCTTTGATCCTAGAAGAGACATGTTGAGATGGATGCTCTCTTCTCTCTGTTTGCATCTATTAACAAGAATAGTTTTTTTTTGCCTGCAATTGGAGCTAGCGTTGTTGATTTTGGGCATGACTCTCTGGGGAATATAGTGAATCTCCACAGTAATCGACAGTCTTTATGGACGTCCTTTCTGCTTTAAATGGGTACCTTACCTTCTACAATTCCTACAGTTTTTTTTAGCAAGTAAAAGAGGTCGTATTTTGGACATGACAAAAAAATATATACAGTATTTATTCTATGGTATTGAGTGATGCTTGGTTGTTATTTTGACTTCTCTGGTCAAAGATAACAACACGGTGTACATGTAAATAGAGGGAGACCCTTGTAAGATAAGCCAATACCCAGCCTGTATGTACTGTACCACTAAGTTATGGACTAACAAGTGTAAATAGTGTTCATCAGTAAACCTCAAGCAGTATCATGGCTCCCAATATCGACTCTCCTCTCGCTTTAACTGATTATTTATTGATATTCGTTTTTCCAAATCTCTCGTGATATGTTCTAAAAATAATACATGTAATAAATAAAAGGTCAATCATTGATTTGGCTTACTTGGAGGTACAAATAAATCAATGAATAGATTATTCAGGATTATTGATGTTTCGTTGACGTGACATGTATTTATGTATTTGGCAACCATCAATGCTCAGGCTTCGTGTTAATGTTGGTCGTTTGGAGATAAAGCCATCAAATGATTTAGAGTGAACAATAGTATACTCTAAATCAGTATAGATTTTAGGGGGGGGGGGGGGGATATTTGCTGACATAGAGGAACCAAGTTTAATAGAAATACAGTTACATCTATTTTAATCATAATATAGTTTTGAAATACTATACATCACACAGGATTTGTTAGAATCAGAAATAATGGCATTCATTGTATGTAAAAGGCTTTTTTGAAAGGTTTGTGTGAAAGTTGCAAGTTTGTGTTCACATAAGGATCCATAGTGATTGCATAAGGAACCATAATGATCACAAACTAAACCATAGAGATTGCATAATGAACCTTAGTGATCACATTGGTACCATAGTGATCAGATAAGGACCAATAGTGATCAGATAAGGAACAATAGTGATCATGTGAGGAAGGATAAAAGGCAGTGGGTACAGTGAATCACCCCGCAGAGTGCCTTAAGTCTTGCTATAAATCTTCAGGGGTTCATCTTTATGAAATGGTGGTGGTTTCCTCATGGTTCCTGTCACACACAAGAGTGAAATGCTGCATCAAGTGCAACAATACAGGTTCTTCATGATAGTCGTATCATTTGGGATATGAATAGACCTTAAGAGGGAAAGGCATCAGTCTTCAGATTGACTGATTATTTGATTAATTGATTATGAAGTGTCCTAGGATACACACAATGCTACACTGACAGAACTTACTGAAATACATTGACGTCCAAAGGAGGGATACATGAGTCTAAAATAGGTTCTGTCAACTATATTAAATTACATATTTAGTGCATCTTACATGCTGACATATTGAGGGTTTGAAAAAAATAATTGACCTGTTTTGAATGTCGAGGGTGCATACTGAATAGTAACAGGTTAAATTGTGTAGTTTTTAACCAGACGGTAACAAAACTGAGCCAGCCTTTCACCAAAGCCTTTCCTACTCTTAATAGATTCTGTATGGTTTCCTACAAATCCTTGTTGCTCCATGTGTTGTTGTTGCAAGTGTGTATAAATCCATACTGTTCTCGACATTGACTCCTCTGTAAATATTCTATATCAAAGTGTGAATAAATGCATAATGCTAACAGCTCAAACTCTTGTTTTGTAGTGTTTGCTTGTTATACACACACTTTACACTTTCATTCATGCGGTTAATGTTTTTTTTCTTCATTCCAATCCACACAATTAAGGCTATAATGCATGACTGAGTCTAAATAATTACTCACTGGGAAGATCTCTGCTTTAAAGTGTCTAAACATCCTGGCACTGCCAAGCGACACAGAAAACCCAACCGAATGTGTGCCTGAATTCTGTTGGCTACATTTGTGTAATAAAAAATAAAAAGTGTACGCAGCAGAGAAATAATTAGAATGTGAGGATCGAACCTGGACACTTTTATTGGTACAAAAAAAACAGACAAACAGACACACCCGGAGACGGCCTCCAGACACTTGATGATGAATTCCATGAATTGAAATGTGATGTATTTCTGTACCCCCGCCTGCCCATGGAAGGCTCCCCAATTTGAATATCCCTGTGTTCTCCCTGAGACTGAATCTCCCCCCTCCCTCCCTCCCTCCCTCCCTCCCCCCCCTCCCCCCCTGGTGTTGGTGAGTTGCTCTCGTCAGTCTTCTGGGCGTTGGTCTACTTGGACCCGGTGGACAGCAGGGCGATCAGGCCGGACGAGGCGCTGATTGACAGGATGTAGTTACTGCAGGTGGGCGGGTCAAGGCCATCAACACAACACTGTGGAACGTGACGTCCATGCACATGTACCACGTCAAATACCGGGAATAACCGTTAATAAAAGATGTCAAACATCCAATAAACACACACACAAAGGCAACCAAGTGAAGGTTCATGAAGCTACAGCTAGCCCGGTTGGGTGGTTTTAACTATTTTTTTTAAATGACTAAATGTATAAATGTATTAAATTACAATTTCACAATGCCTCGGCTGATCGAGTACGAAAGTGAATGTTTCAGCTTTACAGGAAATGTCAGGAGGTGACAAGTCAAGATAAGCCATTTCCCCTTCAGGCTATACATTAGACTCCACATATTCCAAACAGCCAGACAGTCAGTCCCAGCACTAGGAAGGATTACACGGTAGGGTTGAAGTTCTTGAGCAGGAAGAACGAGGCGACGATGACAAGGACCAGGAAGAGGGTGTTGTTGTAGAAGATGGAGAAGGTGGTGGCTTCATAGTCGGCCACTTCGTTCTTCTTCCACAGGATCCTTGAAGAGAGAGAGAGGGAGAGAGAGGGAGATGGAGAGTCAGCATTCATTTGTTGCACGCATTGACATCCATAGAGCGCACAGCAGTGCAGAGCTGCATATGCAACACAAGGGGAACACAGACTTGTAATACAATGCAATCCTGATCCAAGAATCAATGGCGGTGGCCCTGGTGAAGCTCAGAAGAGAACAGCAGCTCTTTTCAGAATGGAGGCCCATAAACCCCCACTGACCTTAACTGAAGAGCGAGCTTTGTGGGGAAACTAATCTCCAACTTCAAGAGGGTGGCATTTTGTGGCAAACAATCAAAAAGGTCTTTTTCTTTTTAACGAGACCAGACGTGCGTGTTGAGGCCTGTGGTCAGAACGCTCTCGGTACAGGAATAATATGACAGGGCCAACAGTGGGTTGTCAGAGCAGCCATGCACGTCAGGCTTGGAGCAACTTTTCAGTGGTCTGACTGATGAAAACTATTGCATGAAAACTCTTTACAAGGCCAGGCGGTAGTGTTTTGGTTGACTGACTTGGTTTGTTTATGCTACTTATGCTGCTATTCCTACCTCATATAACAGTAGATTCCGACATTGCATATATATTTTTACTACTTGTATTGTCTTTTTTTTTAATCTTTGTCTTATCTGTAGGTATCTTTAGTTTCAGTATTAGGAATGTCTGGTCCTGCATGTTGTGCCTGTGCACGTTATCTGTTTCACCATCGGAGGGTGAGAAACGTATTCTTGATTCCTTTGTATGTCTTGTCAAGTGAAGGAATTGACAATAAAGCTACTTTGACTTTGACTCAACAGCACACTGTATGCTCCACACAAATGCAACTTTGCAAATATGGTGAAGAATGTATGCGTGCTCTGACTGGTCAATAGGAGCACGACTGTCCTAATAGCTTTTCTGCCAAACACCTTCCAACCAACTGAAGGAGGGCCACCAGAATCTTCTGTTCTGTATAAACCACAGGCTAGCGGTGGGCCCCGCCCGGGGGTCCGGCCCCTGGCTCACCTCTCGTCCTTCTCCTTGCGGGACATCTTGCGGTTGTCCGCCTCAGACAGCTTCCTCGTCACCTCCTTGGACACGGCG
>JAXIVH010000110.1:0-12500 GCA_036785325.1 Urophycis tenuis
GACCGTTTATATCTGGGCAAGTATTGAGCGTTATGACCTCGGAGCGGAAACGAGCGGGAAGCTGTTTGTTGCGCCGCTACCTACATCTGTTTCATGGCGTTTCGAGGGGGGCTTTAATGAAGAGAAAAACATCCTCGGCGTTATCTAACCCAACGCCAAATAGTTTTTAGTTTTATTCACACCGTCTTTTTAATCCCGCATTTGTGGATGTCGCGATGTGCATTTTCGTTCGAACGCAACCGCTTCGACATTGAACCCGGAGCCATTCGCGAAGCGGAAATTGTTGTCAGACAAAATGCTTCTCAAGTCAATAGTTGCCGTTACATCATCTGCGCCAAAAGAAAAAAAAGAAAAAGAAAACCCTGA
Source organism: Urophycis tenuis (assembly GCA_036785325.1). Lineage (NCBI taxonomy): Eukaryota > Metazoa > Chordata > Actinopteri > Gadiformes > Phycidae > Urophycis > Urophycis tenuis. The sequence goes on from JAXIVH010000110.1 coordinate 367, forward strand.
CACATTGCATTTGTGTCTTGCCTCGTTTAAGACTCCGAAACAAACGGCAGTGAGCCGAAACCCCACTTTACACACACACACACACCAGTCCTCACCTTCGCGTTTCCTGTGAACATTAAGTTACAGTAGTACTTGTGCTCCGTGCTACTATATTATCACTGGAATAGACTTTGAAAGGCAGCACAATAAAGAGTCAAATTAACGGCGATGCGTGATGACTTGCTTATCTTGCACTTTCAATTACAAACACAAACGAAGCTTGCCGGCCCCATAAGCCATCACCGCACTGGCAGCCCTCTATTCACAAACATTAGCTACACTTAGTGCCCCCATTAACAGTCAATGTTTAAAGGCACAGCTTTAAAAAATGGCCATGCCAGACTATAGGCTTTATCTTAGATTCTCCTCCCATGCGATGATATATTGGACCGGGACCAATGCAGCAGTCAGTCAGTGGGTCGTTACAATATGCCTGAGACAGATGCTCTGGCTAGTCTCTGTGACCTCTGACACCTTGCTCAGAAACTGGGAGTCTGAAATTAAATCTAAAGGGAGGGTGGTGGGTGGGGGGGGGGGGGGGGGGGGGGGGGGGGGGGGGGGTGGTGGGGGCTGTGGGGGGGTGCAGAAAACGCCTGAGAGAATCTGGTGCTCTGTGTTTGCCGGGCTGGGTCACTTCAAGACTTAAATACCTTAAACTGACCGGCAAGGACCATCAGTCCTCGTGATTCTCTTTACGGCACACCAGGAACCACCGGATGATAAATAAATACAAATAAAAGATGTTTGGAAAGAGATCGCAAAAAGGAGATACGGCCCATGAAAGCACAGAACCACATTAATTCAATTGGTTGAAAGGGTCGAAAAAAGGCCTGGTGCCCGGAACAAGAATGGCTAGGGGGGGTTGTGGGGGGGGGGGGGGGGGGGGGGGGGGGGGGGTTGGGGGGGGGAGCACAGCTTCCTGGACCACTCGGCCCCAAAACAGGAGAGGTCTGGCGCTGATCTCCCGAGGCGGAATGGAGACACAGAGCAGACGACACTTGATAAACAACACAACACAAGAGAGCCACTGGAGATCAGCAGCATGGGAGAGAGATTAGATGATCCTGGTCATTGTCCTCAAGAGGAGGAAGATGAGGAACAGGAGGGGGAGAAGGTGGTGGTGGAGGTGGTGGTGGAGGTGGTGGTGGAGGTGGTGGTTGGGGTGGGTGGGCGCGGTCCTCCCCAGAGGGAAGAAATAAGACAACTTTTTTCCAGCAGGAGCCGATGAGGCTGAAGATACCACGGTTAACCTAATGGAACGTCGTCTAACAAGGAGGAGGAAGGCTGCGGAGGAAGAGGAGGACGGCTCCAGCTGCAAGGCTTCCACCGACTGAAAGTCATTCTGAGCGGGACATTACATAAACTATAGGTAGCACTACGCTGCATACACATCCACTGGGTTCTTTTGATGTCAAGTGGGGGAAAAACTATATTATATTATATATATATATATATATATATATATATATATATATATATATATATATATATATATATATATTACAAGAAAATGTCATTAAACAATGAATCTTTTGACTCCATTCAACGCTTTGGAGGGATTTTATGGCTGAGGCGCACGATAAGAGTGACTGGTTTTAAATCAAGGGTTACTTGCTGTAAAGAGATGAGCTCCACAGGGATGGCGTGTGCGTGTGTGTGCATGTGTCTGCGTGTGCGTGTGCGTGTGTGTGTGTGTGTCTGTGTGTGCGTGTGTGTGCGTGTGTCTGCGTGTGCGTGTGTGTGTGCGTGTGTGTGTGGGTGTGGGGGTGGGGGTGTGTGTGGAGCGGCAGCAATGTAAAGTCCTCTATGAAATGACTCCCGTATTTCATCAGAAATTCATCAAAATATAGAATATAACATTGATCCGCCATTTATGAACTCAAATTTGGAAGGAAAAAAAAAAGAAAAAAATAATAATAATAATTCGAAACTGTTGTGAAGAAAACGATTGTGCTCGATTTTACAGCAGGCAGTGTCGTCACGGTTCTAACGGATTCTCAGCTTGGCTCCGGTCTGTCTGGGATTTGCATGCTCTCGTGGGTATAACCGCGGATATTCTCAATATTCACATGGGCTTTTTTTTTTTCTCCGGGTGCTCTGAGTTTCCGCCCACCTCCAAAGACTGCTTAGGTAGTAGTTTGAAATCTAAATAGTCCCTGGTGTGTGTGTGTGTGTGTGTGTGTGTGTGTGTGTGTGTGTGTGCATGACCCCTTGTGCCTCTCTCTGCCCTGTCCATTGTCAGCGATACAAGGGAACGGCTTAAGAAGTCGGTGGGATGGTTTTAACAGGAGATTCGGGACTGCTTTGTTTAGCCCTCCCGCAACCTCCATCCGATCCGACAACATGCTTAGCTCATCACTATACCTGAGACCGAGCAGCCCCTTTGTACCATTGGCTGTTGCGATACTTTACATAACAGTTATACAGTTCACAACCCTGTTGCTATGTTCACAACGGTCAACAGAAGTGTGTAGCGTACACTGTAGTCTATTGTTCATCGTACAATGAAAGCCTAATAACTATATTCACGACAGTAGTACAATACATTCACTCATATTAACAATAACAATTTACAGAATTTACATTTCCAGCAGCACGAGTTGAATCGTCGCAACAGCCACTGAGCCCTAAAGACCCCACGCCAAATCCCTCCCTCCATTCAGACGTCTTCAGTAGCAGGGATTACGGCTCCGTGGCCCGGTTCCCCCTGCCCTGCTCAATCACCCCGCGGGCGCCTGTGTGCCGACTCCCACGTACGGCTACCGCTGCAGATCTCAACCATCAACCCCCCTGTCTCCCTCAAACCACCCTGACAGAGACACGACACCCGTCTCACAGACACGCTCCGGTTATGACACGCCGTTCACTTTTGCTCCTACTGTATGTGGGTAGGTGTGCTCCTATTGTACTGTGAGGTTCTGCTCTCGGCTCGCAGCGCTCCAGGTGACGTTTCACTGCCTGGCTCCGGCCCCAGCACATTGTTTTTTTAGGTTTTTTTTTTAGCGTTGGCTTCTTCTCCAGCTGACTATAGGCAACGATGACTTGGCAGTTACTCGCCTATTAACCAACAAATGAGCGGGAGGACGCTTTAGAAAACCAGAAACGTAGGTAAAGATGTGTGTAATTCTATTTGGTGGTTTATAATTATAAGCTAATGTCTATTTGATAAGGCCCGGTCTATGAATCACACGCTGGCATAACATTGTGTTGATGACTAAGCTTAGTCATCAATATTGCAGTTATAACATCATACTTATGGTATATATTCTTTTAGAATGTTATCATCAAGTTTCCTAAAACCCCTTTGCCCTTGAGATTCTTATATGTAGTGTAAAAATGATATAGAATAACAGGAAGAATAACAAGATAAGTAGGCTACTTGGCTGTATCACATACAGATTACAATGTATTTTGATACAACCAAAAAGGGAATGTTATATTTAAACTAAAATAGGTATATGTTAACCTGCAAAGCCTAAGTAAGCTTGTATAGAAAGAAAGTCCTTATTATATCGTGTGAATGTTCTAGTGTGAATGATCTTGTTTCCCTATGCATGTTAGACCAGATGTCCTGGCTGTATGCTCAAAGCCTGCAACACAGTCAGTGCTTCTTGTTACAATGTTTCTCTTTGTGGAACCGATTTTAATTGAGTTGCAATGTGATCGGGACACCGGTGAAACAGACCGACCCGACTGTCAAATTAAATTTCAACGGAGAACGTCAGGACGTTGTCGTCAGGACGTTGGCCATTGTTGAAATGCACTGTGTAGACTTCACAGCTTGAGCGATGGTGGAGAAAACATCTGAGCTATTATCAAAACCGCTTCATGATAACAGGTCTGTCGCTGGTCACGTTTTGGCATCGGAATGTGATGTCATGCGACGAACTAAACGATGTGGTTGCCTGTAAATCGTTGCATATTTCAATATGGAAACTCAGCACCCTCTGGTGACAGGAACACGGAGCTCCGGTCATTAACCGTGTGCCCTCACTATCATGGCCGACATTAGAAGACGCTGCTTTCTGATTGGCTGACACAGAGAGAAACCCTCCGCTGTGGTTGGATACATCAGCTTTGTACGGCAACTGACGTACAATTCTGACCGGTCAAGCTAGTGTCGCGTACGAAGGTGTTATTACCGAGGTTACACACAAGGCTACATCGGGTACAGCATGCTCACTACTACGGTATTAAAGAGTGTGTACATGTAACCAGGTCATCTAACACGTGTGACAACGGGGATTAGACAGTGAGTAAGCGTCTCTGTGGCACACGTTCAGGCTCGCTGGTATCGGTGGCGATTGATGACAGGAGACGAGTTGAGCCATTGAATCTAACATCATGTGGGTTTTCGGGTACGGATCTCTCATATGGAAAGTTGATTTCCCATTTGAGGAGAAGCGGATCGGTTATATAAAAGGTTTCAGTCGCCGGTTCTGGCAGGGAAGTACTGACCATCGGGGAGTACCGGGCAAGGTACAGTGAAGTTCATACAGTTTTTTAGGACACTTAATTGAACCCACGTGGGTTCTGGGTTTGGGTTTTATGTGATCACACTCTTCTCTATCTCTCTCTTCCTCCACAGCCCGGCCGTGTTGTGACCCTGGTGGAGAACCCCGAGGTGAGTCCTAATTGCTTTCTCCAAATGACAGCCTTCGGTGACACGTTATTCCACATGTAAACACCTGTTATTACTAATGGGCGCCCTGTCTCAACACTGACATAACATTATCTTCCATTGTGTCTAGTAGGCATACACGCATTGTTAAAGGTTTATAGGTACCTTTAACTGAAAATTAAAGGTTAAAAGGTACAATATGTATTCATATATATATATTCAATTCATAGAACTAAATTACAAAATGACCACGATATGTCATCAGAGATTAAGGAAACATGCATCTTCTCCAAAAACAATGCCACAGCCAGACTGAAATTTCCTGTTACGGGTCAGAACGTCTGATTTTGTTTTGGCCTGTGTCTTATTATCCACTATTCTCAAAGTGCCCAGGGGTTGCCAGATATGGGACTGCAGTTTCCATTCTAAACATTGTCAATGTTATATATCGTACCTTTAACAGGATTTAAGGATGTAAGTAACTAGCCTTGTGCTTATCTTCTGGGAACACTGGAACCATTCTGCTTCCACGACTCAATATTATCTGCAGGCACCGCTGCCATCCAGCTCCCAAATAACCTATTTAACATTGATTACCAATGCCTTTAAGAACCGTGCATTTTGCTGTGCAATAGCAACAGTTGCCCCTCCTCCATCCCAGGGTTGTGTTTGGGGCGTGGCCTACAAGCTGCCGGCGGGCCGGGAACAGGAAGTGAAGAGCTACCTCGACCACCGGGAGAAGGGCGGCTACCAGGTCATCACGGTGACCTTTCACCCACGGCCCCCCCTGGCCCCGCCCCCGAGCCAGGCGCTGCTCTACATCGGCTCGCGGGACAACCCGGACTACCTCGGCCCCGCCCCCCTGGAGCAGATCGCCAATCAGATCGTGGACGCCACGGGGCCCAGCGGGTGCAACGCCGAGTACCTGTTTGAGCTGGCCGAGTCGCTGCGGACGCTGCTCCCCGAGGACTCCGACACGCACCTCTTCTCCCTGGAGAGTCTGGTCAGGGACAGGATAGAGGGGAGGAAATCGTCGCCGTCGTCCCCGTTGTGAAGGTCGTTGATGGGCCGCGACGCACCGGGCTGGTCGGCCCGTGTGTGTGTTCCGAGGCGCCGGTTAGCTTCCCCGGTGGCGTTGGCAGATGTGATGTATGACGTAGCCACCGCAGCAGCAGCAGCAGCGGCAGGCATGTTGGCGCCGCGGTAACAGCAGACATGATTAGCTACTGTAGGCAGCAGACATGTTGTAGCTACTGTAGGAGCACAGTGGGGTTATGACCCACGACTCCCTCATGAAGTAGGCCAGGGCCAATTTGTAAATGAAAAAAAAAAATATATATATATAGAAATGTGGCAACACTGCACCATTGGAATGCTTGAACCTTGTTCTGGTGACTTGCTTACTGTGTTAACAGGAATTAAGTGTTTCACCTTCTTCTGACAAATGCACCGATCGTAAGTCGCTTTGGACAAAGGCGTCTGCTAAATGCCCTCAATGCAAATTTCCCTCGCCCAGGAAGCATTCACAATGCCGTTCGATCGCGTTGTCATGACTGCCTCCAAAGGTCCTGGAGGGTTTCCCCACCAATATGGCCACTGGTTGCACAAGGTTTGATTCAGGCCGGCACTATGCTACACGTCAGTCCCCTCATCAACCCACTGTCCTGTCTTTTCTCCTGTCCCTGAAGCCATAACAAGTCCATGAAAATACATGTGGAGAAAAGAATGAAGTTGTATCGGCAAAACATGAAGCAATTGTCTGTCACTTGTAAAGAGGATGTAATCTGTTCGTTCACAGTAGGTTTTCATTCTACCGCACAATAAAAACTGAATACAGATTTGTATCCATACGATTCCATAGTAGTGTATTGTGTGTCACAACATATACTTCCAGGTAATTAAGACTGCGGGGTCTTAGATTCACACTCATACTAATCAGACATTATGGTTGCGTTGGGCGTTTGGTTTCAAATGCATTTGTTTGACTTGAGGTGTGTGTGTGTTTGTGTGTGTTGTGTATTCCTGTTTAATGAGCTACTGAATGATTCGATGAGCTACTGAATTTATTTGTTTAACATGGGCGTGCATGTGTGTGTGTTTGTGTCAGCCCAGCGTGATTCAGCCTGTTGCAGAGAATAGATGTTTCTCACTCCACACTTGTAACATGGCTGGCGTACTGAAGTCCTACTCTGCTTGACAAATGGAAAAGCTCTCTTCACCCGCTCATGTTTCATTTAGCGTGGGTTGTCGTGTCCCTATTGGTATCACATCAATCTAGCACTGAATGGCAAACCGGGTATGAATATACAACCAGACAATTGTCCGGTTGTATTGAATATTGCATTTCATTTACCAAAACACAAAGAATGCCTACAGGCAATTCTGGGGAGTGTATACACCACCGGACCCCATCCACAGCGGTAGTCAGGCGTGAATACCACTGACAAAAAAAAACTTGAACAAACAATGAACATACCCACACCCACACACATGGGGGCCGCAGTAATTATTAATGCTGCGTCGTTGATTACAAGCAATAAATCTAGATCAAAGAGAAATGGATTATGCAGAAAAAAAAACACCGGTCAACTTTAATACACGGGCCGTCAACAACGTGGATCCATAGTGTGTCTGCTCTCCGCTCCGCGGTCTGTGAGGTGGTGACGCGGAATCTCGTGCGGTAAGAATGGAGGGGAGGGGGGGGGAACTAGGGCAACTGGTAAGACACGCATAAGATCTGAGACTGTGTTTATTGGGCTGTGTGTTGCAAGCGCACACTCTACAGCATTGGATACAGCAGTGTGGCCGTAAGCTACATCTACACACACATACCGTAAGAAAAACACAAACGCAAACCCCAGGGGAGCCTATGCATGTGCACATGTAAGTACATGTAGTGGCATCATTTCTAATGTAGAAAGTATCTAGTTTTCTTCTTCTTTTTTTTTTTTACAGTAGATTATACAAACAGCAAACAGCAGTAGCTCAGTGGGTAGAGTGGGTGGACAGAGCAGGTCGTCCACTCACCGTAGGGTCGGCGGTTCGATCCCCTTGATCCTCCCTCCTCCTCCAACTGTCCACATGTCGAACCCCACAAATGCACTGAATGTAAGTCGCTTTGTGCAGAAGCATCTGCTAAATGCCCCTTACTCTTTTAAACAATACCTCATCATTGTGTAGTAGTAGCAATGTGCTAAAAGTATTGTAATGCAAAAACTATTATACATTCATATTATACATGCCTTTTTAAAATTGATTTAACTATTTGTGTTCACATGAACGCGAGTGCTTGTAAATCCGACCTTGTCTTCAGGTTATGTATTTTGTGAGGTCCTCTTTGAGTGTTTTTTTCATTAAAAGGTATTTCAAGTCCCACTCTAAATTTGCCATTTGGTTGCAAAAATCAGCCACAATTGCAACACAACTTGGGAAGGCAAATCTACACCCACCCTCTGTGACGTCGGAGCAACGCATCGTCAGAATATTCAGAATCCCAGGGTCAGCCCCTTCTCCGGGGAAACAGATAATTATATTGCTATTAATAATAACTTTGAGTCAGTATCGAGGTCATAAAAATGCTAATTGAATCAGCAGCCTCCCTCGCCATCTTTGTGGTGTGATCATAGCGTTTGAAGACTCGCTGTCGCAGAGTCAGAAAAACGGCACAATCCGTCAGAAAAGGTTTGCGCATGTCGCGAGACTCGGGGCGAATCTCCAAACGAGGCGAGTTTTCAGAGACGCGGTCGGTGCCCGGTGTTTTAAAAACGCCGGGCAAAAAATAAACAAATGCTAAAGGATTAGCACCCTGTGACACTCACAACTCGCCACCTCGCCAACATAAAAGGGTTGATGACTCGTGACGTGCGTCGGGTGCTGTGACTCAGCAGCACCGGAGGAGGGATGTCTGCATGTGTGTGTGTGTGTGAGTGTGTCGGGGGGGGGGGGTGTTCTGGGGTACTACTGCAGTCCGCTCTAGGCGTAGTAACAGGGCGACACCAGGAGCTCGGTGAGCACCAGCAGCTGGTCGTCGGTGAAGCGCTGACGGTGCTCCTGCCAGTTGTCGTGGTGCGTGCGCCGGAACTCCGACAGCGTCTTCTTCACCGTCATCTGGGGCCGCGGCGGGGCCGACGTCATCCCGGGGGGAAAAAAACACAGCATCATCGCCAAGCGTGTTAGCATGTTAGCATTGTTAGCATCGTTAGCATCCTTAGCTTTGTTAGCATGTTAGCATCGTTAGCGTGACCGGAAAAAAAAAGTGCCGCGTAAATGCGGTCTGCTGGCAATGACTCGGGGCCGAGCCGCCCCAGAGTCAGTGAAGTCTCTGAAGTCACTAGACGGACGGACTGCATTCACACGCCGTCGGCGGGTCAGGTGGGCTGATTACTCGAGTGGCGCCGGCCGCACTTAAACCCAGCCGCCGCCGCAGCCGCAGCCGCCGGTCTGCGGCAGCCGCTCACCCGCACACTCCAAAAGCGGTGCGGCTAATAACAGTGTTTCTGCATAATTCACACTGGAAGCGTTGTATTTCAAACAGCATGAGCCGACACGCCAAGAGTTGGTAATCACCGTGTGCTTGGAAAAGACAAAAATGTGTAGTTTTGGGGTTTTGGCTCGCTCCCGGATATTATTCCCCTTTAGAAGTGAATCTTTGGCGGGGGGGGGGCGGGGGGTTTCACGACACAACAAGACCTACTTCATTAGCGCCCCCAATCATTTTGGCTCTTTTAAGCTCTCTAATGCGTTGCTCTGGCTTTATGGCGACGTCATTCTCACGGCTGCACAGAAGGCTAAAAACTTCATTTTCTCCTCAACTGGACAATGAAATTGTATTCTTTTGAGCAGACCAAGTGCTTAATGAATGCAGACATGTGTCCTCGTTGCTGTGTGTCTCCGTGTGTGCGTGTGTCCTGGGTGTGTGTGTGTGTGTGTGTGTGTGTGTGTGCATGTGTGTGTTAGTGTGTGTGTGTCCATGTATCAGTGTGTGTCAGTGTGTGTGTGTGTGTATGTGTGTGTGTGTGTGTGTGTGTGTGTGTGTGTGTGTGTGTGTGTGTGTGTGTGTGTGTGTGTGTGTGTGTGTGTGTTAGTGTGTGTGTGTGTGTGTGTGTCCATGTATCAGTGTGTGTCTGTGTGTGTGTGTGTGTGTGTGTGTGTGTGTGTGCGTGTGCGTGCGCAGAGGAACCTCTATAGGCTGGGGGTCGTTGAGATGGTCGCTCAGGTCCATCAGGATCTGTGGCATCCAGTGGGGGACGTCGTAGGGGCTGGAGAGAACACAGGCACTCAGGCCCAGCACGCCAGCATGGCGCCGCACCAAGTCTAGACACACACACACACACACACACACACACACACATTCACACACACACACACACACACATACACACACACATATGGACACACACGGACACACACACACACACAGATGTACACACAGACACACAGTTAGTTTTTTTTTTACTCCACAAAGTCAATACAGGATATTGACAAGGCGTGGCAACATGCTTCCAGGACTTTGTGCGTTTACATTGTTGTTTATGCATGCTGTTTGTGTGTGTGTGTGTGTGTATATGAGTGAGTGTGTATACGCCCGTATGTGTGCGTGCACGCACGTGTATGAGCATGTCTGTGTGTGTGTGTGTGTGTGTGTGTGTGTGTCTGTGTGTGTGTGTGTGTTGTGTGTATGACTGTGACTGTGTGCATGCATACATTAACGGGTGGGTGAGAGAGTCTATGTGCGGGCGCCGCGGCCCTGACTATTACCCGCGGAGGCCAGCTCCCCCTTGGCCTTGGGGAGGCGGGTCTGACTCAGAGTCTGGAGCTGCGTCTGCAGACCGAGGTCCAGGGGGAAGAACTGGCACTGCAGCAAACCACTCAGCGTGGTACCAGCCATGTCCCTCACCTGGAGGGGGGGGGGGGGGGGAGAGCGAGAGAAAGGGATGGGGGGAGAGAGAGGGAGAGGGGGATAGAGAGAGAGGGGGATGAGAGGGGGATGGGGGGGAGAGAGAGAGAGAGGGGGGATGGGGGGGAGAGAGAGAGGGGGATGGGGGGAGAGAGAGAGAGAGGGATGGGGGAGAGAGAAAGAGGGGGATGGGAGGGGGAGAGAGAGACAGGGGGATGGGAGGATGGGGGGAGAGAGAGAAGGGGGATGGGGGAGAGAGAGAGAGGGGGATGGGGGGAGAGAGAGAGGGATGGGGGGAGAGAGAGAGAGAGGGGGATGAGAGGGGGGTGGGGGAGAGAGAGAGAGAGAGAGAGAGAGAAGGGGATGGAGGAGGAGGAGGCTGTGTAAGCCCGTACTTCAAGAGGAGGAGCATTTATAAGGAGAGGCGACAATGGAGAGAGATGTACGAGACGCCAGGAGAGCGAGGTGGCGAATGCAGAAGGTATTATTCATAGCTGCTCAGCGGCGCGAGACGAGGCGTGAGACTTGGATCAGGGGGGGGGGGGCGGGGTCTCGGAAACCAGAGGGGAGGCTGCGAGACGCAGGTTAAGATGAGGTGAGCCTCGACGAGCCGCCGCCACTTTGTTGTCGCGGTTACGCGGAACATAAATCATGAATAACGCGCCATTGTCGGCGCGCCGAGAAGAGAGCTTCTGAGTGAGAGAGAGAGAGAGAGAGAGAGAGAGAGAGAGAGACGGGAGAAACAAGGCCATACATCACAGGCTGAATATTCCCCCGCCATGCTCTGGGGCGAGCAAAGGCTCTCTCTCTCTCTCTCTCTCTCCCTTCAACGGACTAACCAGGTGAAAGTCTACGGCGCTGTTCCCTTCCACCCACCTAATTTAATCCATTTCTCTCCGAGCCTACAGATGGAGGGCGGACTCTCCGCGAGGTGGACTTTGTGTAATGAAGCCTGTGCGGCAGCCACCTTACAGCTGCCGGCAGGCAGAGCTGGCCGGCGGGTGGAGAAACCGACCCCGCAGCACCTGGCGTTCCCCGAGCAGACGCACAACTCAAAGTGCCTCTCTGTTGGCGGTTGACGCGGGGCTGCTGTCTCTCCGACTGAAGCGGGGTCTCTCTCTCCGGCGGCACCTCCAGCTTCTCTGCAAATTCCCCCGGACCGCGGGTACTTGACAGCGAAGCGATACTCCATGAAAAGAACCGTCTACCAGCACCGCAATGTATAAATTATTCCTAGACTCGATTGCCCTAGATCTGATGGCAAAGTGTGCCCGCCGCGACCTAAACGTCAGCACCGCAGGTAACCAGAGGAGCAGCGACTTGTGCGTTCCGCTTTGAATCCGGCTCAGAAGATTAGACTCCGTTAGAGGAGCCGTTTTTTTCCCTTAATGACTGCGCGGTCTCGGGCCCGGTCGCCAACCAAGATTTAACATAATGGGGCAAAGACTAAATTGTGACTTTGCATGCAGAGTTCGGCAGCAAATCCATTTCTCCACGGAATGCGGCCAACAATGCATACAGAGCAGGATTAGCGGCTAATTACCCAAATTCAAAGGAGGGCGTTTATGTTTCGTAACG
>JAXIVH010000110.1:22500-40000 GCA_036785325.1 Urophycis tenuis
ATTAGCCCACTACACAAAAGTGGAGACCGATTTGACCCCAATAGCCCTCATGGGATGGGGTCAACAGCAACTTTGGTCAACTCCTCTGTATGACTAAAATTAGTATACGCCTTAATTTCCTGATTGACAACGATGCCTTCAGACCATACATTCAGACGAAGCAGTTGCCGACCCAATAAACCAAAAACAAAAGCAAACAATTCTCCTGTTTTGTTGGCTTGTTAAAAGCCGGTCTGTTGTTCAAATGAACAGAATCGGGCGTGTAATTCTCTGTGCACACAAACAACAAATGTGCTGTTCAGACAGGACAGAAACACACAAGACTTTCCTTCTGCACAAGCCCAAAGACAGGGACGCAGCTTGAGTCCGACCCGGTTCAAGGTGTACGATAACGAATCAGCGCTGGCATTAGAACGCTCTGCTGCACCTGGCATCGCACTGCCAGACAGCCAAATCAAAATGTTTGCTGCTGGGGCAGCATCAAGACCTTCTGCACTGTTTCCCCTCGTATCTGGGCCTTGACGGTGAAGTTTAGTAAAACTAAAGTATTGCTATTTGGAAAAAAAAAATCCCCAAATTCCAGACTGTGTTGCTCTGGAGCGCACAACAATCTATACCTACCTCGCTACAAACGTCAACGCCACGGGAAACCAAGCCTTGAACGAGCAGAGAGACAAGGGCCTTTTATGCCACAACAAGAGAGAAAACTTTAGACAGGGTAATAGAGCCCTCTGCACCCTATGAGGTCTGGGGGTCCAGTCCCAAACCAGAGATGTTATAAACTGGGACGAGACCGATTGGAACTCTGCCTGCGGAATTTTGCACAGTTATTCTCAGAGTCCAAAGAGAGAAACACCAAATAATGCATGCGGAGCAGAATTAGGACGATATCCAATTAATATTAACATCCAGACGAGAGCGCTGAAGTTGTATAACCACCTGGAGTGAAAGTGACAGCGACATGCTCCACAACAAGACTTACCCACCGAGCGTCACATCCAGTAACAAGGCCCCATAGCCAGCTGGTGCTGGGACTGTCCACAACACAGCATACACCCCATTAAGCCGGACCAAATTGCCATAAATCAAAAAGGGTAACTTTTTTGGAATACACAGTTGCAGAATGCCTGACCACCGTCGACTGACCCAGAACTAAGACAATCCTTAAGACGAGGACAGACCGGGTGAAACCAGCCCGGGCCTCGTGTAGAGACGCCGCGGATCGACCCGGCCCGGCTGGAGACCGCGTACCCACTGAGAACCAAAACCAACTGGAAGCCGAGCTGCACTTCCTCACTTCCTCCCAGTCATAGCAAGGCATCAGGAACACACACACACAAACACACACACACACACACAGTCACACACACACACACACACACACACACACACACACACACACACACACACACACACACACACACACACACACACACACACACACATACACACACACACACACACAGTCACACACACACACACACTTCGAACAGATTACGAAGAAATGCAAGGACTTTGAAAACACTCCAGAGGCTAACAGAGGCCATATTTGTTGGGGGAAATACAACAATGAGCGATCACAGCAACACATATTGTTGACTTGTTGTGATGAGAGAAGGGCCTCAAACAGAAACATCCCACTGGACTCTAATCACCAGCATGGTTTTGGAATCAGTCAACTTACTGTTTCTCTGTTCACAATAATTGCACTTTTGCACATATCGTCCACACTGCAAATTATCTTTACCTTATCTGTTGAAAGGAGGACTTTTTATATATTTTGTATTTAATGTATATTTAATTGTATACAACTTTTTAATATATATATATATATATATATATATATATATATATATGTATTTGAATTTGTTTTACTTCAAGAGTCTCATATTCCAATAAAGATGTCTTATTGAAATTTTAATTTGAGACAGATCCATACTTTGCTATAGAAAGAAAGTCAGATAGATACTTAGAGAAAGAGACACTGAGAGAGAGAGAGGGAGAGTACTAAGAGATAGATACAGACAGAGAGAGAGAGAGAGACAGAGAGACAGAGACAAAGAGGAATAGAGAAGATAGATCGATCACATCGCTTGATAGATAGAACAACAGATAGGTGGACTGATAGACAGCGCTGTCGGCTACCGTGGTCAACCTATGCGGTGAGCACATTTAGCATGCATCCCCCCTGACGCGGTCAGTGCATAATGCTAGCATAAAACCACTGCAGTCAAAATGTGCGCGGTGCGCTGGCCGCTGGCCGCCGGCCGCTACGATGCTAGCGATCTAGCAGGGGGCACCTTGAAGAGGCAGAAGCGGCGGGGGCTGAAGCTGTCCTTTCCCTTGCGCTCCTCCAGAGACAGGAAGCCCACCAGTTGGTCCACAAACTCCGGATCCGAGAAATATTCCAGGATGATCTTTTCACCCTGCGAGATAAACGAGATGCCTGAGCGCCGCTTGTGCACGTCGGCCACGTGCACAACGGCCTTGTGCACAACAGCCACGTGCATCCTGTGGTGATAAGGGAAACCAGCCTTTTGTGTGTGTGTGTGTGTGTGTGTGCGTGTGCATGTCCTTTGACATGCAGTGTCTCTGGGTGCACACCTCAGTCATTTCCTCCACTGGCAGGTCGTCTTTGGGCGTCGGGGAAGCTGCATAGATCATCAGTTCTCTGAAAGTAGGAGGGAGACAATGGAGGAGGCTGCTCTTGAAGCCGGCGGTGATTTATAGATAAAAACACACTGGAATATGGATGGATCGTCGGTGTCTTCGCGGGCGTAGTGAGGATAAATGAATGATTAAAAAGACCGTTAGTCAGCAAGCCTTCCGCATAGCAAAAGGAGCTATACATCAAGTCTTGTTTTTTTTTTTCTTTCTTTTTTTTTCTTTTTTTTTTAATTCAGGCCAGACAGGAAGTCAGCCATTCAGCCCTTATCTAGGCCATTCGGTAACGGCCAGAAATTTCCACCACCCTCTCACTCACGTTGTCCTCTGCGAATGTCAAAAGGCCAACTTCGCCCGTAATACGCATAGCTGGACATATTCAGGCACCGGGAAGCCGGGGAAAAAAACCAGAAGCCGCCCTCCTCCCCCGGCAGTGAATCAATCAGCTGCCGGGCTGCTTGAGCCTTTTGGTTAATTTCCAGTCAGCCAGTCAGTCATTTAGCGGGTCGCTGAGGCAGAAAGTTAGCCAATTAATTATCCAGTCGGTAAGTCCATCAAGCAGGCAGTCCGCCGGGCCAAAGGGATCAATCAGCCAGTCAGTCAGTCAGCCAGTCAGTCAGCCAGTCAGTCAGTCAGTCAGTCAGTCAGTCAGCCAGTCAGTCAGTCAGTCAGTCAGTCAATCAATCAGCCAGCCAGTCAGTCAGTCAGTCAGTCAGCCAGTCAGCCAGTCAGTCAGTCAGTCAGTCAATCAGTCAGTCAGTCAGTCAGTCCGTCAGTCAGTCAGTCAGTCAGTCAGTCAGTCAGTCAGCCAGTCAGTCAGTCAGTCAGTCAGCCAGTCAGTCAGTCAGTCAGTCAGTCAGCCAGTCAGTCAGTCAGTCAGCCAGTCAGTCAGTCAGTCAGTCAGTCAGTCAGTCAGCCGTTCCAGTCACCAGCCGGGTCGAGTGCTGAGATGAGTCCAAGTTCTGCGGAGGTTCGGCCAGTGGCCAGACTGTCCGGTTGCCTGGAGCGGAGTTTCTCAAACGGGGGTACTCATGCCCCCCAAGAGGGGGGGGGTTTAGAGGATTACAGGGGGGGGTGGCGGGAACTTGGAAACGTACGCTTTTTCGAAATGCTTTAGGAGTGGGGGTGGGGTTTTGGACGACGCTGAAATAATTCCACCTTGATGTAAATGTCCGGAATCTCAACGTCCACACATTGACACCTGAACACTGACCGGTACCAGGTGGGCTCAATCTGTCCAACAAACGAAACCGAAAACGTTGAGTCCTGTGTATTGAGCGCCACCACCCCCGGTTCACGTTCACACCCTTAACACAAACAGGGGTTCAGAGAGCCGCAGGGGGCTCTCAGCTGGTGGTGGTGGGGGTGGTGGCTCTGTACCTGGGCCAGGAGTAGTACCCCCAGTGGGTCTTCTCCACATAGCGGGCGGAGTCCCACTGCTCCCGGCTCACTGGCAGCTTCTTGCTGTCGTACTGCAGCCAGCGGTTTCCCTCGCGGTCGCCGGCGCACACCACGCCAGGATCCTCCACGCCGCCTGCACGGGGGGGGGGTGCGCGCGCACACATGCACGTACACACACACACACACACACACACGCGTGTGTGTGCACGTACATACACACACACACACACACACACACAGAGGCAAAAATGAATCCAGACCTTGCAGAAAGGACACACACACACACACACACACTCACTCACACGCAGACAGACTGATGAGTGTGTTTGTCTCAATGTAGGATGTCACACACACATACACACACACACATTGTTCTTGTTCAAGTGTGTTGTTCTCCCTGTCACCCTTGGTTCAATGACACCACCGCCCCTAACTTTCACAGCCCATATTTTCACATTAAGAGTTCCTAAATCCCAACTATAAAAGCCCTCACTTTCACATTAACAGTTCCTAAATTCCAACTATTACAGCCCTCCCTTTCACATTAACAGTTCTTAAATTCCAAGCCAATATTCCAGCCCATATTTCAGCCCATATTTCACACACTTACATTTATTAGATTCCAAATATTACAGCCCATATTTTCACAATATCAGTTCTTAGATTCCAACTATTACAGCCCACATTTTTACAATATCAGTTCTGAGATTCCAACTATTACTGCCCATATTTTCATAATAACTGTTCTAAAATGCAAAGAAATGCTAATTTAAGGAATTGCTCTGTAGCCAATGCCAAGCCATCTGATATGCCCACACAAAAATTGCAGTGCAATTAGGCTGCACATAATCCAAATCCAGTAGAACAAGTGTTACGGCTAATGTGTGTGTATGTTTGCTTATGTGTGTGTTTGTGTGTGTGTGTGTTTGTGTGTGTGTGTGTGTGCGTGTGTGTGTGTTTGTGTGTGTGTGTGTGTGTGTGTGTGTGTGTGACTCACTGATATCTGAGGGCCTGACAGACACTTTCTTCATTGGTCTCTTCTGCTGTTTCAGGATTCCGGCTACTGCAGAGATCGCCACCTGGAGGATGGGATGGGTATGTAATCACTTCATAGGTCTCATATCAACCTGCCACACACAGACACACACACCTAAACCACATACATGTATCTTTAGACTATACATGCATTTATACAGAATTCATACAGAACCTTTCTAGCCTGGGGCCACTCAAAAGCAGTTTGATTGGCCCTAGGCTACAATTATTGCTTCTCATTTCTAGAGTGAGAGAGAGGACCTTTCAGCCTTTATTGGTCATTCTTAGTATTTTTTAGACATGGGAACGAAATTGGTTCTCTGCATTTGACCCATCCTATGGTACATAGGAGCAGTGGGCTGCTATGTTCAGCGCATGGGGAGCAAGTTGGGTTGCTCCCCGTGCAGGGTTGGGTTGGGTTCAGTGTCTTGCTCTGCAGCCACAAACACGCTCCAAGTCCCCAGAACCAAGCTCCACACCATGGGTGACCGGGCTTTTTCCTCTGCTGCCCCGGAGCTGTGGAATGCCCTCCCTGACCACCTCAGGGCCCCACAGACTACAGATGCTTTTAAACGAGGCCTAAAAACCTATCTCTTTACAAAAGCATTCTGCTAAATGTTCTTTTATTGGTTTTTAGGTTTCACTTTTTTTGTTTGTTGAATTGTTTTTCTTTTTTTTTTAAAACTATTTATTGCCATTTCTGTTTTTAATTGTATAAATTCCAACTGTTTTTAATCCCTTCTCTGCTCTGTAGCACTTTGAGATTGCTCAAATGTAAAGTGCAATACAAATAAAATACATTATTATTATTATTATTATTATTATTCTTGCTCAAGGACACTTCCACTTGCGGACGGTTGGAGGGCGGGGGAGGGGATCGAACCACAGACTCTATGGTTTATGGACGACCCGCTCTGTCCACCCACTCTATCCACTGAGCTACTGCCGCCCTCCAATTACCCAATTACCCATTCATACACATTTATATCCCGACGACAGAGTCCACCACGCAAGGCAACGGTTGTCAGCTTGTTGGTAGCCACCAGGGTTAGTTAGTAGTGGTGTCTTGCTCATGGACACCTCAACACAGGAACCAAGGATCGAGCGGCCAGCAACGTTCCGGTCGCTGAACATCAAGCAGCTCTACCTCATGAGCCACAGTTGTATTTAGGCATTATTGATATTATGATGACTATAATATATGTTTGGGGAGGACGGGATGCGGGGACCCCCCACCGTGCGGAGGCTGATGGAGTCGTGGGTGAGGCTCTGGGTGAAGTACAGCACGGCGTCGGGTGGAGGCGCGTGGTCGTCCCTCAGCTGCAGGGCCAGCAGGTCAGCGGCCATGTGCTCAAACTTCCATGGCCTGGAGGCACACACACACACACAAACACACACACACGCACACAGACACACATACGCACGCACGCACACACACACATGCATGCACGCACACACATGCACACACACACACACACACACGCACACACACACACACGCACACACACACACACATACACACACACAGACACACATACACACACACATGCACATACACACACACACACACACACAGACACACACACACACATAAACACACACACACACACACACGCACACACACACGCACACACACACACACACACACACACACACACACACACACACACACACACACACACACACACACACACACACACACACACACACACACATGCACAAACACACGTGGACATGTATCAACACATGCAGTGGCATACAAAATACACTGCCATTACACGCTGTATTTGTTTTGGAGTTAATCAGCCAAAGGGACCCGTGAGCCAGGACTAGCCTACCCTTGCCAGCCAAAGGCACTAGATTAGAGGCTCCCTACATGTTCCTTGTCCACCCTGTCCCATCTCACGATCACGCTGTCTCCGCTGGTTTTGACTGGACGCCTAGACGCCCCGAAAGTCTACCAGCTGTCTCGCCAGCCAGCAGAACATCACCATGGACAGCAGTAATTATCCATAATAATTAGGAGGGGGGGGGGGGGGTCTTGTGCTTTGGGGGCCTAGCGGTAGGGGGTGTCATAAATACATGGGTCTGTAAAGCTCTTTTAGACCGTGACTGTGTTTTAGGGCTGTACAAATAAAATCACCGTGACTCGACTCGATCACTACGCACACACACACGCAGGCACAATACGCAGATGGATAACAACGCTCTCTTTGTTTGATTCAGAGGTGTTATTCTGGGGAAGGTAAAAAAAAAACAACCCAGCTCCACCAAAAATACCTTTTGATCTGTGGGCCGACGGTGCGAATTGGCAGCGGACTCGCGTTTAAACGCGGCGACGTCTAAAAACAAACCCTTGGCCGAGTTTCTGATGCGCGGCCAGCAAACCCCCCCCCCCCTGCGAGGTACCGCTGCCGTCTGAGTCCGTGACTCAGCGTGGCGTCAGGCTGCGCCCCGCTGTGCCCACAGAGATAAGAGCCCCCACTCACAGGTCTCCGTCCTCCAGGCAGTCCAGGAGGTCGTTGACCAGCTTCTCGTACTTCCTGTGGGAGAAGAAACAAAAAGTAAAAGTCTTTCAGACGGTGGGGTATCTTTACAGGTTTTATGACAAGGAGGTAAACGATGAAGTGAAGTGAAATGCGTCTAATGGACGTAATCATGGTAGTAATGTAATGTACATTATGTCATGTAATGTACATTATGTAAAGGGTAAAGGGGGCATTTAGCAGATGCTTCTGTCCAAAGCGACTTACAATCAGTACATTTGTGGGGTTCAACATGTGGACAGTTGGAGGAGGAGGGTGAATCAAGGGGATCGAACCGCCGACTCTACGGTTAGTGGACGACCCGCTCTGTCCACCCGCTCTACCCACTGAGCTACATTACTGTAATGTAATGTAATGTAATAATAATACAGGAGGTTTACCGAGCGGCCACCAGGTTCCTGATTCGCTGCCGCTGCAGGCCCTCCTTCTGCTCCTCCGGGGTGGGTGGGGCAGAGCTGGGGGCGGGGTTTCCGGACGCCGCGATCTGACTGGCTATCGCCGCAGATTGCTCCGACACCTGCCGGCGTGGGTTCGAATGTGCGAATGAGCGAATAGAATATAGAATAGAAATATTTTAAATTACGGTGTAGCAGCAGCATTATAATACAAAGAATTAAGGAATAAAATGCAATGTAACTTTTTTTTTTTTTGCCCGGCCAAAACGCTTCATCTCTGAATCCCAATGTGCTTTTGCGTATGTGGGCAGCGGGGGGGGTCCATATGTCTGTGTGTATCCCCGCATACCGGTGTGTTTTGCTTTGCGTGCCCTTGGTCCGGGTGCGACTGTGTGTGTGTGTGTGTGTGTGTGTGTGTGTGTGTGTGTGACTCACGGTGAAGTAGATGCCCACGGTGTCGTACAGCCGGTGGATCTTGTCCATGATGGCGTCCAGCAGGCGGCCCACCGAGGGCTTCTCCAGGGTCATGGCGGGCGAGCGGCCGCACCGGACCAGCGCCGGCCACACCTCCCCCACGCTGTCCCAGTCCCGCATGCTGGCCAGGAAGACCCCGCCGCCGCAGGCGCCCAGCAGGCAGTGCAGCGCGCCCTGAGACACACACACACAGACACATAGACAGACAAACACATAGACAGACACACACATGGACAGACACACACAGACACACACACACAGACACACACACACACAGACACACACATAGACAGACACACACAGACACACACACACAGACAGACAAACACATAGACAGACACACACATAGACAGACACACACAGACACACACACACAGACACACACACACACAGACACACACATAGACAGACACACACAGACACACACACACAGACAGACAAACACATAGACAGACACACACATAGACAGACACACACAGACACACACACACAGACACACACACACACAGACACACACATAGACAGACACACACAGACACACACACATAGACAGACACACACAGACACACACACACACACACACACACAGACACACACATACACACATAGACACACACACACAGACACACACATAGACAGACACACACACATAGACAGACACACAGACACACACACACACATAGACAGACACACACATAGACAGACACACACACACATAGACAGACACACACATAGACAGACACACACACACACACACACATAGACGGACACACACATAGACAGACACAAACAGACACACACACACACACACACACACACACACACACACACACACACACACACAGTAACACACACAAAAAAAGTAATTTATTATTAACATCATGATATGTATATTAGCCCTCTGTGACCCTTCTAACTGTTAAATATTAGGATTGATGAAAACATTTTCCATGTCAGTATTTTCCAACCAACACAGCCAGTGGGATTGCTAATATTGTTGTCTGAAACCAACCAGGCGCTGACTGTATATCACACTTGCCTTAAACCGCTGCGGTGTGCAGCTGATGTCTGGCGAGAGCAGCTTCAGGATCCTGGGAGTCTGGTCTCGGTAGGAGAAGTTGAATGTTCCCAATGCAGTCATCAGCACCGTCTGGGCCCGGCTACGCACCTGCACACACACACACACACACACACACACACACGCATGCATGCATGCATGCACACACATCCACACAAGAGGAAAGAAAGCTGCAGCTGTGTGTGTTGATGAATGCTTGCATGAAGTTATTAGTGCAATTCTGTCTGCCTGTCTTAGTGTGTGTGTGAGCAAGCATGTATCTGTGTCAATGTAGGTATGTGTATGTGTGTGTGTGTGTGTGCATGTGTGTGTGTGTGTGTGTGTGTACAAGCCTGTGCGTGAGCAAGCTTGTATCTGTGTCAATGTAGGTGTGTGTATGTGTGTGTGTGTGCGTGTGTGTGTGTTTGTGTGCGAGCGTGTGCATGAGCAAGATTGTATCTGTGTCAATGTAGGTGTGCGTGTGTGTGTGTGTGTGTGTGTGTGTGTGTGTGTGTGCGAGCGTGTGCGCGAGCAAGCATGTAGCTGTGTCAATGTAGGTGTGCGCGTGTGTGTGTGTGTGTGCGCACGTGTGTACATGCGTGCGTGTTTGTGTGTGCATGTGCACTTCTTTGCGGTTCTTGAACATTTAGCAGACGCTCTGGCGTGATTGGTGTGGAACGGCGTGATTCTGACGGAGCCGTGTCACTCCGGTGTCGGTGTGCGCGTCGACGACGGGCCTCCTGTTCCGCACGCGGCCCAGACGGCGGCTAAACATATCTCACGCTAATGAGTTAGCTCCCGGGGCTATCACCAGAAGTCTAGCATCTCCAGAGCAGGTAAACAGGTGCAGCGGCGGTGGCGGCGCCGCTAACGCTACCCGGTGGTGAACTGCACACTGCGGTTGAATGTTCTACAGATCTTAGGGAGCTAATTCTGTCAGAACGGTTGGGGGAAGAAAACACACACACACACACACACACACACACACATCCTCAAAGGGTTACCACTGAGCTCAGTGAGATGAAGTCTGTCTTTGAAGCCGCGGTATTGGCAGAGACGAGCGTGTGCTGACTCACAAGGGATATAATTGGGAGACGTTTTCATGACTGGGGCTGCCAAGATGGTTCAATTATGCTTCCCAACAAAGCCCAGGTGCTGAGTCTTATTCAAGGTACGGACAAAAAATGTTCATAAATCAGATCCGGGTCAAGGCAGAGTGCAAGGTCCTTGTTGTGCATGAGAAGTGAAGAAGCCCACGAGTTGGTAAAGTCCACTGAGCATGCTGGTGGACTGATCCATCCAGCGTACCTGTGGGCAGACACTCTGCGATGTCACTAAGTCACAGGGCAGGCCGTATTTCACTAATCACACACACATCTAAATTAGGGGGTAAAATAGGGGGTGACATAGGGGGTGACATGGGGGGGTGACATAGGGGGTGACATGGGGGGTGGCATGGGGGGTGACATAGGGGGTGACATGGGGTGACATGGGGGGGTGACATAGGGGGTGGCATGGGGGGTGACATGGGGGGTGACATGGGGGGTGACATGGGGGGTAAAATAGGGGGTGACATGGGGGGTGGCATGGGGTGACATGGGGGGGTGACATAGGGGGTGGCATGGGGGGTGACATGGGGGGTAAAATAGGGGGTGACATGGGGGGGTGACATAGAGGTGGCATAGGGGGTGACATGGGGGGGTGACATGGGGGGGTGACATAGGGGGTGACAAAGGAGATGAAATGGGGGTGAAATAGGGGGTGACATAGGGGGTGACATGGGTGGGTGACATAGGGGGTGACATGGGGGGGGTGACATAGAGGGTGACATAGGAGGTGAAATGGAGGTGACATAGGGGGTGACATGGGGGATGATATAAGGGGTGAAATGGGGGTAAAATAGGGGGTGACATAGTGGGTGACAAAGGAGGTGACATAGGGGGTGACATGGGGAGGTGACATAGGGGGTGACATAGGGGGTGACATGGGGAGGTGACATAGGGGGTGACATGGGGAGGTGACATAGGGGCCCTTTAGGAGCGTTGGAACATTTGGTAACTTAATTGTTTGAAGACGGTCAGTGGGTAGCTTTGGTTTCCGGGGTCAGGGATTGTTCCCACAACACTGCAAACCTACTTTCTCCTTCGGCCTTTTGCACAACCCACCACCGTGCCACTAATCTACACACCTCTTGCTTATTTTTTAACAAGGATTCAATCCCACAAAGGTGGACCTTTTTGTGTGCATCATTTTTTGTTAGCTTGTGAGCCAGGTTGTGATAGTGTGTGTGTTACCTGACTTTAAGCACTGGTAGAGAGCAGCAGAGCACGTGTGTGTGTGTGTGTGTGTGTGTGTGTGTGTGTGTGTGTGTGTGTGTGTGTGTGTGTGTGTGTGTGTGCGCGTGCCTGCATGCGTGTGTGTGTGTGTGTTACCTGACTATAAGTGCTGGTAGAGAGCCGCAGTAGGTCACACATCAGGTCCTGGTGCAGCACTTTATACTGGCTGCCTTGAACCACCAGTGTCCTCATCTGGTTAAATCACAACAGGTTAAAGGCTTTAGATATAAAATTGCATATTTTCCATTATAATACATGAATACGGCCGGACAATATCTCTTTTGTCATACCTTTCTGACATTTCAAAGTGGTATACGGTAATGTTGTAGTACTCGAGTCCGGTCTTGGACTCGAGACCGGTCTCGAGACCATTTTTTGCTTACTCGGTCTCGTCTCGGTCTGGAAAGCAAAAGCACTCGGTCTTGACTCAGACTTGACCTTCATTGGAAGGAGGCGGACTCGTAATTTTAGACCGAGACACCGAGACCAGCCCCCCGACCCCCCCCCCCATTTCATGGTATATTCTAAAATATGAACCATTACAAATATTCGTATTTCAATAATAATTTAAAAAAAAACATATTATTGACTGCCTGGTGTGAAAATATATCCCATGGTGCTATGCTGCGCAGCAACGGTTTTGAAAGATATTGAAGTTTGGTGCGTGTGTGCTAGACTGCTCCTATAGCTAACAATCCCCACTCTACCCTTTGTGAATTTAACGGCTGAATATGATACTTGGGTGATGTTATATGTAAGTAAATCATGAAAATCTGCTCTTTTTGATCGGTCTCGATGCGGTCTCGACTCCTTAAAGACACGGTCTTGCCTCCTCAAAGACTCGGTCTTGACTCTCTAGTATACGGTATTTGATGATGGTATTTGTGTACAGAAATTCTAACAATTTGAAAAAAGAAGGTCACAGCTGGTCTGATGGTGACAGAAGTCATTGCAGCATGTATGGCAGAGCGGTAGCATGCAATGTGGTGTGTCTAATATACAATTTGGCTAACTCTTTCTGGCTTTACAGTTAATCGTGTTTTATATGCAGGCTAGCCTGTGCTGTATAGTCTATTTTAGAGCTAAAGAAATAAGTTGGACATTTTGCTCTAAAACAGCCCTACAGTCAACATTTCTCAGTGTTGACTGTAGGGTTATAAAATTCCTAGCCGGGACCTTGTGGCAAATCACTGATGTGGGGATATACGTGGGGGTCTGTCTTTTGTTGACAGACTGCAGAGGAACCCAGGATCATTAACTGCATTTCCTCTCCACTGCTCTTCTGACCCACTCCCAACCATCGGGGGGTCAAAGAGTCACACCTCTCACACTGAAGACACACACGTGAGGGGGGAAAGGGGGAAAGTGTGTGTAAATGATTGTTTTACTTTACCATGTAATTCTCATATCAGGTTTGGTATCATTTTGATTAACTCTGTAAGTGTAGTAAAATGGTCTCGGTCTCATAAGGGAATTAGGTGGGTATCATACAAAACTTAAGAGGTTAGGATTCCCAATACACAGGAAACTAGGCAACGCTCAGTCAGCTCTGCTGAGGATCAACCATCCATGTGGACCTTGGGAACCGACAGCAAATGGTCTCAGAAAACAGAACACTCAGTAGATGATCCCCTAAATAATGGTGTCGTAAAACTGGGAAAACAGAATATAGGGACACGATGCTCTTCGAGGATATCTGTAGCCAGAACTTCCCACGCGTCAGGCGTATAGACACATTCCTACAACCCGGGTATTTTCATTCCCTGATTATTATCTTGTATTCTTTGTATGTTTTTCTGTAATCTTTTGTAGTGTTTTCAATAATCATTTTTCACTGTGTTTATTTTTTGTTCAATTACTTGCATCTGTCTAATAAAAGATTATTCTTAAATGAATGTCCTGGTCCTACCAAATTTGAGCCCAAATAGAACTGTGAGATGTTCCGCTATGGACATGGTTATCTAGGGAGTAGTACGTCCTGTGACGACAGTCAAAGTAGCTCGTCAAACAGAGCCGAGGTAGAACAAGTGAACCCGTAGGCTGGGAATCGTGGTCGGGCGTATCCATCCGGCCTCATTGATGTTGCTAGGTAATTATGATGTAGCCCACTTAGGATTCGGTATCAAGCAATAATAGCACTCTGCTTAAGATCCAGTAGGGGGTGAAGGGGCATGGTATTCATCTCTGTGGGGGGACTCAAAGGATCAGGAAAGACATTTCAATGACCTACAATCATCCGGGGTTAGCCTGCCTCGGGAGGTGACCTGTTTTGTAACCTTGTTTTATCGTAACGTACGACGGGCAGTGTGCAATCTGTTGGTTGTTGGCAGTCTGTGCATGTACTGTAGATACTGTGTGTGTGTGTGTTTGTGTGTGTGTGTGTGTGCGCGTGTGGACTGGAACAGTCTGTGCATGTACGGTAGATACCGCGTGTGTGTGTGTGTGTGTGTGTGTGTGTGTGTGCGCGTGTGGACTGGAACAGTCTGTGCATGTACGGTAGATACCGTGTGTGTGTGTGTGTGTGTGTGTGTGTGTGCGCGTGTGGACTGGAACAGTCTGTGCATGTACGGTAGATACCGTGTGTGTGTGTGTGTGTGTGCATGTGGACTGGAACAGTCTGTATGTACTGTATGTATGTACTATGTTATGTTTTGTATTTTTAACAGCACTGTATGTGTCCAAGACAAATTTCCTTCGGGACAATAAAGTCTAACTGATCTTATCTTATCTTATCTTATAGTTAGTGCTTTAACTGCACACGATGGTAGCGTGTCAATATATGGAGTCAGATCAAGGTTTGTTTAATTGTTTTTATTGTAATTCTAGTCGTCGCCAGAATCCTCACGCCAAACCTTCCGGCAAACTCCCTTTCTGTCCTTGGTTGGGAAATTGACGGATTCTACAGGCCACACTGACACACTGGCTAATGTGAGAGAGACACACTGAAGAAATGTCATACTGAGGCCCACTCCTTCTAACCAATCAGAGAAGCACAAAGAGAAAGAGACTAGCCCCTTTGATCCTACCTGGCTTACCTGGTCCAACACTCAAGTCTCAAGAACAATACAACGACAAATACTACATTTTGGACATGTAGCATTTCTTAATACTATGGTATATTTTAATACCGTGATAACTATGGAAGGAAATCATTGCCATGCTTTGAATTTTTAAATCCATTGGATTTTGTGATGGTCCAAAAAGGTCAAGCAAACACTATTGTATTCAGCATCACCATAGCATTGAAATGAAAACATTGTAATTTGGATTGTATTCCTTTTGAATTCACCGCTTTGAAATTCAAATATGACATTTCAAGTTACACCATTTCAACAACACGAAGGTTGCAGATATTCAAAATACAATATTCATTGCTATTCACGCGGTCAAAATATGGCCCAGAAAACGCAAGCCATGAAAATTCAAACAGAAGCAGCAGGGCATTCCAAGGACAGGCCTGGCCAATCGAGACAGAGTGTTATGTTGTCTGATGGGGGGTTCTGAACCCCTGAAACCCCCTGTTCTTATTGTGCTCCTAGTTTGTATATTATTCATGAATACAAATTATTAATATAAAACTTACCGTTTTAAAATTTTCTGCGCTGAATTTTGACCACTTGAATTATGAGTAATTCATATCTTATTTTGCAACTTATCTGCAACTTAAAAAAAGTTATCTGACTTGGTGAACACAACATATTTGAAATTGTGTTTTTTTAAATAACATAACTTGAAATGGAATATTTGAATTTCAAAGAGGTGAATTCAAAAGGACAAAGTAAGGAAGGATATTTCAATGGTCATGAATTCATTGGCGCTTACAGTTCCACATACAAAAATCAGATGGCTTTTAAACATCTAAACCTTATGGCAGTGATTTGCTTCCATAGATAGCGGCCAAGACAAATTATGCATATCTATATCAATAAGGTTGATATCTATATCTGATAGCGTGAGGTGCAGGAACAAACTCCCACTAATCCCGATCAACTCAACTCATTCTTCTGCACTTATATTTTGATTCCATTCCACTGGATTGTAATTTGAAGTAATTTGTCCAGCTCTCTTGCACGCACACACACACACACACGCACTCATCCACATCCACATGCACACAGACACACACAAACACACACACACACACACACACACGCACGCACACACACACACGCACACACACACACACACACACACACAAACAAAAACACACGCACACGCACACACACACACATACTCATCCACATCCACATGCACACAGAGACACACACACATACACACACACACACACACACACACACACATACGCACACACACGGACACACACACACACACATACGCACACACATACGCACACACACACACACACACACACGCACACGCACACACAAGCTTCTGAAGTCCCTTTCTCTGGAATCTCGTCTGCAGAGCCAGAATGTAACATTGTTGTTTATCTTCCATTATTAAGAGCTGAAATCCCCCAAACAAATCAGTTTCATTTAATAAGACCTGCCAATCCTTAGAAAGCAGTTAAGGACATTTGCTGTATTTTCTCCTTGAGATTGTGCATTCAAAACAGCTCAATTGCCTCTAACCAAACTGCTTTTTCATCATATTATACTTGACATTTACTTTCAATCTGACTTTTAATCATTCCACTGACCTTTGCTTTCCCAACGTCTACATTTATTTTGTTACAGTCTGCTTGGAAACCAATCAAGCACCAATTTTCCCAGCAATTCAACAGTTAATCTCCAGCTTGGGATGATTACACATGAAAGTAGTGGCACATTGTGTAAAACTATCACGTATCAGGAACTAACTAATATGATGCTGTCAGTATAGTGGTCTGAGCTCAACTTCACCTCCGGTAGGATTGTTTGAGCAATAATCATCGATCATGTGGTCACAAACCAAAAATAGATATCAGACAATGTTATTATTCTTCATTATTCTGCACTCTTTTGTCACTCAGAATCAGAATCATATAGTATTGGCTGTACTGGGTCCACCGGCTGAAACATATATCATTCATATAGCATTGTCATAAGTTCTAAAATGGCGGTGTATAGCTGAACTGGTAAAGCAAGGCATTTCAATATCCAGGGTTAAGGGTTCTATTCCCTGTATAGCTCTGACTGGTATTATCCAAGGTTTTGGAGTTTGATTCCCACCGGCGCCACACCCATGCAAAGAACGCACACACTCACAAGGTATTGTAGGACCCCAAGGACACAAGCCCTTCACCAGACACAGGACGGAATTCAGCGGGATTCACGTTGTGGTTCAGTAGCTGTAGAACAGACCCACACACACACACACACACACACACACTCACACCCACCTGGTGCTGCAGCAGGACTCTGTCAATGAGCAGGGCTCGGATGTGCTGCTTCTTCCCATGGAGCTGTGCCCAAAACAAGCCAACAAACATAGGGATGAGAGGGGGGAAATGCTTTTGGTTGAAATCCTTTTGCCGTCGCAGTGTTGGTGCCGTCCTATAGATGGCGCTGTAGGGTGTAGCCTGTAGTCAATTCCCAATCTGTGACATTCTGTTCAGCTAGGCCAGGTTAATTTAAACAATGGTGGACAAGA
>JAXIVH010000110.1:50000-52500 GCA_036785325.1 Urophycis tenuis
ACACACACACGCACGTACGCACGCACACACACACACACACACACACACACACACACACACACACACACACACAGAACAAACACACAAATACACACATACACACGTATACAAACACACACACACACACACACACACAGAACAAACACACAAATACACACATACTCACGTATACAAACACACAAACACACACACAGGACAAACACACAAGCACACACACACACACACACACACACACACAGGACAAATACACACACACACACACACACCAATACAAGTACGACAAACACATGCAAACACACACACAGATGGCAAACAAGGCCAACACACAAATGACAAACACACACACACACACACATGCATGCAGAAAAACAGCAACCCATGCCAACACACGTGCAACAAACAAGTCAACAACACATGGGACAAACACATTAGCTGTTGCATAAGCACATCTGAAACACAGAGCATGATAATCAAAAACATTGAACAAACTGGAAACATGTTTCCATGCAATACAAATACACAACTATTTGGAATTGTTCATACCATTCCACTTAAAACATCACATGAAAACAACATGATCATTTAAAATATCTAAAACATTAACATTCCGTAAATGTATGTGAAGGGTCTTGTCTTTGTGCATCTTGAAAAACCCCTTCAAAAAACACATTAATACAATGAATGAGTTAATGATTAATGAATGAACGAATTAATGAATTAATGATGAATTAATGATAAATGAACAATGAATTAACATTATGGCATCATCACTGACACAAAACTATCACCATTGGAGCTGCTAGTTATCCTCTGGTTATCATCACCATTGGAGCTGCTAGTTATCCTCTGGTTATCATCACTGAATAAGCGACAGATGTGTGCACGTACTTCTCCAGCACGGGCGGGATGGTGAGCTGGGGGGAGAGGAGGGCCAGGTTCTGTAGGGCGTAGGCTGCGTCCATGCTGCCTGTTTTACTGCACACCACCACAAGAGGGCAGTCAGGGACACAGCACACACACATGCACATGCACACACACATACATGCACAAACACACACACAGGCACTCACGCATACATACACGCACTCACGCACACACATGCACGCACACATACACACATGCACGCACACACACACACACACACACATACACACATGCACGCACACACACACACACACACACAAAAGCGCACGCACACACACACACACAAATGCGCACGCACACATGCACACACATACACGCACACACACGCATGCACACGCACACCCAGGTAGACAGAGGGATAATCCCAGATGACGAGTCTTCCTTCCGATTAAGGTCATTCCTGCCCATGTCCGCGTCTCGCAAATCCTGCCTTGTAAATTAGCCGTCTCCACGGGAGACGGGCTTTGATCTCGGTTGTGTAATGCGACTCATTTGCATAAATGACTTTATGAGGCAGCGTGAAAACGGGACTAATTCCCTCCATTTTCCCGGACCATTTGACGACGCATCAAAGTATACGGCAAGACGCGATAAAGAGGCTTGCGGGCCGTTTGAAAAATCGCACTCTGATCAACGTAAGGAGTAATTATTCCGCCAGGTATTTCATCCAAAAGAAATCCAAACGACACGGTCTTGAGTGCCACTATTGTCTTGACAAAAAAAAAAAAAATCCAACGTGCAGAAACGAGACAAAAGCGTGGGCCCTCATTTGTCAAGAGTTTGTCGAAGAAAGTTCGCGAAATGCCGTCACGTACGCCTGAAATTTAGGATGTTCGGAGGCACGGAAAATGATGGGGATTTTATGTTGGATGACGAGAAATACCTTCAACACCGCAGGAAATGTGTGAATGCGTTTGACCAAATGGAAAGAGACAGTTACAGAGTTGATGGAATGGAAAAGTGCGCGGGAAAATCCCAAAGAATAAATATGGAAAATACATTCATCACACACAGTGAGCTCCGCGTTCTTATAACTTAAGAAGTCTAATCAGAGCGGAGGACGGGGGGAGAACGTGGCACGCGAGCCAGTGTGCTTTGTGGTAAACAAAGTGCACCTCCACCCCTTCCTCCAGTCGCCTAATCAGAGCTTAAAAGTAGTTCAACCTTAAAAAAAAAAAAATCAAGCGCTACACCAGAACATTCTCATAGCGAGCACGACACTGGGCGGAGACGGCGATGATGACGATGACGAGGCTGACCCAATCCTCCAGAGACGCGCATCGCCAGCATCTTTGACGGCCGCACGATTCCCCTTCTCTGTTTACGCGATTTCATCCGTTGTCAGGGTGGCGGATTGCAGTCCGGCGCCGTGACGTTTGTGACAAACCGTCGGGACGGGAAGTCCCTCTTCAAATCGGGCCCACTGTGTGCAGCGGTGTGCGCAGGCCTGAGTGTGCGGAGACAGGCCTGAGTGTGCGGAGACAGGCCTGAGTGTGTGGAGACAGGGCGGAGTGTGTGGAGACAGGCCTGAGTATATGGAAACAGGCCTGAGACAGGCCTATATGGAGACAGGCCT
>JAXIVH010000110.1:62500-70000 GCA_036785325.1 Urophycis tenuis
TTTGGGATGTGCCATCTTCACTGGCTGCCTATTGGATGAGCTAACGTCCACCTGGTACAACGTGAAAGTGATGTACAGCGGCTAGATAATTGGCAGAATTAAGATTATTCTTAGACGTTCTCGACTCCCAGCAGCAGCTCTAAATTAGCATTAAATTACACGGCATTAGCGGTAAGAGAGTCCCAGAGAGGGCGGGACTTTCGATGGAGGGACATCCGTTTCCGTAAAACGGATATTGGTTTGTAAAAATTTGCAAAACGAAACCCTTCTTATTTATTATCCTTAGCTATGTTATATTGTGTTGTGTATAGGTATGTACGTACTCTTGCCATGATGCTACCCTTCTCGCTCTGGCGACTGCACACACTATATACTGTATATAAAAGTGCGCAATTATATTACCGTAATATTTGTAACAGAAGGTTTTCCTCATCAGATATATCTTAGGCATTATCTTAAATAGCATTGCATAATAGCCAGAACATACATACTATACTACCGTTACACACACACGGTTCGTTATTAATCAGGAAATAAGACTAATAGTAGGCTACTGTCCACATCCTATCCTACTGTGACTTACGAGAAGAGGTTCCTGGACCAGAACGCGGCCCCGGGCCACAGCTCCCGGACCAGCACGGCCCTGCTCAGGTTGGCTTTAATGGTCGCCAACAGCTCCGTGGCTTCCCGGTCCAACCGGTCGGCATACGGCAGCAGGCCGTTATACACGACCTCCTTCTGCGGAATAAATGCCGGCGACGAGCCAGTCAAGTCCACAGTCATCTTGTCCCCTTCGCCTGGCATAGGCACTTCCGGTCAGTGGTTGTTTTTTTTAATGGATACGAACCAGAGAACACTTTATAGTTATGCTCTCCTCCCGCAGGTTTTAAACAACCTTACAAGCCCTGTGCGTCCAACCAGCGAAAGATAAGGCAATTGGCGTGTAAATGCGTGTAGCCCATACGCTAATGAGCTTTTAGACAGAAAGCCAACACGGTTCCGCTGTGACCCGCAGTGCCAGGCGCTGGTTGCACATTCGTCCCGTGGCTGCGTCAGGCCACGACGCTCAACGCCAACGCTATTTCCCAATGAACAAATCCCGTTTGAGAACTACTTGCAGGCATCACCGCTAATGGAAAAGGGCCCGCTCTTCACGGTCAGAGTCTTCAAGTACATGCAAGTAAATGCTTGCACAGAGGTAATCCGTAGCCTAATCTGGTAACTGGATTAGTGCATTTTCCTGTCCCAGTGACCCACGGTCCAATGACCACCAATCAAATAGACAGGTATAGCCTACTTTATGCAATGCTGTGTACAGTTCTGGATGTTTTTCTTTGCTGTGATTCAGCTTTTTTTTGGTAGTTTAATTTTAGTTGCAAATGCATGTAGCCTAAATGAACACGTTTAAAAAAAATAATACAACAGATTAAAGGACTAGATCTATGTCGTTCGCTACCAACCTTGCTGCATGGATGGACATTTTTTTAACAGAGTTGGCTATACAGAATTGTATTTCATTTCCAGTTTAAATGAATTGAGAATAATTATGAATACATAGACTCTGTTGTCTTTCAAAGTGCTGCCACTCAAGGCTTTTTAAATTCAATACTGTATTTTTGTGTATTGTGCATTCTTTAGAGACAGTAAATTCAGACTCTCATGAACAAGACTTTCCCCTTCCTTGACCTTGAATGCACTTCCAAAGTCCCGTCTTAAGATATCGCACACCCTGCCATGTACTGTACATCCTTCCCACGTCGATCCCATTACTCTAAACCAGGTGACGCTGTGATCTGTGTACATGCTGAAGGCGGTGAGTCCACTGAAACGGAGCTGGCCCAGGCTGGTCATCAGCGCGCTGTCCTCTCTCACCCCTACTGTTAAGGACAGGCTGAAGTGTGGTTGTTTTACCAAGTCTTCCTCTCATCCCAACAACGCTTTAATGATGACGGCCGATCAGCTCAAATCTTGAGGGAACGGGGGTGTTTCAGTTTCTTTATGTTGCCGGGGGCGATGGTCTGCAAGCATGGAATTGAGTTTTCTACCGGGAGAATATAGCTGTAATGAAACAGGAAACGAAAGACGTAACTCCGCCCCCTGCTGTTTTTGGTTTCCTGCCCAGGAACCCCCCCCTCCCCCACACCCCAAAGAGGTCCCGCTATAACATAGTAGGACTGCTGGATCCAAGATGACTTAAAGACACAACGCACACCACGGAGTGCTGCCCGAGGGCTCTTGTTTGGGGGTGTCATCTGTTATCAGTGGCTCTCTGAGTCCTGAGGACCAAGTGACGGGGCAGTTTGATCCCCCCTGCTGTAAGAATGATGTTGTCTGTTTGGTGTCTGTTACAATGTTTTAAGGGGATTTGAAAAACAGACACTAACCAGATACCAGATCACTAAACGGTGCGTATGTGTGCCTCTGTTGAGTTTGTGTGTAGGTAGGTGCTTTTCCAACAGTGTGCACACGCGCACGCACGCACGCACGCACGCACACACACACACACACACACACACACACACACACACACACACACACACACACGCACACTCATGCATACATCTGCGAGAGCCATTATTCCACAAGTGGAATTCACAGATGGAAAAGTTGATACATGATGATGCCTTTTTCACTCAGTGGGGACACTAGCAAGCGAGGAGAGAGCGGGAAAGAGGACATGATTAAGGGTAGGAGAGGAAGGAAGGGAGGATAGAAAGAGAGGGGTGACAAAAGAGGGGAAGAAGAGGAGGAGGGGGGGGAGTGAGTGTGAGAAAACACCTGAGGGGGAACAGGGAAGAGCAGAGCAGGACAGGAGAGGCGTATGCTCGGGATGGAGTCAAAGGAGGTAGTGATCGAGCTGTGGGGGGGGTGGGTGACGCAAGAGAGGGAGTGAAGATGTATAACAAGAGATGTAACGCGATCGATACGCCAGGTTCACATGCGTTAGGTGGCTCGGTCATCAAAAGACATCGAAAAGGTTAATCCAACGTTCAGTACACATTTACACACACATACGCCACACGTTCAACTCTGACATGATTGATGATTATTTCCCTTTCATGCCGACCTAGAAATTGGAAAATGTTTGCAGTCAGCCAGATTGTGTGTGTGTGTGTGTGTGTGTCTTATTTTAGGAATTTGGAGACTAGCGTGTAAATGATGTAGCTGGGAAACTTGCATGCAGACGTCAACACAAACACACGCACTGCTTTTTGTGTGTGTGCCCGGACGCACACAATCACAGACTCTCTCTCTCTCACACGCACGCACGCACGCACGCACGCACACACACACACACACACACACACACACACCCTCTCTCTCTCCCTAACACACACACAGACTCTCTCTCACACACACACACACACACAGACTCTCTCTCACACACACACACACCCTCTCTCTCTCCCTAACACACACACACCCTCTCTCTCTCCCTAACACACACACACTCTCTCACACACATACACACACACACACACAGACCTTCTTTACGCACACTCTTATAAACACCAATAGAGAGTTCCCCTTCATCCAGCTGGCTCTTTCAGGGAGATATGCAGTCTTCCTCATCGCCAGACAAACCGGTAATATATGACCCTCATTCCTGCCCGAGATGCACACACGCACACACGCACGCGCACACACACGCGCGCACGCGCACACATATAGTTAAAAACACTTAAAAACTTTTGGAGCGCAGCAGTGGAGCTTCTCGCGGTCACGTCCCTCTCATCGATCTCCTGGCCGCGCGCTTCCCCGTGTTTCCTTTGGAGCGGCGGCGGGCTGAATGACAGCTCGCTGGCCAGCGGACATCTGTTGACGATCGCGGCGGCCCCCGGCGCCAAGATGACACGGCAACACGGAGACGGCGAATTAAGGACGTGAGAAAAAGCGAGAGAAAGAGAGAGAGAGAGGAGAAGAAAAAAAAACAACAAGGGAAACGGGGGGACACACTTCAGACCGTCCACGCAGCCCCGGAGAAGCGCGAGGCAGTGGAGAGACGCCGAACGTCTCGTTACCGCCTGGCGAGCCGGAGGAGGCGAGGAGTTCCCCCCCCCCCCCCCCCCGCAGGTACAGGACTACACCGGTCTCTCTGCTGTGACGCGCACACAACATCCGTCTTGCTTCTGCTGTACCTTCTCTGTGCTGCGTGACCGCCAGCCGCTGTTGCTTTTCCCCGGGGAGAGGGAGAGAGAGAGAGAGAAAAGAAAGGAACCGTGTGATTTATGTCGACGACAGGAATGACTCGGACCACGAGATGTTTCGCCTGGCGGCTCTTGGCGTTCTTCTGCACGTCTACACTTCTTTGTTTAGGTAACGCACTTGACACTTGGCACACACACACGCACACACACCTATAGACGGACCACCTTCCTTGCGTGTTCCATGCATTTACACACACACACACACACACACGCCTGTGTCTTCCGTGCTGAGCAGGTGCGCTGGGTTCGGAGCGGGAGGCCTCGGCCCGGATCATGTGTCGCCAGCCGTGCGATGACTTCATGGGCGCGCTGACGGAGATCCACGGCCTGCGCCTGCTCACCGGCAACCTCCTGGAGGACCTGCAGAAAGTAGTGCGAGGACCAAGCAGTGCACGCACTGTCGGAGCATGTGCATGCACATACACACACGCACACACACGCGCACACAAGACCCTCAACGGCAGGGACATCCAAATACCGCAGGCTTCTTCTGCCAGTCTTGTTTTCCATCGTTTTTCGCTTCCAGCAGATCTACGAAAACGAGGAGATGCGTCTGGCGCTGGCGGAGCTGAACCAAAACAACAACGACACCGACGGCTCGGACAATGACGGCGGCGGCGACGCCCTCAGAGGCCACGCCCTGGGCTCCAGCAATGCGGACAATGGCGACGGGGCGGACGGCGACGGCGTGGGAGACGGCGCGGGGCCGCCGGACAGCGACAGGGACGGGGAGGCCTGGTGCGTGCAGGACGGACGCATGTACGACCACGGAGAGGCCTGGGAGCTGGACAGCTGCACCTCCTGCTCCTGCAAGGTGGGTACCCCCCCCCCCGCCGTGCACCGCCACCACCACCGCCACCGTGGTGCTCGCTGCTGGTAGTCTGTGCACCAATCAGACGTTAGATATTGAAAATCAGTCATCTGAAGACGGATGAGATTCGAGGTCAAATCAGGTCGATCGTGTCGTGGGAGGCAGGGATCCGCAAAAAAGACTCTATACCCCGTCGCCCGGCCGCTGTGGAAATAATGATGATAATGAATGAAAATCCAGTCTGTGTGAAAGATTTTCTCTCCGGTAGAATATCCGTGACCATGATCTTTTCTTCCCCCCCCCCCTCCCCTCACATCTCACATATCACATCTCATGTCATCCCCTCTCCGATATAATTCAGCCAAAACATTTTTTCACTTGATTCCAACATGATGCCTGCGTTTCTCTGTCCATCCTTCAACCGTCTCCCCGCCCCCCCAGGGTGGACAGGTGGTGTGTCGACAGAAGTCCTGCCCGGCCGTGTACTGCGCCAACCCCACCTTCATGGAGGAGGAGTGCTGCCCTGTGTGTCTATGTGAGCCCCCCCCCCCCCCCGCTCTCTGCGTACCGCATTCCTGAACCCTAACTGATCCGGCGCGCGCCCCAATTAAGCTACAGCGCTTCCACTCACTCACTCACTCACTCACTCACGCTTCTCGGTGGAATCCCCTGCCTAGGGGTACGGAGGAGTGTGGGGGGGGGGTCTGGTTTTAACCGGGGTGTGACCCAAAAGTGTCCGCTCCCTGAGCCTTAAGTGTTCAGCCTCAGGGTGTGGGGGGGGGGGGGGGGATGGATGCTGATGACCGTGTGAACGCGAGCGGTGTGGAGAGAGAGAGAGAGAGAGAGAGAGAGAGAGAGAGAGAGAGCCCGTGGCGCTGCCCCGCGGGCGTCCCCCCTTTTCTTTCGGCGCAGACGTGTGATTCAACCGTTAAACGTTTTTTTTTTTTTTAGCTTTTAGTCCGGAGCCCAAAGCGCACCGCCGTGTCGGGACGAACGCCAAGCATGTGTTTTGGATTTGGGTCGTATACTGTATATATATATAAAACACGCAGGAAATAAAACAGCCCGCTGCATTTTTGCCTTCTTGTGTGATTTGCTCCATTAAAACAAAGGGATTTTATTTTCGGCTTTTTTTTTTGGGGGGGGGGGGGGGGGGGTCATGCTGCAAATATGAACCGAAATTTGTGCTCCCTGTGTGCTTTGTCGGGGGGCTTGAGAATGCATGTGCTTGCAACTTTGTGTATTGGGCCCTCTGTGTGTGTGTGTGTGTGTGTGTGTGTGTGTGTGTGTGTGTGTGTGTGTGTGTGTGTGTGCGTGTGTGTGTGTGTGTGCGTGTGTGTGTGTGTGTGTGTGTGTGTCTGAGTGTCAGCCAGTGTGTCCTCTGAGTGTCATTCCTTCCCTTTATGTGGTCACTATCACCTTAGTGGTCACTTCATAACTGGTCATTCATTAACTCTGCTTACCGTTCATGCTATTTCTTTGTATATGCTATTTACTTCTATAGTGTATGCCTAGATGTATGTATATTTTTTGTATATTTATGTATATTGTTACATATGTTTATGTTACATATGTTTAGATATTTATATTTCTATATGGCACTGTTCGGTGCTGTTCTTCACTTCTGCACTGCCTTTGCCTTTCCCGGAGTATTATAACAATTTTCCCTCAGGGATCATTAAAGTATTTCTGTGTGTGTGTGTGTGTGTGTGTGTGCGTGCACGTGTGTGTGTGTGTGCGTGTGCGTGCGTGTGCGTGCGTGTGTGTGTTCGTGTGCGTGCGCGTGCGTGTGTGTGCGTGCGCGTGCGTGTGCGTGCGTCTATGTGTGCGTGTGTGTGTGTGTGCATGTTTGTGCGTGTGTGTGCGTGCGCGTGCATCTGCTTGTGCGTGTGTGTGCGTGTGCGTGCGTGTATGTGTGCGTGTGTGTGCGTGTGTGCGCGTGCGTGCAGCCGAAGAGGACGGCTGGTCACCGTGGTCCGAGTGGACCGAGTGCTCGGTGACGTGCGGCCGCGGCGGCCAGCAGAGGGGGCGGTCCTGCGACGACGTGGTGGCGGGCTGCGCCGGCCCCGCCGTCCAGACCCGCAACTGCATGCTGGCAAAGTGCGACCGCAAAGGTGAGGAGGTCGTCGCCACGGAAACCGCCGTTTCCACCGATAACGCCCGCGGCGCCGTCGTTTTTTTTTTTCTCCCTTCTCTTCTTCGTCGTCTTCTCCTCCTCTTCCTCCTCCTCCTCCCTCGCCTGCTTTGATTCTGGGGGATGAGGGAAGAGCTTAGCCTGCGCCCCCCCCCCACACCCCCCCCCCCCACACACCCTCGTTTAAATCTAAATCCGGACCCGTGGACGGGACACCAGCGCCTGCGTGTCAGGGAGTGGTCGCTCGCCAGACCGGAGCGCGGACCCGCGCTGAGCTGAACACGGAGAGCCCCCCCCCCCGGTCACAACAGGAGACTGCGGTGGCTTTTTTCTTCCCCGATGCTTGT
>JAXIVH010000110.1:82500-87382 GCA_036785325.1 Urophycis tenuis
TACCGGGGTTCCACACACTAGGTACCGGGGTTCCACACACCAGGTCCCGGGTTCCACGGTTCCACACACCCTCATGTCCCCCCAGCCTCGGGATAAGTGGCATTTATTAGCACGATGATCATGGAAATTGTGCGCGGTATCGATAAATATCGCGTATGAATCAAAATTGCAATTATGAACGGTATGTGGAAATGTGAAGAAGAATGGTTTCTGCAGACCCCTGTCAGGGATGTCCTTTGTCCCCATTTTCTGTTTGCTATCACCAATCGTGCCTTTAAACATATGGCTTCATGAGGAGGAGAGAGTCAAGGGTAGGTCACAGTTTCGGCCTGTCCGGTCGGCTCTTTGTACGCAGACATTCTGCTCTGCGTTTCCAACCCAACGTCCTCCTCCATGTAGTATTAAGCATTGTAGAGTGATTTGGAAAGCTGGTTATAAACTTATCTCCAGAAAAGTGAATATTTCCCTATTAACTCCCTTGTGGGAAAGGCTTCCACGGGTTCTCTTTCCATTTGGAAATTGTTTACTGAAAGATTAGGATATCTAGTCATCTTCCTCACAAAATCATTTACAGAGCTCTTTGCTAAAATGTCCGCCCATTATTGGATCTCGGCAGCTGCTAGCGACAGTAGATGGTCCTCCCTTCTGCTCTCCATAACAATGTGATAATCTGATAAAAACGGTGGTTTTATCATAGTTTCTGTTCACCTTCCCACATTTCCCAGTATTCATTTCTAAGTCTTTTTTCTACACTTAAAATAAATGAGTTTTTCATGGTGTAATAAACAGGCATTTATGAGGAGAACAGTCATCAACTTCCAAAATCCGAAGGAGGCCAGTCATTGGCAAACCTCCATCGATACTCTGTCTGTACTCTGTCTGCCTGAAACATGAACAAACATATTCTTTGGAACACTGTTTGGAAACTAGGTGAACCGCCCCAGTGGGCCCGGATAGAAATTCTATGTTCTTCGCGTTTCTCACTTTGGTCGGCGGTCCGCTCCCAGTTCACCCATTTCAATTCAACAAGTTTGCTCGGAACCCAATTGTAACTAGTACTTTAAAAAAAGAACGTTGACTCAGGTTAGGAAGCAGCTTGGCTTACAGGCACCGTCGACTTTCAGTCTAACAAAGGCCTGGTAAATATTACAGACCGTAATGTGGAAGGTGTTTTTTCCCTGCTCTGCAGATTCTTCTGTGAAATGTAACCCTCCAGACTCGTCTGGTTAACCTAGCAATTGAACTTGTACCGGTGACTTTTTACTGTATTTGCAGCAATGAAACGTTTCACCTCCTTATGGCAAATGTACTCTTTATAAGTCGCTTTGGATAAAAGCGTCTGCTAAATGCCCTAAATGTGCATGTAAATGTCTGCATTACTTCCTCCAGATTAGGCCCTTTGTGCAGAAAACAATTTCCTAACCATCATGTCAGTGATGTGTGAGTGAGACTTATGGGCCGATGGGAGAAGGGAGAAGGACCAGGGCCATGTTCCGATATCCATACTTATCGTACTTAGTACACTTAGTTTGAGTGCGTAGGGTGTTCCGATTACGATCGTGGCGAAAAGAAGTGTACTCAAAGGACCCGGGTGTTTCCCTCAAAACGGTTAGTACGCATAGTAGCAACGGTGTACACTATCTGTACTCAACGGCAGCCATCTTAGCTACGTAGCGGAAGAGGCGGAGCCAGGCTGAGCCACGCTCAGTTCGAAAATGGCTAGACGTCAGTGGGCGTAATGGATTCACGTGTGTTTGGCGGGTGACATTTGGAACAACACTAACATCTGAAAATGTGCGCACTTAGTGAGTACGGATAGTGTACTACGTTTAAGTGTACTCATGAAGTATGGATATTGGAACACGGACCCCCTATCAACCAGAGCGCTGTCAACCTGGTTACCAAGTGTGTATTAACCATTTCAGTCAAACAATATACATACAGTATATAATGTGGCAAGAAGAAAAAGGGTCCATCTTAATGTCATGATGCTATGTGATGTGTTGATGATGTTGAATCATTGCCCAGCCCTCCCTGCTGGGTATCTTTGTTCATGTCTGGGTCTGTTTACTTCTGGCTCTGTCTCCTGGTAAGCACTGCACCACCACCCCGTGGTGGCCCTCACTTCTCAGAATCTCTTGCGCTTCGCTGCTCTCCCTGGAGGTTAATCAATAATGGATGCCGGACCTGAAACTGCCCTGCATGTGTAATACGAGAATAATGAGTCGTATGTGTTGATGATCATCGTTTAAAGACAGATCGCTTCCATTGACGTACATATTTTGTTTTGTGGCTTTGAATATTTGGATCGACTGCCATCAATTTTCCTTGGGATGAAGCACATCATTACCCTCAATTCAAATCTGTTCTTGATGCATCAAACCTGAGCCAGCGTCAGTGTATTTATAGCCAGGCAGAAGTTTCCAGTGGAGCACAGTCTTCATCTCCATGATAACCAGAAGCATGAGACCTGAAGCAGCATTCCATTATTCAGCTGCTTTGTAGTCCTGACTGTGTGTTGTGCATGTGTTGTGTGTGTGTGCATGTATCTGCTTGTGTGTCGTGTGTGTGTGTGTGTGTGTCGTGTGTGTGTGTGTGTGTGTGTGTGTGTGTGTATGTGTGTGTGCAGGTCAAAACACTGTGGCACGACCCAAACACATTGGATGGAAGGACTACACGGCCTACCGCATGCACCTCATCCACAGCCCAAGACCGTTTCATCAGGTACCGCTCGCACACACACACACACACACACACACACACAGAGAGCCCCTGGTGGTGACGTGTCGGGGGTGGGTGGGTCCCCGCTGCAGGGTGGTGGTCTACGAGGGCCGGGACATCATGTCGGACTCGGGGCCCGTGTACGACCACACGCTGGCCGGGGCCGGCTGGGGCTGTTCGTCTTCTCCCAGGAGCACGTCATCTTCTCGGACCTCCGATACGAGTGTCGCGGTGAGGCGGGGAGGAAGCCCCTGTGAACTTTGACATGTTTTATTATGGGATTTTTTTCCTGCCTGTAGCATCGTCCCGCGGGTTGGAATCAAACCCGTGTCTCTCAG
Organism: Urophycis tenuis; assembly: GCA_036785325.1. Lineage (NCBI taxonomy): Eukaryota > Metazoa > Chordata > Actinopteri > Gadiformes > Phycidae > Urophycis > Urophycis tenuis. Next base: position 85,560 of record JAXIVH010000110.1, read on the forward strand.
CATGTGGTTAGCTAACCGTGTGGTTAGCACGTGGTTAGATTACCATGTGGTTAGCGTGTCGTTAGCATGTGGTTAGCTTACCATGTGGTTAGCTTGTGGTTAGCTAACCATGTGGTTAGCATGTTAGCACGTGGTTAGCGTACGGTTGCTTGTTGGTGGTTATGGTTAGCGTGTTAGTGGCTGAGCATCAAAGCCGCCATGCAGATATACTTAAAACTAAATAGAAATGTGTGGATTGGCATAGGCTGTCAAACTGTTGGAGAACACTGTCGTCACTGCGATGCGTGGGCTGTTATGTTAATGCTTAGTATTATTCATTCAATTTGCTCGCAAACCGAGCCATTTCGGTCTGTGCAAACGCACTGATTTAGCTTTTTTTAAGAATGGCACGGCCTTAAGGCTGTCCCAGACACTGAATGGGTTCTTTGAATGTAATTAGATTGTAAATTGCGTCGGATAAAAGGGTCAAAGTAAAAAATGAATGACTGCCAACGCCATCAGCGACATCTTGTGCATAATATGCACAACAGTGTGAAGATGCACGGGGCTGGTTATAAAAACACTTTATTGTCCTTCAGTGTGTTGTACTGCAGCCATTGCAGATGGAACACACACACACACACACACGCACACACACACACACACACACACACACACACACACACACACACACACACACACACACACACACACACACACACATGCACACACACACACACACACACATGCACACACACAAACATGCATGATGGATTGCTGATTGATATTGACCAGTTTCTCTTGGGAGAACCTGACTACTTGGACGTGGGGCTTCATTACTCTGCAGGTATTAATAGATGTTTTCTCTTTCTTTTTCCCCCCCTCCACAGATATCTGAGTTTGCACTGGGAAAGTCTCGGAATCTCCAGCAGAGATGTAGGAAATGTAACTATTGAGAGACCGAGGGTGAATAACAGAAAGATGGAGGAGAAAATAAGACACGGAGAAAGAGAGAGAGAGAGAGAAGAGGTACTTGAGTGACTTAGAAGGGGAAATAAATGGCCAAGTCAGAGCAGCTGGATGTGCGTCATCACAACTATCAGCTCACTGATCTCCACCGGTGTGCTTTCTCAGTGTCGGCCCCGCAGCACGGCCACTTTGTTTAAACAGCTTCAGCGTGGAAAAAACAACTGCTCTTTATAATGGCTTTTTTTAATTTGCATTTCAAAGCGTTCCAATAGCCGAGATGTGCACTTATTACTTCACTTTTTCAAGTGGAAACGCCGCAATAAGGACAGTCCCATATTATGAAGAGCAAACTTTGGGTTTGATTCGCTTACTTTCCTAATATGCCCAATCAAGACTGTTATGTTTAATGTTGGAAGATTACGAGCGCTTGATCGTTAGCTGCTATTAAAGCGCCATGAAGCCATTAAATTAGAACTCTACCTCCCTCTAGCGGGGGTACTTTTAAATACACACTATGAGTACTATGAAATCTGATCTAAAATATGACATTCATTTATGAATCTGATTTACATTTACACTACATTATTACAATTATATCTACATTATTATCATTTACATCCATGTAAATGTCCATTGGTCAATCCTTAGTCGTTAAGGGAAAACCTCTAACTTTAACAGTATTAAAAGAATTTATTAAACAAATGTAATATGCATTCTATTTGTGTGATGCTCAATGTATGTATATGGCCTTACTGTTGTTCATTAAGCATTCATTGTTAATTTTTTTTATCTTTCTTTTCCTTTTACATATTTAATTTATTTCTGTGTGTGTTGTCGAAACAAAGTTTCCGCTAAAAACGGGTATATCAGTCTTC
>JAXIVH010000110.1:102582-105082 GCA_036785325.1 Urophycis tenuis
TCCTGCGTGTTTTATATATATATACAGTATACGACCCAAATCCAAAACACATGCTTGGCGTTCGTCCCGACACGGCGGTGCGCTTTGGGCTCCGGACTAAAAGCTAAAAAAAAAAAAAACGTTTAACGGTTGAATCACACGTCTGCGCCGAAAGAAAAGGGGGGACGCCCGCGGGGCAGCGCCACGGGCTCTCTCTTTCTCTCTCTCCACGCCGCTCGCGTTCACACGGTCATCAGCATCCATCCCCCCCCCCCCCCCCCCCCCACACCCTGAGGCTGAACACTTAAGGCTCAGGGAGCGGACACTTTTGGGTCACACCCCGGTTAAAACCAGACCCCCCCCCCACACTCCTCCGTACCCCAAGGCAGGGGATTCCACCGAGAAGCGTGAGTGAGTGAGTGAGTGAGTGAGTGGAAGCGCTGTGGCTTAATTGGGGCGCGCGGCGGATCAGTTAGGGTTCAGGAATGCGGTACGCAGAGAGCGGGGGGGGGGGGGGGCTCACATAGACACACAGGGCAGCACTCCTCCTCCATGAAGGTGGGGTTGGCGCAGTACACGGCCGGGCAGGACTTCTGTCGACACACCACCTGTCCACCCTGGGGGGGCGGGGAGACGGTTGAAGGATGGACAGAGAAACGAAGGCATCATGTTGGAATCAAGTGAAAAAATGTTTTGGCTGAATTATATCGGAGAGGGGATGACATGAGAAGATGTGAGGGGAGGGGGGGGGAAGAAAAGATCATGGTCACGGATATTCTACCGGAGAGAAAATCTTTCACACAGACTGGATTTTCATTCATTATCATCATTATTTCCACAGCGGCCGGGCGACGGGGTATAGAGTCTTTTTTGCGGATCCCTGCCTCCCACGACACGATCGACCTGATTTGACCTCGAATCTCATCCGTCTTCAGATGACTGATTTTCAATATCTAACGTCTGATTGGTGCACAGACTACCAGCAGCGAGCACCACGTTGGCGGTGGTGGTGGCGGTGCACGGCGGGGGGGGGGGGGGGGTACCCACCTTGCAGGAGCAGGAGGTGCAGCTGTCCAGCTCCCAGGCTTCTCCGTGGTCGTACATGCGTCCGTCCTGCACGCACCAGGCCTCCCCGTCCCTGTCGCTGTCCGGCGGCCCCGCGCCGTCTCCCACGCCGTCGCCGTCCGCCCCGTCGCCATTGTCCGCGTCGCTGGAGCCCAGGGCGTGGCCTCTGAGGGCGTCGCCGCCGCCGTCATTGTCCGAGCCGTCGGTGTCGTTGTTGTTTTGGTTCAGCTCCGCCAGCGCCAGACGCATCTCCTCGTTTTCGTAGATCTGCTGGAAGCGAAAAACGATGGAAAACAAGACTGGCAGAAGAAGCCTGCGGTATTTGGATGTCCCTGCCGTTGAGGGTCTTGTGTGTGTGTCTGTGTGTGCGTGAGTGTGTGTGGGCGTGCACTGCTTGGTCCTCGCACTACTTTCTGCAGGTCCTCCAGGAGGTTGCCGGTGAGCAGGCGCAGGCCGTGGATCTCCGTCAGCGCGCCCATGAAGTCATCGCACGGCTGGCGACACATGATCCGGGACGAGGCCTCTCGCTCCGAACCCAGCGCACCTGCTCAGCACGGAAGACACAGGCGTGTGTGTGTGTGTGTGTGTGTGTGTGTGTGTGTAAATGCATGGAACACGCAAGGAAGGTGGTCCGTCTATAGGTGTGTGTGTGCCAAGTGTCAAGTGCGTTACCTAAACAAAGAAGTGTAGACGTGCAGAAGAACGCCAAGAGCCGCCAGGCGAAACATCTCGTGGTCCGAGTCATTCCTGTCGTCGACATAAATCACACGGTTCCTTTCTTTTCTCTCTCTCTCTCTCCCCGGGGAAAAGCAACAGCGGCTGGCGGTCACGCAGCACAGAGAAGGTACAGCAGAAGCAAGACGGATGTTGTGTGCGCGTCACAGCAGAGAGACCGGTGTAGTCCTGTACCTGCGGGGGGGGGGGGGGGGGGAACTCCTCGCCTCCTCCGGCTCGCCAGGCGGTAACGAGACGTTCGGCGTCTCTCCGCTGCCTCGCGCTTCTCCGGGGCTGCGTGGACGGTCTGAAGTGTGTCCCCCCGTTTCCCTTGTTGTTTTTTTTTCTTCTCCTCTCTCTCTCTTTCTCTCTCTCTCTCGCTTTTTCTCACGTCCTTAATTCGCCGTCTCCGTGTTGCCGTGTCATCTTGGCGCCGGGGGCCGCCGCGATCGTCAACAGATGTCCGCTGGCCAGCGAGCTGTCATTCAGCCCGCCGCCGCTCCAAAGGAAACACGGGGAAGCGCGCGGCCAGGAGATCGATGAGAGGGACGTGACCGCGAGAAGCTCCACTGCTGCGCTCCAAAAGTTTTTAAGTGTTTTTAACTATATGTGTGCGCGTGCGCGCGTGTGTGTGCGCGTGCGTCTGTGCGTGTGTGCATCTCGGGCAGGAATGAGGGTCATATATTACCGGTTTGTCTGGCGATGAGGAAGACTGCATATCTCCCTGAAAGAGCCAGCTGGA
>JAXIVH010000110.1:117582-122582 GCA_036785325.1 Urophycis tenuis
TGTGTGCGCGTGTGTGTGTGTGTGTGAGTGTGTGTGTGTGTGTGTGCGCGTGTGTGTGTGTGTGTGAGTGTGTGTGTGTGTGTGTGAGTGTGTGTGTGTGTGTGCGCGCGCGCCACATGGCAGGTCCAGTGCCGTGGGAGGATGGATGCGTGTGCGTGCATGCGTGTGCGTGTGTGTGTGTGTGTGTGTGTGGGGTGGGGGGGGGACGGGACACGCAGCAACATTTCGGTGGTCTCCCAAGTCCTCTTGGGCCCTCGGGTTTTTGGCTACCGCCACGTCTCGGCAAGAGCTAGGGGGAGATGCAGCGGGGTGTTCCCCCCACAGCTCTCACTGAGCCCTTTAAGGCCTGCAGTCCCTGAAGGTATCGGTCGCTCCAAGCACACGGTACACTGAGGCCTGTCTCCGCACACTCAGGCCTGTCTCCGCACACTCCATCCACCCTGTCTCCGCACACTCCGCCCTGTCTCCACAAACTCAGGCCTGTCTCCACACACTCCGCCCTGTCTCCACACACTCAGGCCTGTCTCCACAAACTCAGGCCTGTCTCCGCACACTCAGGCCTGTCTCCACAAACTCCGCCCTGTCTCCGCACACTCAGGCCTGTCTCCACAAACTCAGGCCTGTCTCCGCACACTGTGGCCTGTCTCCGCACACTGAGGCCTGTCTCCGCACACTGAGGCCTGTCTCTGTACTCTCAGGCCTGTCTCCATATAGGCCTGTCTCAGGCCTGTTTCCATATACTCAGGCCTGTCTCCACACACTCCGCCCTGTCTCCACACACTGAGGCCTGTCTCCGCACACTGAGGCCTGTCTCCGCACACTGAGGCCTGTCTCTGTACTCTCAGGCCTGTCTCCATATAGACCTGTCTCAGGCCTGTCTCCATATAGGCCTGTCTCAGGCCTGTTTCCATATACTCAGGCCTGTCTCCACACACTCCGCCCTGTCTCCACACACTCAGGCCTGTCTCCGCACACTCAGGCCTGTCTCCGCACACTCAGGCCTGCACACACCGCTGCACACAGTGGGCCCGATTTGAAGAGGGACTTCCCGTCCCGACAGTTTGTCACAAACGTCACGGCGCCGGACTGCAATCCGCCACCCTGACAACGGATGAAATCGCGTAAACAGAGAAGGGGAAACGTGCGGCCGTCAAAGATGCTGGCGATGCGCGTCTCTGGAGGATTGGGTCAGCCTCGTCATCGTCATCATCGCCGTCTCCGCCCAGTGTCGTGCTCGCTATGAGAACGCTCTGGTGTAGCGCTTGATTTTTTTTTTTTAAGGTTGAACTACTTTTAAGCTCTGATTAGGCGACTGTGGAGGAAGGGGTGGAGGTGCACTTTGTTTACCACAAAGCACACTGGCTCGCGTGCCACGTTCTCCCCCCGTCCTCCGCTCTGATTAGACTTCTTAAGTTATAAGAACGCGGAGCTCACTGTGTGTGATGAATGTATTTTCCATATTTATTCTTTGGGATTTTCCCGCGCACTTTTCCATTCCATCAACTCTGTAACTGTCTCTTTCCATTTGGTCAAACGCATTCACACATTTCCTGCGGTGTTGAAGGTATTTCTCGTCATCCAACATAAAATCCCCATCATTTTCCGTGCCTCCGAACATCCTAAATTTCAGGCGTACGTGACGGCGTTTCGCGAACTTTCTTCGACAAACTCTTGACAAATGAGGGCCCACGCTTTTGTCTCGTTTCTGCACGTTGGATTTTTTTTTTTTTTTGTCAAGACAATAGTGGCACTCAAGACCGTGTCGTTTGGATTTCTTTTGGATGAAATACCTGGCGGAATAATTACTCCTTATGTTGATCAGAGTGCGATTTTTCAAACGGCCCGCAAGCCTCTTTATCGCGTCTTGCCGTATACTTTGATGCGTCGTCAAATGGTCCGGGAAAATGGAGGGAATTAGTCCCGTTTTCACGCTGCCTCATAAAGTCATTTATGCAAATGAGTCGCATTACACAACCGAGATCAAAGCCCGTCTCCCGTGGAGACGGCTAATTTACAAGGCAGGATTTGCGAGACGCGGACATGGGCAGGAATGACCTTAATCGGAAGGAAGACTCGTCATCTGGGATTATCCCTCTGTCTACCTGGGTGTGCGTGTGCATGCGTGTGTGTGCGTGTATGTGTGTGCATGTGTGCGTGCGCATTTGTGTGTGTGTGTGTGCGTGCGCTTTTGTGTGTGTGTGTGTGCGTGCATGTGTGTATGTGTGCGTGTGCGTGCATGTGTGTGCGTGAGTGCGTGTATGTATGCGTGAGTGCGTGTATGTATGCGTGAGTGCCTGTGTGTGTGTTTGTGCATGTATGTGTGTGTGCATGTGCATGTGCATGTGTGTGTGCTGTGCCCCTGACTACCCTCTTGTGGTGGTGTGCAGTAAAACAGGCAGCATGGACGCAGCCTACGCCCTACAGAACCTGGCCCTCCTCTCCCCCCAGCTCACCATCCCGCCCGTGCTGGAGAAGTACGTGCACACATCTGTCGCTTATTCAGTGATGATAACCAGAGGATAACTAGCAGCTCCAATGGTGATGATAACCAGAGGATAACTAGCAGCTCCAATGGTGATGATAACCAGAGGATAACTAGCAGCTCCAATGGTGATAGTTTTGTGTCAGTGATGATGCCATAATGTTAATTCATTGTTCATTTATCATTAATTAATCATTAATTCATTCATTCGTTCATTCATTAATCATTAACTCATTCATTGTATTAATGTGTTTTTTGAAGGGGTTTTTCAAGATGCACAAAGACAAGACCCTTCACATACATTTACGGAATGTTAATGTTTTAGATATTTTAAATGATCATGTTGTTTTCATGTGATGTTTTAAGTGGAATGGTATGAACAATTCCAAATAGTTGTGTATTTGTATTGCATGGAAACATGTTTCCAGTTTGTTCAATGTTTTTGATTATCATGCTCTGTGTTTCAGATGTGCTTATGCAACAGCTAATGTGTTTGTCCCATGTGTTGTTGACTTGTTTGTTGCACGTGTGTTGGCATGGGTTGCTGTTTTTCTGCATGCATGTGTGTGTGTGTGTGTGTTTGTCATTTGTGTGTTGGCCTTGTTTGCCATCTGTGTGTGTGTTTGCATGTGTTTGTCGTACTTGTATTGGTGTGTGTGTGTGTGTGTGTGTATTTGTCCTGTGTGTGTGTGTGTGTGTGCTTGTGTGTTTGTCCTGTGTGTGTGTTTGTGTGTTTGTATACGTGAGTATGTGTGTATTTGTGTGTTTGTTCTGTGTGTGTGTGTGTGTGTGTGTGTGTTTGTATACGTGTGTATGTGTGTATTTGTGTGTTTGTTCTGTGTGTGTGTGTGTGTGTGTGTGTGTGTGTGTGTGTGTGTGTGCGTGCGTGCGTGCGTGTGTGTGTGTGTGTGTGCGTGTGCTGGCCCGTCCTCTCAGGACCTACGTTGCCATGGAGACCCTGACGGAGCCACACACCCTGACCGCCACCCTCAGCTGCATGGTGGGCATGGCGCGCAGCCTGGTCTCCGCCAACAACAGCTACCCAGAGGGCCGTGCGCACGTGCTGCCCCTGCTCATGGGCGCACTGCCGGGGGTGGACCCCAACGACTTCAGCAAGTGCATGGTAGGAGGGGCTCCTGCTGTTCTCCAGCCACATTCACACTAAATTAGGAGTTCACACATTATCAAAAGCACGGACCCACGCATGGGTGAGTGGATGGGCTGTCTGCTAGGACCAGTGGTACCAGTGGTACCAGTGGTACCATTGGTGGACACATGTGTTTTTGTTTGCCGTCTGACTCTGTCCAGGTAACGTTCCAGTTCATCGCCACCCTCACCACGCTGGTGCCTTTAGTAGACTGCTCCTCGGCCCCCTCACAGCACAGCGATCTCACAGAGGTAGGCTCACAAACACACACACACACACACGCATATGCACACGGACGCACGCACGCACACACACAGGCACGCCCGCACTCACACACACAGGCACACGCACGCACGCACACACACACACTCGCAGGCTGTCAGCAGATTCAGAGAAAAAAAAGCAAGTGTCAGGTGCTAAATGTAAAAAAGTGACTCGTAAGCTTAAAACAGCTTTCTAGAATGTTTTGGATATCGATATCGACTTGAAGGGCGCCATATAAATATTATTCTATGGTATATTTTTAACAAATATATATTAGCTATATTCCACAGACGTCAACAGTATTAAATATTCATCCAGCGGCAGGAAAGACTTTGAAGCCGAGTCCCCTCCTGTCTCCTCTCAGATGGAGATAGACCTGTGCTCCGTCTCCGCCCAGTTTGAAGATTTTGTCCTTCAGTTTCTGGACAGGTACGGCAAGACCAAGTGTTCGTCATTAATCGGGACCTTTTTACTGTAATAAAATCATATTTGATGTATTGCATGATATCGCGTTCATAATGTTAACACGAGATTGTAATGTAACCGATATTGATATTGACAATATTTCACAGAAGATTAGGAGAATATTAAGAAGACGAAGCCTTTATATCCAAAGTCGATTCTACCATCTGCGTAGCTTTGATTTTACAGAAGATTCTCTCATGAATGAGGACAAAGGGGAATCCTCTGAAAGATGAAACCGCGGACCCACTATTCAACGCCTCTCCCTCTGTGGTCATGACAACTTTGTCTTTAGAACACGTGCACATTCGTGAGCGCCACAAAAGAAAACCTGCCTTCACGTGGTGTTTCGCCGACTCGAGCTGCAAATCCTTTTTTTTTTTTTTTTTTTGCTGCTCACTGTTGGCAGGAGAACAACTTTTGAGAACGTTACAAAATGAAATCTGGCACATCTGCGGTTCAAACCTTTGCGTCTTTCCGCACACCCCACCGCCCTCGGTGCGTGTGTGTGGAAGTCGTGACGGCCCGGGCTGCGTCCTCCGCGCCTCGCGTGTCCTTCAGAGAAGCGGCCCGAGGCGCCGGGGGTGTGTGAGAACAGATTTAGGTGGGCCGGGGTGACGGCAGAGCTTCAGTGTACAGGGCACC
>JAXIVH010000110.1:132582-135082 GCA_036785325.1 Urophycis tenuis
CCATAAGGTTTAGATGTTTAAAAGCCATCTGATTTTTGTATGTGGAACTGTAAGCGCCAATGAATTCATGACCATTGAAATATCCTTCCTCACTTTGTCCTTTTGAATTCACCTCTTTGAAATTCAAATATGCCATTTCAAGTTATGTTATTTAAAAAAACACAATTTCAAATATGTTGTGTTCACCAAGTCAGATAACTTTTTTTAAGTTGCAGATAAGTTGCAAAATAAGATATGAATTACTCATAATTCAAGTGGTCAAAATTCAGCGCAGAAAATTTTAAAACGGTAAGTTTTATATTAATAATTTGTATTCATGAATAATATACAAACTAGGAGCACAATGAGAACAGGGGGTTTCAGGGGTTCAGAACCCCCCATCAGACAACATAACACTCTGTCTCGATTGCCCAGGCCTGTCCTTGGAATGCCCTGCTGCTTCTGTTTGAATTTTCATGGCTTGCGTTTTCTGGGCCATATTTTGACCGCGTAAATAGCAATGAATATTGTATTTTGAATATCTGCAACCTTTGTGTTGTTGAAATGGTGTAACTTGAAATGTCATATTTGAATTTCAAAGCGGTGAATTCAAAAGGAATACAATCCAAATTACAATGTTTTCATTTCAATGCTATGGTGATGCTGAATACAATAGTGTTTGCTTGACCTTTTTGGACCATCACAAAATCCAATGGATTTTAAAATTCAAAGCATGGCAATGATTTCCTTCCATAGTTATCACGGTATTAAAATATACCATAGTATTAAGAAATGCTACATGTCCAAAATGTAGTATTTGTCGTTGTATTGTTCTTGAGACTTGAGTGTTGGACCAGGTAAGCCAGGTAGGATCAAAGGGGCTAGTCTCTTTCTCTTTGTGCTTCTCTGATTGGTTAGAAGGAGTGGGCCTCAGTATGACATTTCTTCAGTGTGTCTCTCTCACATTAGCCAGTGTGTCAGTGTGGCCTGTAGAATCTGTCAATTTCCCAACCAAGGACAGAAAGGGAGTTTGCCGGAAGGTTTGGCGTGAGGATTCTGGCGACGACTAGAATTACAATAAAAACAATTAAACAAACCTTGATCTGACTCCATATATTGATACGCTACCATCGTGTGCAGTTAAAGCACTAACTATAAGATAAGATAAGATAAGATCAGTTAGACTTTATTGTCCCGAAGGAAATTTGTCTTGGACACATACAGTGCTGTTAAAAATACAAAACATAACATAGTACATACATACAGTACATACAGACTGTTCCAGTCCACATGCACACACACACACACACACACACACACGGTATCTACAGTACATGCACAGACTGTTCCAGTCCACACACACACACACACACACACACACACACACACACACACGGTATCTACAGTACATGCACAGACTGCCAACAACCAACAGATTGCACACTGCCCGTCGTACGTTACGATAAAACAAGGTTACAAAACAGGTCACCTCCCGAGGCAGGCTAACCCCGGATGATTGTAGGTCATTGAAATGTCTTTCCTGATCCTTTGAGTCCCCCCACAGAGATGAATACCATGCCCCTTCACCCCCTACTGGATCTTAAGCAGAGTGATATTATTGCTTGATACCGAATCCTAAGTGGGCTACATCATAATTACCTAGCAACATCAATGAGGCCGGATGGATACGCCCGACCACGATTCCCAGCCTACGGGTTCACTTGTTCTACCTCGGCTCTGTTTGACGAGCTACTTTGACTGTCGTCACAGGACGTACTACTCCCTAGATAACCATGTCCATAGCGGAACATCTCACAGTTCTATTTGGGCTCAAATTTGGTAGGACCAGGACATTCATTTAAGAATAATCTTTTATTAGACAGATGCAAGTAATGGAACAAAAAATAAACACAGTGAGGAATGATTATTGAAAACACTACAAAAGATTACAGAAAAACATACAAAGAATACAAGATAATAATCAGGGAATGAAAATACCCGGGTTGTAGGAATGTGGCTATACGCCTGGCGCGTGGGAAGTTCTGGCTACAGATATCCTCGAAGAGCATCGTGTCCCTATATACTGTTTTCCCAGTTTTACGACACCATTATTTAGGGGATCATCTACTGAGTGTTCTGTTTTCTGAGACCATTTGCTGTCGGTTCCCAAGGTCCACATGGATGGTTGATCCTCAGCAGAGCTGACTGGGCGTTGCCTAGTTTCCTGTGTATTGGGAATCCTAACCTCTAAGTTTTGTATGATACCCACCTAATTCCCTTATGAGACCTAGACCATTTTACTACACTTACAGAGTTAATCAAAATGATACCAAACCTGATATGAGAATTACATGGTAAAGTAAAACAATCATTTACACACACTTCCCCCCTTTCCCCCTCACCTCTGTGTCTTCAGTGTGAGAGGTGTGACTCTTTGACCCCCCGATGGTTGGGAGTGGGTCAGAAGAGCAATGGAGAGGAAATGCAGTTAATGATCCTGGGTTCCTCTGCAGTCTGTCAA
>JAXIVH010000110.1:140082-145082 GCA_036785325.1 Urophycis tenuis
GACCCCCCCGCTGCCCACATACGCAAAAGCGCATTGGGATTCAGAGGTGAAGCGTTTTGGCTGGGCTCTGACGACACAGTCTCCAAGCACCTGATATTTCTGTACATAATTGTTCACTGCACCTTATATATATTTTTTTAATATTCTTTATCTTGCACTACAATTATTTTTATTCCTATTTTTGTTTTTATTTATACATTTTTTATATATATATAAAAATAATAAAAATACATTGCATTTTATTCCTTAATTCTTTGTATTATAATGCTGCTGCTACACCGTAATTTCCCAGCTTGGGATAAATAAAATATTTCTATTCTATATTCTATTCACATTCGAACCCACGCCGGCAGGTGTCGGAGCAATCTGCGGCGATAGCCAGTCAGATCACGGCGTCCGGAAACCCCGCCCCCAGCTCTGCCCCGCCCACCCCGGAGGAGCAGAAGGAGGGCCTGCAGCGGCAGCGAATCAGGAACCTGGTGGCCGCTCGGTAAACCTCCTGTATTATTATTACATTACATTACATTACATTACATTACAGTAATGTAGCTCAGTGGGTAGAGCGGGTGGACAGAGTGGGTCGTCCACTCACCGTAGGGTCGGCGGTTCGATCCCCTTGATTCACCCTCCTCCTCCAACTGTCCACATGTCGAACCCCACAAATGTTAAATGCTAAATGCCCCTTTACCCTTTACATAATGTACATTACATGACATAATGTACATTACATTACTACCTTGATTACGTCCTTTAGACGCATTTCACTTCACTTCACCGTTTACCTCCTTGTCATAAAACCTGTAAAGATACCCCACCGTCTGAAAGACTTTCCTTTTTGTTTCTTCTCCCACAGGAAGTACGAGAAGCTGGTCAACGACCTCCTGGACTGCCTGGAGGACGGAGACCTGTGAGTGGGGGCTCTTATCTCTGTGGGCACAGCGTGGCGCAGCCTGACGCCACGCTGAGTCACGGACTCAGACGGCAGCGGTACCTCGCAGGGGGGGGGGGGGTTTGCTGGCCGCGCATCAGAAACTCGGCCAAGGGTTTGTTTTTAGACGTCGCCGTGTTTAAACGCGAGTCCGCTGCCAATTCGCACCGTCGGTCCACAGATCAAAAGGTATTTTTGGTGGAGCTGGGTTTTTTTTTTCTTCCTTCCCCAGAATAACACCTCTGAATCAAACAAAGAGAGCGTTGTTATCCATCTGCGTATTGTGCCTGCGTGTGTGTGTGCGTAGTGATCGAGTCGAGTCACGGTGATTTTATTTGTACAGCCCTAAAACACTGTCACGGTCTAAAAGAGCTTTACAGACCCATGTATTTATGACACCCCCTACCGCTAGGCCCCCAAAGCACAAGACCCCCCCCCTCCTAATTATTATGGATAATTACTGCTGTCCATGGTGATGTTCTGCTGGCTGGCGAGACAGCTGGTAGACTTTCGGGGCGTCTAGGCGTCCAGTCAAAACCAGCGGAGACAGCGTGATCGTGAGATGGGACAGGGTGGACAAGGAACATGTAGGGAGCCTCTAATCTAGTGCCTTTGGCTGGCAAGGGTAGGCTAGTCCTGGCTCACGGGTCCCTTTGGCTGATTAACTCCAAAACAAATACAGCGTGTAATGGCAGTGTATTTTGTATGCCACTGCATGTGTTGATACATGTCCACGTGTGTTTGTGCATGTGTGTGTGTGTGTGTGTGTGTGTGTGTGTGTGGTGTGTGTGTGTGTGTGTGTGTGTGCGTGTGCATGTGTGCGTGTGTGCGTGTGTGCGTGTGTGCGTGTATGCGTGTATGTGTGTCTGTGTGTGTGTGTGTATGTGTGTGTGTGTGCGTGTGTCTGTGTGTGTGTGTGTGTGTGTGTGTCTGTGTGTACATGTGTGTGTCTGCGTGCATGCATGTGTGTGTGTGTGTGCGTGCGTGCGTGCGTGTGTGTGTCTGTGTGCGTGTGTGTGTGTGTGTGTGTGCCTCCAGGCCATGGAAGTTTGAGCACATGGCCGCTGACCTGCTGGCCCTGCAGCTGAGGGACGACCACGCGCCTCCACCCGACGCCGTGCTGTACTTCACCCAGAGCCTCACCCACGACTCCATCAGCCTCCGCACGGTGGGGGGTCCCCGCATCCCGTCCCCCCCAAACATATATTATAGTCATCATAATATCAATAATGCCTAAATACAACTGTGGCTCATGAGGTAGAGCTGCTTGATGTTCAGCGACCGGAACGTTGCTGGCCGCTCGATCCTTGGTTCCTGTGTTGAGGTGTCCATGAGCAAGACACCACTACTAACTAACCCTGGTGGCTACCAACAAGCTGACAACCGTTGCCTTGCGTGGTGGACTCTGTCGTTGGGGTATAAATATGTATGAATGGGTAATTGGGTAATTGGAGGGCAGCAGTAGCTCAGTGGATAGAGTGGGTGGACAGAGCGGGTCGTCCATTAACCATAGAGTCTGTGGTTCGATCCCCTCCCCCGCCCTCCAACCGTCCGCAAGTGGAAGTGTCCTTGAGCAAGAATAATAATAATAATAATAATAATAATGTATTTTATTTGTATTGCACTTTACATTTGAGCAATCTCAAAGTGCTACAGAGCAGAGAAGGGATTAAAAACAGTTGGAATTTATACAATTAAAAACAGAAATGGCAATAAATAGTTTAAAAAAAAAAAGAAAAACAATTCAACAAACAAAAAAAGTGAAAGCTAAAAACCAATAAAAGAACATTTAGCAGAATGCTTTTGTAAAGAGATAGGTTTTTAGTAGGGATGTCCGATAATATCGGCCAACCGATAATATCGACCGATATTAGCCTATTTTTGTAATATCGGTTCATATCGTTATCGGTTTTACCACCGATAATGTGCTTGTGCATAAATATGGCACTTTTCCATAAGTTGAAATAGTGTCCTTATTTTTTATAGACAGTGTTAATTTGTGAAATGCAATCTAGTGAGGCATCACAATAAAAGTAGATGATGTGTTTATTCCACAACAGGAGATATGGGACCTAAAATTAGTCTGGGGGCGAAAATAAAAACGTCTGTATATATCGGTATACCATATCGGTTGATATCGGAATCGGAAATTAAGAATTTGGACAATATCGGCTATCGGATATCGGCAAAAAGTCAATATCGGACATCCCTAGTTTTTAGGCCTCGTTTAAAAGCATCTGTAGTCTGTGGGGCCCTGAGGTGGTCAGGGAGGGCATTCCACAGCTTCGGGGCAGCAGAGGAAAAAGCCCGGTCACCCATGGTGTGGAGCTTGGTTCTGGGGACTTGGAGCGTGTTTGTGGCTGCAGAGCAAGACACTGAACCCAACCCAACCCCGCACGGGGAGCAACCCAACTTGCTCCCCATGCGCTGAACATAGCAGCCCACTGCTCCTATGTACCATAGGATGGGTCAAATGCAGAGAACCAATTTCGTTCCCATGTCTAAAAAATACTAAGAATGACCAATAAAGGCCGAAAGGTCCTCTCTCTCGCTCTAGAAATGTGAAGCAATAATTGTAGCCTAGGGCCAATCAAACAGCTTTTGAGTGGCCCCAGGCTAGAAAGGTTCTGTATGAATTCTGTATAAATGCATGTATAGTCTAAAGGTACATGTATGTGGTTTAGGTGTGTGTGTCTGTGCTTGGCAGGTTGATATGAGACCTATGAAGTGATTACATACCCATCCCATCCTCCAGGTGGCGATCTCTGCAGTAGCCGGAATCCTGAAACAGCAGAAGAGACCAATGAAGAAAGTGTCTGTCAGGCCCTCAGATATCAGTGAGTCACACACACACACACACACACACACACACACACACACACACACACACACACACACACGCGCACACACACACACACAAACACACACACACACAAACACACACATAAGCAAACATACACACACATTAGCCGTAACACTTGTTCTACTGGATTTGGATTATGTGCAGCCTAATTGCACTGCAATTTTTGTGTGGGCATATCAGATGGCTTGGCATTGGCTACAGAGCAATTCCTTAAATTAGCATTTCTTTGCATTTTAGAACAGTTATTATGAAAATATGGGCAGTAATAGTTGGAATCTCAGAACTGATATTGTAAAAATGTGGGCTGTAATAGTTGGAATCTAAGAACTGATATTGTGAAAATATGGGCTGTAATATTTGGAATCTAATAAATGTAAGTGTGTGAAATATGGGCTGAAATATGGGCTGGAATATTGGCTTGGAATTTAAGAACTGTTAATGTGAAAGGGAGGGCTGTAATAGTTGGAATTTAGGAACTGTTAATGTGAAAGTGAGGGCTTTTATAGTTGGGATTTAGGAACTCTTAATGTGAAAATATGGGCTGTGAAAGTTAGGGGCGGTGGTGTCATTGAACCAAGGGTGACAGGGAGAACAACACACTTGAACAAGAACAATGTGTGTGTGTGTATGTGTGTGTGACATCCTACATTGAGACAAACACACTCATCAGTCTGTCTGCGTGTGAGTGAGTGTGTGTGTGTGTGTGTGTGTCCTTTCTGCAAGGTCTGGATTCATTTTTGCCTCTGTGTGTGTGTGTGTGTGTGTGTGTATGTACGTGCACACACACGCGTGTGTGTGTGTGTGTGTGTACGTGCATGTGTGCGCGCGCACCCCCCCCGTGCAGGCGGCGTGGAGGATCCTGGCGTGGTGTGTGCCGGCGACCGCGAGGGAAACCGCTGGCTGCAGTACGACAGCAAGAAGCTGCCAGTGAGCCGGGAGCAGTGGGACTCCGCCCGCTATGTGGAGAAGACCCACTGGGGGTACTACTCCTGGCCCAGGTACAGAGCCACCACCCCCACCACCACCAGCTGAGAGCCCCCTGCGGCTCTCTGAACCCCTGTTTGTGTTAAGGGTGTGAACGTGAACCGGGGGTGGTGGCGCTCAATACACAGGACTCAACGTTTTCGGTTTCGTTTGTTGGACAGATTGAGCCCACCTGGTACCGGTCAGTGTTCTGGTGTCAATGTGTGGACGTTGAGATTCCGGACA
>JAXIVH010000110.1:152582-155082 GCA_036785325.1 Urophycis tenuis
ATTTGGGCTTGTATTTCTTATTTTCAACCCATATCTCAGAGCTTGCAAAATGTCCTGCCTTTTTCTTTCCCCCCCCCCCCTGTATTTTTTTGCCTATCCCATTTCAGCCGACAGAAGTAACGTCGGCTAAATGTGCTGACATTTTGGTTTCTGGTGACAGAAACGCAAGCTGTTCACACCCGTTCATCCATGTGCTCTCTCTCTCTCTCTCTCTCTCTCTCTCTCTCTCTCTCTCTCTCTCTCTCACACTCTCACTCTCTCTGTGTATGTCTTGCTCTCACTTTCCTCTGTGCTCTCTCTCTCTCTCTCTCTCTCTCTCTCTCTCTCTCTCTCTCTCTCTCTCTCTCCCTCTCACTCTCTCTGTGTATGTCTTGCTCTCACTTTCCTCTGTGCTCTCTCTCTCTCTCTCTCTCTCTCTCTCTCTCTCTCTCTCTCTCTCTCTCTCTCTCTCTCTCTCTCTCTCTCTCTCTCTCTCACTCTCTGTGTGTGTGTCTCTCGCCCAGCCTCCTCTATGTGCTCCAGGGGGGGTTTGCCCAGCAGCAGTGGCGGGTGTCGGAGCTGCTCCACAGGTTACTGGCCTACCTGGAGCCCAAGCTCACTCATGTGTACAAGAACGTCAGGGAGCGCATTGGCAGGTGTGCGCGCGACACGCACGCACGCACACACACACACACACACACACACACACAGACACACACAGTAACACAGGAACACACAATGGTACCCTGTGAAGAGTAACCAAACACTAAACTTAAAGCACCCACAGAGAGCCAGCAACCCTCGGGTTGGCCCTTCGACTTGTTTGCACAGGCCCTTCAGTGTCTCTTTCTGTTCTTTCATCCCTCTATTCCTCCCCTCCTCCTCCTCCTCCTCCTCCTGCTGCTGCTCCCTCGTGCGTCCTCTCCTCCCTCTTCTGCTTTTTTTTCGTCGCGCCTGATTCTCTTTGCTGTGCAGTGTTTACTCTCTGTTTACGTCTCTCTCTCCCTCTCTATGTGTTGGTCTCTGTTAGGGGTTAGCTTAATGTTAACGCATGGGGGCTGAGCTTAACCCTTTCTCTCTCTCTCTCTCTCTCTCCCTCTCTGTGTTCCTCTCTGGCGTGTCGCTGTGCTCCTTTCCTCTCTATTTGTCTTTATCTGTCTGGCTCCATTTTCAATCAATTACGCTTTGGCTTGCATCACATATACAAAAAACATTCAACACTATGTTATTCAAAAACAAAACATGTGATAAATGAATGATTTTCTTTGTTATTGTTTGGCCACTCACTTTCTCCCTCTCTCTCTTTCTCTCTCTCTCTCTCTCTCTCTCTCTCTCCCTCTGTCTCTCTCTCTGTCCCTCTCTCTCTCTCTCTCTCTCTCTCTCTCCCTCTCTCTCTCTCTCTCTGTCTCTCTCTCTGTCCCTCTCTCTCTCTCTCTCTCTCTCTCTCTCTCTCTCTCTCTCTCTCTCTCTCTCTCTCTCTCTCTCTCTCGCTCTGTCTGACCCTCTCTCTCTCTGTCTCTCTCTCTCTCTCGCTCTCTCTCTCTCTCTCTCTCTCTCCCTCTCTCTATCTGTCCCTCTCTCTCTCCAGCGTGCTGACCTACATCTTCATGATGGACGTGGCGCTGCCCCACACGCGGCCCACCTCCTCGCCCCGCGTGGCCCACTTCGTGCCGCGGCTGCTGGAGCGCCTGCAGCCGCTCACGTCGGCGCCGGAGATCCACAGCCCCGAGAGCGAGGACAGCGGCGCCCCGGAGACGGACCAGCGCACGCAGGCCATCAAGCTGCTCAAGACGGGTCAGGGAGGGGCGCCGCGGGTTGGGGGCGGGTGGTGGTGGTGGTGGGTGGTGGTGGTGGGTGGTGGTTGGTGGGTGGTGGCGGGTGGTGGTGGTCGTGGGTGGGGGCAGGTGGTGGTGGTGGGTGGTGGTTGGTGGGTGGTGGTGGTGGTGGTAGTTGGTGGTGGTGGTTGTGGGTGGTGGTGGTGGGTGGTGGTTGGTGGGTGGTGGCGAGTGGTGGTGGTGGTGGGTGTGGTTGCCCCCCCCCCCCCCTCCCCCCGCCAACTATGAGACCTTCCAGGAGTTTGTGTCCACGGTTCACAATGAATATCCAGGATGGGCCTCTGCAGGGACCACTCACGGTGGTATTAAGAGGATTTTTTCATGCGCCGATCAGATATAAAGGGGTGAAGGGGGCATTTAGCAGACGCTTTTGTCCAAAGTGACTTACAATCAGTACAGTTGTGGGGTTAGACATGTGGACTGGAGGTGAGGGGATCGAACCGCCGACCCTACGGTTTAGTGGACAACCCCCGCCCCGTCCACTGAGCTACTGCCACCCGAACAGATATGCGTTTGCGATGGTGTCAAACGTTTGTACGATTCTGTAAATGTTGCGGTAGATTCGCGTTTGTTTCGGTGGGATTTTGTGTTTGCGCGGTTTAATGTTGGAGTTTGGGTTCTACAGCACCAGGTCCTTTTTTAAATGAATTGACTGAACAGAACATAAATACAAACATATGCAAATA
>JAXIVH010000110.1:160082-175082 GCA_036785325.1 Urophycis tenuis
AAAGTGGCGGCGGCTCGTCGAGGCTCACCTCATCTTAACCTGCGTCTCGCAGCCTCCCCTCTGGTTTCCGAGACCCCGCCCCCCCCCCTGATCCAAGTCTCACACCTCGTCTCGCGCCGCTGAGCAGCTATGAATAATACCTTCTGCATTCGCCACCTCGCTCTCCTGGCGTCTCGTACATCTCTCTCCATTGTCGCCTCTCCTTATAAATGCTCCTCCTCTTGAAGTACGGGCTTACACAGCCTCCTCCTCCTCCATCCCCTTCTCTCTCTCTCTCTCTCTCCCCCACCCCCCTCTCATCCCCCTCTCTCTCTCTCTCCCCCCATCCCCCTCTCTCTCCCCCCCATCCCCCTCTCATCCCCCCCTCTCTCTCTCCCCCCATCCCCCTCTCTCTCTCTCCCCCCATCCCCCTTCTCTCTCTCCCCCCATCCTCTCATCCCCCTCTCTCTCTCTCCCCCTCCCATCCCCCTCTCTCTCTCTCTCCCCCCATCCCTCTCTCTCTCCCCCCCATCCCCCCCCTCTCTCTCTCTCTCCCCCCATCCCCCTCTCATCCCCCTCTCTCTCTCTCCCCCTCCCATCCCCCTCTCCCTCTCTCTCCCCCCATCCCTCTCTCTCGCTCTCCCCCCCCCCCCCCTCCAGGTGAGGGACATGGCTGGTACCACGCTGAGTGGTTTGCTGCAGTGCCAGTTCTTCCCCCTGGACCTCGGTCTGCAGACGCAGCTCCAGACTCTGAGTCAGACCCGCCTCCCCAAGGCCAAGGGGGAGCTGGCCTCCGCGGGTAATAGTCAGGGCCGCGGCGCCCGCACATAGACTCTCTCACCCACCCGTTAATGTATGCATGCAAACAGTCACAGTCATACACACAACACACACACACACACACACACACACACACACACACACACAGACATGCTCATACACGTGCGTGCACGCACACACTCATACGAACACGTACACATACGGGCGTATACACACTCACTCATACACACACACACACACACACACACACAAACACAAACAACATGCATAAACAACAATGTAAACGCACAAAGTCCCGCAAGCATGTTGCCACGCCTTGTCAATATCCTGTATTGACTTTGTGGAGTAAAAAAAAAAACTAACTGTGTGTGTCTGTGTGTCCATCTGTGTGAGTGTGTGTGTGTGTGTGTGTGTGTGTGTGTGTGTGCGTGTGTGTGTCTAGACTTGGTGCGGCGCCATGCTGGCGTGCTGGGCCTGAGTGCCTGTGTTCTCTCCAGCCCCTACGACGTCCCCCACTGGATGCCACAGATCCTGATGGACCTGAGCGACCATCTCAACGACCCCCAGCCTATAGAGGTTCCTCTGCGCACGCAAACGCACACACACACACACACACACACACACACACACACACACACTGACACACACTGATACATGGACACACACACACACACACACACTAACACACACACACACACACACACACACACACACACACACACACACACACACATACACACACACACACACTGACACACACTGATACATGGACACACACACACTAACACACACATGCACACACACACACACACACACACACACACCCAGGACACACGCACACACAGAGACACACAGCAACGAGGACACATGTCTGCATTCATTAAGCACTTGGTCTGCTCAAAAGAATACAATTTCATTGTCCAGTTGAGGAGAAAATGAAGTTTTTAGCCTTCTGTGCAGCCGTGAGAATGACGTCGCCATAAAGCCAGAGCAACGCATTAGAGAGCTTAAAAGAGCCAAAATGATTGGGGGCGCTAATGAAGTAGATCTTGTTGTGTCGTGAAACCCCCCGCCCCCCCCCCCCCCCCGCCAAAGATTCACTACAAAAGGGGAATAATATCCGGGAGCGAGCCAAAACCCCAAAACTACACATTTTTGTCTTTTCCAAGCACACGGTGATTACCAACTCTTGGCGTGTCGGCTCATGCTGTTTGAAATACAACGCTTCCAGTGTGAATTATGCAGAAACACTGTTATTAGCCGCACCGCTTTTGGAGTGTGCGGGTGAGCGGCTGCCGCAGACCGGCGGCGGCGGCGGCAGCGGCTGGGTTTAAGTGCGGCCGGCGCCACTCGAGTAATCAGCCCACCTGACCCGCCGACGGCGTGTGAATGCAGTCCGTCCGTCTAGTGACTTCAGAGACTTCACTGACTCTGGGGCGGCTCGGCCCCGAGTCATCGCCAGCAGACCGCATCTACGCGGCACTTTTTTTTTCCGGTCACGCTAACGATGCTAACATGCTAACAAAGCTAAGGATGCTAACGATGCTAACAATGCTAACATGCTAACACGCTTGGCGATGATGCTGTGTTTTTTTCCCCCCCGGGATGACGTCGGCCCCGCCGCGGCCCCAGATGACGGTGAAGAAGACGCTGTCGGAGTTCCGGCGCACGCACCACGACAACTGGCAGGAGCACCGTCAGCGCTTCACCGACGACCAGCTGCTGGTGCTCACCGAGCTCCTGGTGTCGCCCTGTTACTACGCCTAGAGCGGACTGCAGTAGTACCCCAGAACACCCCCCCCCCCCCCGACACACTCACACACACACACACATGCAGACATCCCTCCTCCGGTGCTGCTGAGTCACAGCACCCGACGCACGTCACGAGTCATCAACCCTTTTATGTTGGCGAGGTGGCGAGTTGTGAGTGTCACAGGGTGCTAATCCTTTAGCATTTGTTTATTTTTTGCCCGGCGTTTTTAAAACACCGGGCACCGACCGCGTCTCTGAAAACTCGCCTCGTTTGGAGATTCGCCCCGAGTCACGCGACATGCGCAAACCTTTTCTGACGGATTGTGCCGTTTTTCTGACTCTGCGACAGCGAGTCTTCAAACGCTATGATCACACCACAAAGATGGCGAGGGAGGCTGCTGATTCAATTAGCATTTTTATGACCTCGATACTGACTCAAAGTTATTATTAATAGCAATATAATTATCTGTTTCCCCGGAGAAGGGGCTGACCCTGGGATTCTGAATATTCTGACGATGCGTTGCTCCGACGTCACAGAGGGTGGGTGTAGATTTGCCTTCCCAAGTTGTGTTGCAATTGTGGCTGATTTTTGCAACCAAATGGCAAATTTAGAGTGGGACTTGAAATACCTTTTAATGAAAAAAACACTCAAAGAGGACCTCACAAAATACATAACCTGAAGACAAGGTCGGATTTACAAGCACTCGCGTTCATGTGAACACAAATAGTTAAATCAATTTTAAAAAGGCATGTATTTTTGCATTACAATACTTTTAGCACATTGCTACTACTACACAATGATGAGGTATTGTTTAAAAGAGTAAGGGGCATTTAGCAGATGCTTCTGCACAAAGCGACTTACATTCAGTGCATTTGTGGGGTTCGACATGTGGACAGTTGGAGGAGGAGGGAGGATCAAGGGGATCGAACCGCCGACCCTACGGTGAGTGGACGACCTGCTCTGTCCACCCACTCTACCCACTGAGCTACTGCTGTTTGCTGCTTGTATAATCTACTGTATAAAAAAAAAAAGAAGAAAACTAGATACTTTCTACATTAGAAATGATGCCACTACATGTACTTACATGTGCACATGCATAGGCTCCCCTGGGGTTTGCGTTTGTGTTTTTCTTACGGTATGTGTGTGTAGATGTAGCTTACGGCCACACTGCTGTATCCAATGCTGTAGAGTGTGCGCTTGCAACACACAGCCCAATAAACACAGTCTCAGATCTTATGCGTGTCTTACCAGTTGCCCTAGTTCCCCCCCCTCCCCTCCATTCTTACCGCACAAGATTCCGCGTCACCACCTCACAGACCGCGGAGCGGAGAGCAGACACACTATGGATCCACGTTGTTGACGGCCCGTGTATTAAAGTTGACCGGTGTTTTTTTTTCCGCATAATCCATTTCTCTTTGATCTAGATTTATTGCTTGTAATCACCGACGCAGCATTAATAATTACTGCGGCCCCCATGTGTGTGGGTGTGGGTATGTTCATTGTTTGTTCAAGTTTTTTTTTGTCAGTGGTATTCACGCCTGACTACCGCTGTGGATGGGGTCCGGTGGTGTATACACTCCCCAGAATTGCCTGTAGGCATTCTTTGTGTTTTGGTAAATGAAATGCAATATTCAATACAACCGGACAATTGTCTGGTTGTATATTCATACCCGGTTTGCCATTCAGTGCTAGATTGATGTGATACCAACAGGGACACGACAACCCACGCTAAATGAAACATGAGCGGGTGAAGAGAGCTTTTCCATTTGTCAAGCAGAGTAGGACTTCAGTACACCAGCCATGTTACAAGTGTGGAGTGAGAAACATCTATTCTCTGCAACAGGCTGAATCACGTTGGGCTGACACACACACACACACACATGCACGCCCATGTTAAACAAATAAATTCAGTAGCTCATCGAATCATTCAGTAGCTCATTAAACAGGAATACACAACACACACACACACACACACACACCTCAAGTCAAACAAATGCATTTGAAACCAAACGCCCAACGCAACCATAATGTCTGATTAGTATGAGTGTGAATCTAAGACCCCGCAGTCTTAATTACCTGGAAGTATATGTTGTGACACACAATACACTACTATGGAATCGTATGGATACAAATCTGTATTCAGTTTTTATTGTGCGGTAGAATGAAAACCTACTGTGAACGAACAGATTACATCCTCTTTACAAGTGACAGACAATTGCTTCATGTTTTGCCGATACAACTTCATTCTTTTCTCCACATGTATTTTCATGGACTTGTTATGGCTTCAGGGACAGGAGAAAAGACAGGACAGTGAGGGGACTGACGTGTAGCATAGTGCCGGCCTGAATCAAACCTTGTGCAACCAGTGGCCATATTGGTGGGGAAACCCTCCAGGACCTTTGGAGGCAGTCATGACAACGCGATCGAACGGCATTGTGAATGCTTCCTGGGCGAGGGAAATTTGCATTGAGGGCATTTAGCAGACGCCTTTGTCCAAAGCGACTTACGATCGGTGCATTTGTCAGAAGAAGGTGAAACACTTAATTCCTGTTAACACAGTAAGCAAGTCACCAGAACAAGGTTCAAGCATTCCAATGGTGCAGTGTTGCCACATTTCTATATATATATATATTTTTTTTTTCTTTTACAAATTGGCCCTGGCCTACTTCATGAGGGAGTCGTGGGTCATAACCCCACTGTGCTCCTACAGTAGCTACAACATGTCTGCTGCCTACAGTAGCTAATCATGTCTGCTGTTACCGCGGCGCCAACATGCCTGCCGCTGCTGCTGCTGCTGCGGTGGCTACGTCATACATCACATCTGCCAACTCCACCGGGGAAGCTAACCGGCGCCTCAGAACACACACACACGGGCCGACCAGCCCGTTGCGTCGCGGCCCATCAACGACCTTCACAACGGGGACGACGGCGACGATTTCCTCCCCTCTATCCTGTCCCTGACCAGACTCTCCAGGGAGAAGAGGTGCGTGTCGGAGTCCTCGGGGAGCAGCGTCCGCAGCGACTCGGCCAGCTCAAACAGGTACTCGGCGTTGCACCCGCTGGGCCCCGTGGCGTCCACGATCTGATTGGCGATCTGCTCCAGGGGGGCGGGGCCGAGGTAGTCCGGGTTGTCCCGCGAGCCGATGTAGAGCAGCGCCTGGCTCGGGGGCGGGGCCAGGGGGGGCCGTGGGTGAAAGGTCACCGTGATGACCTGGTAGCCGCCCTTCTCCCGGTGGTCGAGGTAGCTCTTCACTTCCTGTTCCCGGCCCGCCGGCAGCTTGTAGGCCACGCCCCAAACACAACCCTGGGATGGAGGAGGGGCAACTGTTGCTATTGCACAGCAAAATGCACGGTTCTTAAAGGCATTGGTAATCAATGTTAAATAGGTTATTTGGGAGCTGGATGGCAGCGGTGCCTGCAGATAATATTGAGTCGTGGAAGCAGAATGGTTCCAGTGTTCCCAGAAGATAAGCACAAGGCTAGTTACTTACATCCTTAAATCCTGTTAAAGGTACGATATATAACATTGACAATGTTTAGAATGGAAACTGCAGTCCCATATCTGGCAACCCCTGGGCACTTTGAGAATAGTGGATAATAAGACACAGGCCAAAACAAAATCAGACGTTCTGACCCGTAACAGGAAATTTCAGTCTGGCTGTGGCAGTGTTTTTGGAGAAGATGCATGTTTCCTTAATCTCTGATGACATATCGTGGTCATTTTGTAATTTAGTTCTATGAATTGAATATATATATATGAATACATATTGTACCTTTTAACCTTTAATTTTCAGTTAAAGGTACCTATAAACCTTTAACAATGCGTGTATGCCTACTAGACACAATGGAAGATAATGTTATGTCAGTGTTGAGACAGGGCGCCCATTAGTAATAACAGGTGTTTACATGTGGAATAACGTGTCACCGAAGGCTGTCATTTGGAGAAAGCAATTAGGACTCACCTCGGGGTTCTCCACCAGGGTCACAACACGGCCGGGCTGTGGAGGAAGAGAGAGATAGAGAAGAGTGTGATCACATAAAACCCAAACCCAGAACCCACGTGGGTTCAATTAAGTGTCCTAAAAAACTGTATGAACTTCACTGTACCTTGCCCGGTACTCCCCGATGGTCAGTACTTCCCTGCCAGAACCGGCGACTGAAACCTTTTATATAACCGATCCGCTTCTCCTCAAATGGGAAATCAACTTTCCATATGAGAGATCCGTACCCGAAAACCCACATGATGTTAGATTCAATGGCTCAACTCGTCTCCTGTCATCAATCGCCACCGATACCAGCGAGCCTGAACGTGTGCCACAGAGACGCTTACTCACTGTCTAATCCCCGTTGTCACACGTGTTAGATGACCTGGTTACATGTACACACTCTTTAATACCGTAGTAGTGAGCATGCTGTACCCGATGTAGCCTTGTGTAACCTCGGTAATAACACCTTCGTACGCGACACTAGCTTGACCGGTCAGAATTGTACGTCAGTTGCCGTACAAAGCTGATGTATCCAACCACAGCGGAGGGTTTCTCTCTGTGTCAGCCAATCAGAAAGCAGCGTCTTCTAATGTCGGCCATGATAGTGAGGGCACACGGTTAATGACCGGAGCTCCGTGTTCCTGTCACCAGAGGGTGCTGAGTTTCCATATTGAAATATGCAACGATTTACAGGCAACCACATCGTTTAGTTCGTCGCATGACATCACATTCCGATGCCAAAACGTGACCAGCGACAGACCTGTTATCATGAAGCGGTTTTGATAATAGCTCAGATGTTTTCTCCACCATCGCTCAAGCTGTGAAGTCTACACAGTGCATTTCAACAATGGCCAACGTCCTGACGACAACGTCCTGACGTTCTCCGTTGAAATTTAATTTGACAGTCGGGTCGGTCTGTTTCACCGGTGTCCCGATCACATTGCAACTCAATTAAAATCGGTTCCACAAAGAGAAACATTGTAACAAGAAGCACTGACTGTGTTGCAGGCTTTGAGCATACAGCCAGGACATCTGGTCTAACATGCATAGGGAAACAAGATCATTCACACTAGAACATTCACACGATATAATAAGGACTTTCTTTCTATACAAGCTTACTTAGGCTTTGCAGGTTAACATATACCTATTTTAGTTTAAATATAACATTCCCTTTTTGGTTGTATCAAAATACATTGTAATCTGTATGTGATACAGCCAAGTAGCCTACTTATCTTGTTATTCTTCCTGTTATTCTATATCATTTTTACACTACATATAAGAATCTCAAGGGCAAAGGGGTTTTAGGAAACTTGATGATAACATTCTAAAAGAATATATACCATAAGTATGATGTTATAACTGCAATATTGATGACTAAGCTTAGTCATCAACACAATGTTATGCCAGCGTGTGATTCATAGACCGGGCCTTATCAAATAGACATTAGCTTATAATTATAAACCACCAAATAGAATTACACACATCTTTACCTACGTTTCTGGTTTTCTAAAGCGTCCTCCCGCTCATTTGTTGGTTAATAGGCGAGTAACTGCCAAGTCATCGTTGCCTATAGTCAGCTGGAGAAGAAGCCAACGCTAAAAAAAAAAACCTAAAAAAACCCCCCCCAATGTGCTGGGGCCGGAGCCAGGCAGTGAAACGTCACCTGGAGCGCTGCGAGCCGAGAGCAGAACCTCACAGTACAATAGGAGCACACCTACCCACATACAGTAGGAGCAAAAGTGAACGGCGTGTCATAACCGGAGCGTGTCTGTGAGACGGGTGTCGTGTCTCTGTCAGGGAGGTTTGAGGGAGACAGGGGGGTTGATGGTTGAGATCTGCAGCGGTAGCCGTACGTGGGAGTCGGGACACAGGCGCCCGCGGGGTGATTGAGCAGGGCAGGGGGAACCGGGCCACGGAGCCGTAATCCCTGCTACTGAAGACGTCTGAATGGAGGGAGGGATTTGGCGTGGGGTCTTTAGGGCTCAGTGGCTGTTGCGACGATTCAACTCGTGCTGCTGGAAATGTAAATTCTGTAAATTGTTATTGTTAATATGAGTGAATGTATTGTACTACTGTCGTGAATATAGTTATTAGGCTTTCATTGTACGATGAACAATAGACTACAGTGTACGCTACACACTTCTGTTGACCGTTGTGAACATAGCAACAGGGTTGTGAACTGTATAACTGTTATGTAAAGTATTGCAACAGCCAATGGTACAAAGGGGCTGCTCGGTCTCAGGTATAGTGATGAGCTAAGCATGTTGTCGGATCGGATGGAGGTTGCGGGAGGGCTAAACAAAGCAGTCCCGAATCTCCTGTTAAAACCATCCCACCGACTTCTTAAGCCGTTCCCTTGTATCGCTGACAATGGACAGGGCAGAGAGAGGCACAAGGGGTCATGCACACACACACACACACACACACACACACACACACACACCAGGGACTATTTAGATTTCAAACTACTACCTAAGCAGTCTTTGGAGGTGGGCGGAAACTCAGAGCACCCGGAGAAAAAAAAAAGCCCATGTGAATATTGAGAATATCCGCGGTTATACCCACGAGAGCATGCAAATCCCAGACAGACCGGAGCCAAGCTGAGAATCCGTTAGAACCGTGACGACACTGCCTGCTGTAAAATCGAGCACAATCGTTTTCTTCACAACAGTTTCGAATTATTATTATTATTTTTTTCTTTTTTTTTTCCTTCCAAATTTGAGTTCATAAATGGCGGATCAATGTTATATTCTATATTTTGATGAATTTCTGATGAAATACGGGAGTCATTTCATAGAGGACTTTACATTGCTGCCGCTCCACACACACCCCCACCCCCACACCCACACACACACGCACACACACACGCACACGCAGACACACGCACACACAGACACACACACACACACGCACACGCAGACACACGCACACACACGCACACGCCATCCCTGTGGAGCTCATCTCTTTACAGCAAGTAACCCTTGATTTAAAACCAGTCACTCTTATCGTGCGCCTCAGCCATAAAATCCCTCCAAAGCGTTGAATGGAGTCAAAAGATTCATTGTTTAATGACATTTTCTTGTAATATATATATATATATATATATATATATATATATATATATATATATATATATATATATATATAATATAATATAGTTTTTCCCCCACTTGACATCAAAAGAACCCAGTGGATGTGTATGCAGCGTAGTGCTACCTATAGTTTATGTAATGTCCCGCTCAGAATGACTTTCAGTCGGTGGAAGCCTTGCAGCTGGAGCCGTCCTCCTCTTCCTCCGCAGCCTTCCTCCTCCTTGTTAGACGACGTTCCATTAGGTTAACCGTGGTATCTTCAGCCTCATCGGCTCCTGCTGGAAAAAAGTTGTCTTATTTCTTCCCTCTGGGGAGGACCGCGCCCACCCACCTCCACCACCACCTCCACCACCACCTCCACCACCACCTCCACCACCACCTTCTCCCCCTCCTGTTCCTCATCTTCCTCCTCTTGAGGACAATGACCAGGATCATCTAATCTCTCTCCCATGCTGCTGATCTCCAGTGGCTCTCTTGTGTTGTGTTGTTTATCAAGTGTCGTCTGCTCTGTGTCTCCATTCCGCCTCGGGAGATCAGCGCCAGACCTCTCCTGTTTTGGGGCCGAGTGGTCCAGGAAGCTGTGCTCCCCCCCCCAACCCCCCCCCCCCCCCCCCCACAACCCCCCCCCACAACCCCCCCTAGCCATTCTTGTTCCGGGCACCAGGCCTTTTTTCGACCCTTTCAACCAATTGAATTAATGTGGTTCTGTGCTTTCATGGGCCGTATCTCCTTTTTGCGATCTCTTTCCAAACATCTTTTATTTGTATTTATTTATCATCCGGTGGTTCCTGGTGTGCCGTAAAGAGAATCACGAGGACTGATGGTCCTTGCCGGTCAGTTTAAGGTATTTAAGTCTTGAAGTGACCCAGCCCGGCAAACACAGAGCACCAGATTCTCTCAGGCGTTTTCTGCACCCCCCCCCACCAGCCCCCCCCCCCCCCCCCCCCCCACCCTCCCTTTAGATTTAATTTCAGACTCCCAGTTTCTGAGCAAGGTGTCAGAGGTCACAGAGACTAGCCAGAGCATCTGTCTCAGGCATATTGTAACGACCCACTGACTGACTGCTGCATTGGTCCCGGTCCAATATATCATCGCATGGGAGGAGAATCTAAGATAAAGCCTAATAGTCTGGCATGGCCATTTTTAAAGCCGTGCCTTTAAACATTGACTGTTAATGGGGGCACTAAGTGTAGCTAATGTTTGTGAATAGAGGGCTGCCAGTGCGGTGATGGCTTATGGGGCCGGCAAGCTTCGTTTGTGTTTGTAATTGAAAGTGCAAGATAAGCAAGTCATCACGCATCGCCGTTAATTTGACTCTTTATTGTGCTGCCTTTCAAAGTCTATTCCAGTGATAATATAGGAGCACGGAGCACAAGTACTACTGTAACTTAATGTTCACAGGAAACGCGAAGGTGAGGACTGGTGTGTGTGTGTGTGTGTAAAGTGGGGTTTCGGCTCACTGCCGTTTGTTTCGGAGTCTTAAACGAGGCAAGACACAAATGCAATGTGTCAGGGTTTTCTTTTTCTTTTTTTTTCTTTTGGCGCAGATGATGTAACGGCAACTATTGACTTGAGAAGCATTTTGTCTGACAACAATTTCCGCTTCGCGAATGGCTCCGGGTTCAATGTCGAAGCGGTTGCGTTCGAACGAAAATGCACATCGCGACATCCACAAATGCGGGATTAAAAAAGACGGTGTGAATAAAACTAAAAACTATTTGGCGTTGGGTTAGATAACGCCGAGGATGTTTTTCTCTTCATTAAAGCCCCCCTCGAAACGCCATGAAACAGATGTAGCCGGCGCAACAAACAGCTTCCCGCTCGTTTCCGCTCCGAGGCCATAACGCTCAATACTCGCCCAGATATAAACGGTCAGAACTTTCCGCCGCCGGTTCTCCTGCTCTAGGCTTCGATCGGCTCCGCGTCCGACTTCCGTCTCGCTAATTTGCGCTACGTATTCCGCGTTGCCCCTGTTAGCTCCCGAGACGCCGTGGTTGAAATGCATCAGCGTGCAGACCGACACGCCACCGCGGTCGTCGCTGTTCGGGGGCCCCTCGCTACGTCCTCAGGGGGGTCGTCCACAGGTATCAGGAGCAGGACAACGATGCCGGGCTTTCTATCGAGCGTTCCGCACTGTAACCGCCCCCTCACCCTTGTGTTCTTTCGTTTTACTGTAACAATACAGGTAATAAGCGTGGTCGTGGTAGTGGGGGGGGGGGGGGGTTGTGCTGAAATGGAATGAAACCGACTTCCTGCCGGCAATGAAAAGGTGACCATAACTGTGTGCCGAGCCATGATTGGAAATGTAGACCGGCTGCCGGGGAAAAGTAATTGTTTTCCAAGGTTGGCCGGGGTTTTGTTTAGCTTTTATTTTTGGACTTTGGGGTGGGGGCGGCGGGGGGGGCGGGGGGTTGCTGGCGATGGCAAAACTGGGGGATGGGGTGGTGGGGGGTTGTGGATGTGGAAAGGAGCTTATTCGTATGAAAACTGATGAGCTCCTCTCCTCCTCCTTCCCCTCCATTTGTTTCATTTATGATGCTCGTTCTTTCTCTTTTCATCCTCTGCCTCTGCCTCTGTCCTCGGTCACATAAGGTAAACGCCAGAGATGTATTCAACCAAAAAGGTGCGATTGAGATGCGTGTATTTGCGGTCGCGAATGTGTGCGTGTGCGTGTGTGTGTGTGTGTGTTTGTGTGTGTGTGCGTGCATGCGTGTGTGTGCGTGCATGTGTGTGTGTGTGTGTGTGTGCGTGTGCGCCCGCATGGATGTGTTGCTCATGACAGTTATGGGAGCTTGTCATCCAGCTCCTCTGGATCAATGGAGCACAGTTGCCTAGCAACTCGCTGATCGGAGGAAGGTGGTGGAAGAGGAAGAAAAGGAGGGGGGGATGGTGGTGAGCGAGAGAGAGAGAGAGCGAGAGAGAGACAGAGAGAGAGAGCGAGAGAGCGTAGATTGGAAAAGAGCAGATATGGGTGAGGCGTTGGGGGAGGGGGTGGGGGGGTGGCGGAGTCTTGAGGAGCAGAGGATGGCAAGTGAACAGAAGTGGATGATATCAACAGACACGAATGCAAGGGCTGAATGGGCCGGGGAACAACAGGGTCGGCCGGCAACAATGGGCCGGCCCGGACGCCCACGCCCACCTCGCGCCACACGTCACCACGGAGACCGCGGCGTCGGGGAAGAGTGCGTGTAGGAGTGTGACGTGGATGGATAAAGTGTGAATATTTTAGTTCACTGTGTGTGTGTGTGTGTGTGTGCGTGTGTGTGTTTATGTTTGGATCCACTCGTAGTTGGGCAACTGATGAGCTGGCGATGATACCGCCGTGGCCAAAATGGAACATCAAAGCAATGCCCCGGTGACGGCGGCCGCCATCTCGCTTTCACTCTCTCACCCTCTCTCTCTCTCACCCTCTCTCCTCCTCTCTCACCCTCTCTCATCCTCTCTCACCCTCTCTCTCTCTCTCTCTCTCCTCTCTCTCTCTCTCTCTCACTCTCTCGCTCTCATTCATTTAGCCGCTGATTTAATTATCTTTTATCTTAAAGGGAACAAGTGGCTAAACGCACTGCGTTCACAAGGAGGGAGAAGGGGAGGGAGGGAGGGACTGGGCTGGGGAGAGAGGGGGGGGGGGGGGGTGAGGTAAGGGGAGAGAGTAGAGATGGGTTGATTTTTTTTTTCTTTTTTTCCTTCTCGGCGGCAGGAAATGAGGAGCATCGGGAAAGCAAGGGGAGGGACGGAGGGGGAGCAAGGACAAGGCATACAAATATGTAACCAGGGAAGGGTGAGGGAGAGAGGGAGGTAGTGGGATAGAAGAGAGAGAGAGAGAGAGAGAGAGAGGGCGAGCTGGGAGGGGATGGCACAGAGAGGTAGACAGAGAGTCTAATGATCAGGTGTTCTTTTTTGGGGGGGCTGGGGTTGGTGGGTGGGTGGGTGGGGGTGCAGGGTCCCCTGAGAGGTGCGCACACATATGCTCCTGATAGCCTGAGGTGTTTGCAGTCTTTCTCTGACGGTGATGGAGGGAGAGAGAGCGGGAGAGAGAGAGAGAGAGAGAGAGAGAGAGAGAGAGACAACGAGAGTGTGTGGGGGGGGGGATAGAAATCACTGCTTCTCTCAAAGGTATGCTCTGTGACTGAGTTAGAAAAAACACGCGGAAGTAGGACGGCTGTTAAAGTTTATGGGGGATTGAAAATGGACAATTAGCATCTTCAACGCATTCACTGTCACCTGGATGCCCCCCCTCCCCACCGCCACCCACCTACCCACCCGCCCACCGCCGCCACCCCCCCCCCCCCCCCCCCCCCCCCCCCTGTTCTAACACACCACCCAACTGCCCTGTTGTCATAGCAACCCTGCTCTCTCCGCGCGTGTACTTTCTATTTCATGCTAGCCTTTCACAGATTGGGGGCAAAACATGCAGACTTATGCACTCATTCACCCTGGTTTGTCAGCGTGATACTTGTTTATCTCATTCACCCAGGGCTTTTGGGGTTATTTTTAACTTATTCACCCAGGTCTGTCACTGTGTTACTTGTTTAAACCCGTTCACACGGATCTGTCAGTTACTTGTTTACCTCATTTACTTTAAATTAACCCACTGTTGTTTGTGTGTGTGTGTATGCGTGTGTGTGTGTGTGTGCACGTGCACGTATGTGTGTGTGTGTGTGTGTGTGAACACAGCCGGTCCTAGCTTCCCTCAATGATTCACATCACGTCACCACTCCATCTACTTCCCCCCTTGGCTGTCCGGTGAAGAAATGCTCTCTGAGCTCGAGCCGTGCCTTCCAGGGACCTCGCCACATAATGATGACATTTCAGAGGATTTTCTGGCAGGAGGGCTGAGTGGGTGCGGGGCGGGGTGGCGAAAGTAGAAGGAGGCGAAGTTAAAAGGTGGCGGCATTGGTCCTCTCGTTACTGTCTCTCCTGGTCATTAGTCTGCTGGAAGTCTCCTGCCAGCCGCGCCCTGCCCACCCTGACCTCTTCATCCAGCTGCAGGGTCACCATGAGAACCGCCGGTGGGGCCTCGCGCAGCAGACATGTCGCCATGACAACCGTGGGCAGCCCTGCGGGTCCACGTTCACATCGCTATGGCAAAAAAAAACTAAAAACTAAAAAATGCCGGAAAGGGAAAAGCACGTTGAACGTTTTTTGTGTGTTT
This sequence comes from Urophycis tenuis, assembly GCA_036785325.1. NCBI lineage: Eukaryota > Metazoa > Chordata > Actinopteri > Gadiformes > Phycidae > Urophycis > Urophycis tenuis. The sequence goes on from JAXIVH010000110.1 coordinate 174,825, forward strand.
TTTGTGTTTTTTTTTTTTTTTTTTTTTTTTACAGTTGAACGTAATCATCACAGCGCAATGTTAGTGTCATCTCTATGTATCAAGAGGTGTTCAGCCGCTTTCGTTTAGAATTTGTGTGACTTGACAAATAATGGTACTGCAGAAAAGCGGGTAATTGTCTAAGCTCCACCAATAGGAGGAGCCGGTGTGAACCCTGTTGCCACCAATGAGAACACTCTGGCCGCGGGTAGAACCAACCCAAAGGTGCCACTGGGCTAG
>JAXIVH010000110.1:177582-199151 GCA_036785325.1 Urophycis tenuis
GCACACTGTCAGCCTGTCAGAGGGGAGGAAGTGAGGCAAGGAGGAGTAAGAGGTGGGGGTGGGGAGAGGGGGGGGGGGGGGGGGGTTGTGTTGTGTTGTGGGGAAGATGGAGTACAGAGACCAGCCAAGCAGCCTGGTACACCGAAACGGTTCTCCGCCACCTCCTCATTCAACACGGACCAATACAAACAGGGGCAGCCCACCACATCTGCAGAGTGCAGTATGACGCATTGTGACCCACTGCGCTCGCAACAAGCACACACACACACACACACACACACTCACGCATCGCAGGCTCTCTGATGAACAAGACAGCCCCGGCCAAATGAATGGGTGATTCACACCGTTGGCTAAAGGGCCATGTACATTTAGCAGCAGCTATATGGTAAGGGCTTTTCCCCGTGCGTACACTGGGGGAAAATCCTTCTATTGATTCAGATCAATCATAAGCTTGTTCATTCCTATCTGTACCAGAACTTTTTATTTATTATTTTTTTACAGTGGATTAGAAGGAGATGGGGGATGTTATTATTTGATAACACCGGTTGTCCCTAAAGGTCAGCTCAGACCGAGGACGGTGGGAGAAGGAGGGTGGGGAGGGGGTGAGAGTCATCCGTTGGGAGGGCATGTAGGTGCTGATAAGGAGATAGTTTCCATAGTAACCCTTCCTCTATCGCCATCACCCACTACTCTCTGCCTCGCGTTGCGGCTTCAACTGTGATGCACAAAATGACAATTAGTGTACCCTGAGAAAATTATAGAAATCGGACGCAACCTCATCCCGGCACTTGACCCCGCCGTTCCTCATTACCCGGGGGGTGCAATTCAATTCCGGGCTTGGCAGGGAGGTCCACCGCATCAGACCTGGGCCCTCTCGTCCACAATCCACCACCACAGCCAGAGTGGCTAGCTGTCCATTCAGAGTGGCCTAGCTAACCAGTCAGAGTGGCTAGATATCCATTCAACGTGGCTAGCTAACCAGTCAGAGTGGCTAACTATCCAGTCAGAGTGGCTAACTAACCAGTCAGAGTGGCTAGCTATCCAGTCAGAGTGGCTAGCTATCTGGTCAGAGAGGCTAGTTATCCATTCAGAGTTGCTAGCTATCCAGTCAGAGTGGCTAGCTATCCAAGTCAGACTAGCTAGCTCTCCAGTCAGAGCATACAGGATAGCTAGCTTACGCTGACTGGGGTAGCTAGCTCTCCTGTGCAGTAAACATTTTGTAGTGCACACACTGAACAGCCATTGTAGCCGCCGCGACCTCCATGCACACACAGCCCTCGTGAAAGCTAAAGGTGATGCGATCTTTCGGTGGCTTTTTGCAGTCAGTAGGTACGAGAGTGTCCTTCGAGCGGTTGGATGGGTTTGTCGTTGCTTGCGGTTTGGTTTAGCTCGCGGCTGCATCTCGCATAACATCTGCGGTGTCAGGACTGTTCTCTCACAAGGCCCGGCTTCCAACAGCCAATTCACCGGCTCCCGCCGCGTCTCCCTTCAAAAAAAAAAAGTAGTACGAGCTGAACGACGCTTATAGGTAGCCAGCGAGGCAGACACACTTACACATTCCTCGAGAGATGGAGGGTGAGAACGCGAGTGAGAGATTGTACAGCGGCAGCTGGTCCAGAACGCCTGAAGGCAGACCTCACCTCTGAGCCGGTGCACATGTCCCAGCCGGAGTGTCCCTCTCTATGGGACAGGCTGAGCCCTCTTTCCATCCACGGATGGTGTGTGTGTGTGTGTGTGTTGTGTGTGTGTGTGTGTGTGTGTGTGTGTGTGTGTTCTTGTGTGTGTGTGTGTGTGTGTCGTGTGCTTGTGTGTGTGTTGTGTGCTTGTGTGTGTGTGTGTGTGTGCGTGTGTGTGTGTTGTGTGTGTGTGTGTGTTTGTTGTGTGCGTGTGTGTGTCTGTGTGTGGGAGGGGGAGGGTGGAGAGAAACCGGGACTTGACTCCAACCTGAGTCACAGAGAGATACATTGTCAATTGGTGGACGTCGAGAACCTATTTGATATTTCATTTCTCCCAGCGTCTCTATCATCCACTGGTGTTCCAGGGAGGAGAAGGAGGAGGAGGAGGAGGAGGAGGAGGAGGGTAAACGCTGAAGTCATTGTCATTCACGGGTTTAATCATTCGAATCTTCCCGATTTCCCCCCCGAACGTTCTGCCTTCTCGTAATTGCGTTACTGGCGCGCGGTGGGCGCGTGCTGCTGGTCCAAGGTGCTTGCTGCAGCAGCAGCAGCAGCAGCGCGGGCCCCGCCCATCCGCTCTTTCTCCCGAGACCACGTGACGTTTCCTTTGCCGAGTTTCGTGGAGAGCGCCACACCAGACTGCACCTTTTTCCTTCTCAAGTGAACGGCGAAAGAGAGAGAGGGAGGGAGGGGATAGAGTGAGCGAGAGAAACAGTGTGTGTGAGGAGAGAGAGAGAGAGAGAGAGAGAGAGAGAGAGAGAGAGAGAGAGGAGAGAGAGAGAGAGAGAGAGAGAGAGAGAGAGAGAGAGAGAGAGAGAGAGAGAGAGAGAGAGAGAGAGAGAGAGAGAGAGAGAGAGAGAGAGAGAGAGAGAGAGAGAAGAGAGAGAGGAGAGAGAGAGAGAGAGAGAGAGAGAGAGAGAGCAATCAACCATAGCTCAGATGCGTGCACCACCTTGTCGCCTGTAGGCGAGGCTGTGATAATTCTGTCCCTCTTCGGCACCAGCTCCTCGGATCAGTGGTCTAACAGGCGTGTGTTTCTCCGCGTCCATGACTTCGGTTACTACTACTCGTCACACGAAAAAGGGAGAAATTATCGACTAGTTCCGTTCGGGGCCGTTGTATCTGGAACCAAGGATGTATATCAGGTAGGGTCATTTTCTACGTCCCTGCGTGAGGAAATCCGCGGATTTTTTTCTTCCCCCCCCCTACCAAAGCACGAGGTTATCATTTCAGACCCGCTAAAAGGGGTACCGCTTTGGTAATTCGGAATGATTTGAAAACACCGGTGTGTGTTGTGTGTGTGTGTGTGTTTGGATGCCATGTTTGTGTAACGGTAAAAAAAAAAAAAACCCTGCATATGTTCAGTCTCAGGTGAGAAGACGGATTGAAATCCAGTTCGGCAGGCAGGCGTGTGTTCAAGTATGGAGAAAAATGCGAGAAGAGCTATGGCCACACATCGGCAATCGATATTTAAACCGCATTAATTACGCCGTGTCTACAAGTACGTGATTTTTGGCGCCTGTGTGTGTCCCCCCCCCACCCCCCGTTTTTGTCCGGTAGTCGCGCGCAGCTTGTCGCTTTACTTCTTCACAGATTCAAAAGGCAATAACAAACTCTGCGCGTGCGGTTGTGTGTATCTGTGTGGCGTGTGTTTGTATGTGTGTGTGTATCTGTGTATGTGTGTGTGTGTGTGTGTGTCTGTGTTGCGCGTGTGCGCGCGCGCGCGCGTTTGGGCTCGTGTTTGTGTGCATGTGTGCGTCCGCAGTTGGTGGCCGTGAGTGATGGAGTGAGTGGTGGTGGGGAAGAGAGAATGGTTCTTCTATTCAGCCGTGTGTGGCGGCGGGGGGGAAGCCAGCAAACGAGCTCATTCGATAAAGCAGAGTCGCATTTGAGTCATCTTCTTCTTCCGCATCGTCCGCGCGTTTTGTGCCGCTATATTGAGTTGTTTTGGCTGTTGGCGCGAGATTTCTCCCGTTTCTCTCCCGTTTGTTTTCCGAGAAACAAGCGGAAAACACCCCGCTGTCGTTATTTTTTCATTTGATTGTTGAAGTATTTCAATAGCCTATATGGCTGTAGTCATCCCCGTCTACGCGAGAGCAAGGCGACGGGATGGGAAGAGTTGATCAGGTATGCGATCTATAGCAGTCCCCTGCGGCATGACGGAAAAGTCCAGATACGCGCACAGGCAATATGGTGATGTTGTGCTGTCGTTACAATAAAATGTGTTTTCAATCGTTGCGTTATGAAATAATTGTATAACGTATGATGTAGGCCGATCTGTGTGTGTGTGTGTGTGTGTGTGTGTGTGTGTGTGAGTGTGTGTGTGTGTGTGTGTGTGTGTGTGTGTGTGTGTGTGTGTCTGCCTGTGTGTGTGTGTGTGTGCAAGTGAGTGAGTGAGTGACCATACATGCCTGTGCTTGGCCATGAATGATGGAGAATTCAGAGTGTGATAGCAGGTTGTGTGTGTGTGCGTGTGTGTGTGTGTGACCCTGGTTGATTGTGCTGTCTCTGTTCTCTCTGTAGGTCGCTGGAAAGAGTGATGACGCGGCAGTGAGGGGCACACATATACACTTATCTGCTGGCACACACACACGAATGCACATGCTCACTTGCCCACACACACATTCGTGTTCAGACACACACACACAGTCTTAGCCTTGCCCTACTAAGACAAGGAGAAGGGGGAGAAAATTCTGCTATGACGGTGTCATTTCTCTCCATTACCGGTGTGTGAGCCACACACACACACACACGAACAAACACGCACACAAACACACTGCGGGGAGCTGCCTGCATGGGGGATAAGGCCCTAACTAGGGCACGAAGATGGAGTTCACATCCTATTTGTCACATCCCTAACACACGAACACACCCTCACGCACAAACCCATGCGCCCACACACGCGCACACACACCAGTAATCTGACACACCTCGGAGGCAGAGAATGAAAAAGGACTGAATGGAGGAAGGTCTGATCACAGCATCCCAGAGAACAGAAGGACACTAGCTGCCTCTGAGCCGCACGCTACAAGATGTCCCAAGGTCCTTAAGAAGAGCGGGAGCTGCTGTGGACCACCTCTCTCCCCCCTCCCCCTCCCCCTCCCATCCCGAGGCCCTTGAGCTTACCCGGGTTCGAAACCGCCACGCACCACCGGGACCCACCGACGACCCCCTGCACTGCATGCTGGGACGAGCCCCGCGCTTGGCACCATGAGCTGTAGGCTAGCGGCCAGGGCCCAGCTCTAGCCGAGAGGTCGCTGCTGTCCCTTGCGGGGGGGGGGGGGGGTGGGGTTGTGGGAGGGTGCGTGCGTGCGCGTGTGGCGTTTGGGCGCGCGGGGCTGCTGGGGACGCCCGGGCGAGTCCCCCCAGGGGGTGCTTGCATGAGCGCGATGGCGGTGTGCGTGTGGGCGGCGGCCCCCCTGCTGTTCCTGGGCCTGTGCCTGTGCAGCGTGGGTGGCCACGCCCAGGGCGAGGTGCTGGAGTTTGGCGGCGTGTCGGGCCAGTGGGGCCGCTTCCCGGTGTGGAACGCGTGCTGCGAGAGCGTGCTGAGCTTCAGCCTGCGGACTCACAGCCAGGAGGGCCTGCTGCTCTACCTGGATGACGAGGGCTTCTGCGACTTCCTGGAGCTGCTGCTGATGCACGGCCGCCTGCGCCTGCGCTTCTCCATCTTCTGCGCCGAGCCCGCCGAGCTGCAGACGGCGGCGGCGGTGAGCGACGGCCACTGGCACGCCGTGCGCGTGAAGCGGGACTGGCGCAACACCTCGCTGGAGGTGGACGGGCGGCTGGAGGGCTGGGCGGAGGTGAAGAGCAAGCGGAGAGACATGACGGTGTTCAGCCACACCTTCCTGGGCGGGGTGGCGCCTGAGCTGCACGCCTCGCCGCTGCGCCTCACCGCGCCCTCGGTGCGCGAGCACCCGCCGTTCCGCGGCTGGGTCACCGGCGTGAGCGTCAACGGCACGCTGGCGGCGCTGGACGGCTCGGAGGGCGTGACGGTGGTGGCCGGCTGCGGCCCGGACCACCGCTGCCAGAACGGCGGCGTGTGCAGCGTGGTCAACGAGCAGGCCGTCTGCGACTGCTCCGGGACCGGTTACCAGGGCAACGACTGCAGCGAAGGTAAGGCCCAGAATCCAGCTGACCCCCCCCCCCTCATCACATTACCGCCTCATTCCTCCTCAAACGCGGGCCCTCGGAGGCAAACGCACACACACACACACAATTACACACACGCACGCACACGCGCAATTACACCGCGCGCAGGCACAACATTGATTCCGAGTACACATATCTCCAAATTTGTACCTTCAACGTCAAGCCATCAGGTCACTTGGTCCAGACATTAATTTCCCATTCGCACCCTCTCTGGCCTTCACCGACCGCGCGACACATGCATACAGAGTGTGTTAAGTATTGATTCCACTGGCTGCTGTGCAGGGTCGGTATTAATAAGACAGAGCTCAAACACCCCCAACCCCCCACCAGCGAATTAAATCTGGAGCAGGCTCTGGAAGCCCATTGGATGTCTGTTCACAGTTAAGATGGGGAGGGGTGGTGGTTTGGCTATAGGAATCGCTCGACCTTGGAAGGTGTGGTCCAAGTACCTGGGAGAGGCCTAAGCCTCCTCCATGGCTGACGCTCTGGGGCTTGGGAGTGTGTGTGGCTGAACACTCGAGGAGTGGGTGCAGAGCTCTGATGAACAGGGCTCCCATCCTTGTTGAAAGCCATTCATTGGAACCAGGCTGAGGGGTCGGGCAGCCAGTGTTGTTGCCTTGCTGACACCTGGCTGGATGGCCTAATGGAGCGCCATTGATTCTGCACGGCCTTCATGGGTGCCATACATAGGACGCTGTAGTGTAGTGTGAACACATCAATCTATTGTCTGGCGTTTATTTGATCAGTCTGCAGCCTTCAAGGATGTGACGCTGTGTGTGGTTGTGTGTGTGGTTGTGTGTGTGTGTGTTTGTATTTACGTGTTCCCATTCTCAACCAGTCAATAATGTGATTTGATATTTACATATGTGCTACTTAATAAAAATAGGCGTGGTATAGTTCACCTTCCGTTCATTTTCTTTTATTATAGGAAGAAATGGGCCCAAATTAGCCGTTAATAGCTTAATATCCATGCTGGCCACAAGCTGAGACACTGGTTTTGAATACTGCCAAATATGCCTTTGGTCGATTCAAGTGCCAATATTCAGCCCTCCGTAATTATGGTCATTGGGAAAGGGAATGAAACAGCTGCCTAATGAACTCAGTTTGCCTTGTAATGGCCAATACTGTAAATGCAATCATTTCCCACTGGCCAGTTACTCCCTGTTGACGGATTTGTTTCAGTTTATCCGTTATCCGCACAGATCAGATCAGCGTTTAGCATCGCGGGGACACTTTGCCACTGTTTGGTTAAAACATAAATTTTTTTCTCCTCCCCCCCCCCCCCGTTAAAGACGGTGTCTTCCAATTTTGCCTTTGTCATTGTTTTTTTTGTTGTTTCTGCTCTCCTGACGACATCTGAACCCTAGGAGGTGGAGTTTGGGTGCCGTCTGGTAATTCGCCACTCAGCTTGCAGTCGAGGCGACTGTGGTGCCTTCCTGCTCCCAGCTGCCCCGCTACCCCTCCACCGCTTCGGTTGCCATGGGCAACCGGGGCAGCTGTTCCCACCAATCCCCTCCTTATAATAAAATCAAACATCTGTCTGTTTGGACAATCTATACTATAGATGAAGATGGGTAAAAAAAAAGAAGAAGAGAATTGTGATTTTTTTGGGGGGTTCCTTTTTAGGTGTATTGATATTTTGCTACGCTCTCATTGGCTATAGAGTGGCGTCAGGTTGAGATGGAGTCTCAGGTGGGATAACGATCGGCTCTCATCTCAGACTAGGCCGTGCGAAGGAGGGCTGACTGTGATCAGGGGTGGTCTGCAACCGTCTGCCTGTCCGTCAGCGTGGGAACGGGTGGGGAAAGGCTCTCGAGGGATAAACTAATTCACAACACACACACAAACGCACATACACACACACACACGCACACGCACGCACGCACGCACGCACGCACACACACACACACACACACACACACACACACACACACACACACACACACACAGGCACAAACACAGGCACAAACACACAGACACACAAACACACAGATTCAGATGAGCACACAGATTATATAGAACACGCATAAATAGACACCAAAACACAGCAGGATGCTACGAGATGCTAACACAGCGCTGGCAGCAAGATCCAAATCCCACGATTTGCACATGTGTACGGCTGGTCACACCCGTGCGCACACACACACACACACACACACACATCCGGGCCAGTCTTCGGGGTCAGACGCCGGCGTTTAGCAGCAGCGGGGCCCTAGCACGAGCGCAGACAGGAAACGAGGCCCATTACCATGACGCCTCGAAGTAGGTGCGCCACCTGCATTCAATTTGCCCTCCTTTATGGTTGGCCCTAGCGAGCGGCTACTCATCCCCCGCTAAGCAGCAGCCGTGTACTCCGGGAGCCTCCACCTCTGATTGGCTCCGTGTTTCCACAGAGGAGTGCTACCGCTCGAGACAAGTGCGACACCCCCCCCCCCACTCCTCCTCTACCCACTCCACCCCCACTCCCCACCCACCCCCGCCATCCTGTGGCAGTTGCAGCAGTACGTCGGCCATTTCCATAAAATGGTCCCTCTCCGAGGGGTTTTTGTCTTTGAAAGGGTCCCTTTAAGTGGTCTGGCGGGGTTCTGATGTATGTGTTGGCGTTTTGGAATCGGAACGGTGTTTTTTCCTCGGTTGTGTGTGTGTGTGTGTGTTATTGTTGTTGCTACCGGGCAACATCTGATGAGTTGATTCAGCATCCGCAAGGAGTTGTTGTAGAACCTCTGTGATTTTAATTACGTTTTAAATGGTACTCCTGAAACCGGATTCTGAGGGAAAAAAACGGATGGATTGCAACGCGAGAATCGAGAATACGTTTGGCAAACATTTTAAGGGAACAAAAATGAAAGGCAGAAATGGTTCAGGCATAATGCAATTGGGTTTATCAGCGTGCTTTCAGGGAGAGTTTGCCCCTTAGTTTTATTTCATTCCGAAGAACCGCCATGCACACCATGTTCTGCCTTTTTATTGTCCTAGGAGTGTGGAATGACTTGCCGAAGAGTTGGAGGGTTGGAGAGATGTGCACAAAAGTTTGCAATACAACCACAGGACTTTAATTAGACGATTAAAGTCTCACCAATCAACTCACTGACGGTTTAGTGTGTGAGAGGCAAAATGCATGGAAGCGCATCAGAGCACATTAGACCGCATAGATAGGTGTGTTGTTTTTAGAACAGACTGATCATTATCTTTGGCCGTTGACTGTTCTGTGTTGTGGTTGTGGCTCCGGGATGAATTATTGCGAGGCCTTGTGTCAACAAAACGCAATTTTGTTGTCGGCGTGGAAACCTCTGTGAAGTAGCGTGACAGAGGTCGACCAAGTGGACCAATGAAAATGAGAAAATTGTTTCATTGGAGTCCTCTTTCGTAGAACAAATCCATGTAGGACTCTCCCAGAGCCCTGAGCAAGACTCGCCAGAGGCCTCACTTCCTCCGTGACATCACATCTGAAGACACTCTGAAGCCATGGCGTTCCTGTCTTTGTTTTACACATCTACAAAGCAAAATGGTCCATCTCTCTAAAATCCCAAAGAATCACCACCACAACAGCAAAAAACATTACATTGAATTTATATGAATTATGTTAATTTAAATATTATAATATAAAATACTTACATTCTTAATATTAGGTTTAAATATTCTACGAGTATAATGTTTTTTAAGAGATTTGAACCACCCAACTCATCATCGGAGTTTGGCCTGCGCAATTCATTTGGACTATTTTTCTTAAATGCCACGTTCTTAAGACGGGATTCTAAAAACAGCGAAGGCTAGGAAGCGTTCCCCTCGAGGCGCCGCAGGAGTGAGGGAACACGTCACGACGCACCCCAGCTCTTCTCCTCAATAGCTGCAACATATTCACAGGGCCAGCCAAGAGGGATCCTTCATCACGAGTAACCAGGAGGCCAGCCAAGTGAACTCTGCTCTATGCAGGACTGTAGCTGCAGGTGATGAACGCCTAATACACCGAGTGGAAAGGGGCGCTGTGTTGTCATCGCAATGTGTAGGAGGGCAGAGAACACTCCAGGCTCGACTCTATAGGTCTGCATGGTGCTTCACTGCACAGCAGACCGCAGGTTTGCGTGTTGACACACTGGAACGTTTACCTTGCTGAAACGGATCATCACACCATTTAGGTCTCTGAATTGATCTTCCAAACAAGTCGAAGCCTCACGTCCAGTCTTTCCAGATAAAAAATATGTTTGATCTGTGCAAGGGTGAATTTGCCCACACAGAAACTGCGTTTTCGTTTCCCCCCCCCACCCCCTCCGTTTTTAATAAAGATGTGGTCTGGGGCTCTCAGGTGAGATATTTACCGCAAGAATGATTCTGTCCTACGTGATGGTAGGGCGAACCCGGCTTGTTAGGCCAGGCCTGGCTTCTATTGTCCTTGAGGGCAGATAGCTGTTAGCATACTAATGGATCCACCTGTTCCTACCACATTACCAGCTAAAGGGCAGAGGCAAAAGGCACTGTGCTAAGTGCACACACACACACGCACATGCACACACAAAAGGACACGGACACACACACACACACACACACGGACACACGCGGACACGCACACGCGGACACAACCTGTCACAATATTGACCACCGCCTGCATGTCTCTTGTTCTCCTGCATTGCTATACCATCCCAACATGTTTTACAACTGTCCCTAATCATTACTATTACTGCCATAGTCAATGTAGCTGCGTGCGCGTGTGTGTGTGTGTGTGTGTGTGTGTGTGTGTGTGACGCAAGCGTATAGCGCGCATGTATCTGTGTGACCTGTAAGGAAGGGCAATGTGTGTGTGTGTGTGTGTGTGTGTGTGGCGTGTGAGTGCGTGTGTTGCATGCTATTTGTGGGTCTCTGGGGAGAGGAGCAGCAGCCAGGTAAGTCAGGGGGGTAAAACGCCTCGTGAATCCAAAACACGCAGGTAGGATTGTACGCACCACCTCCCCTGCCCCACCTTTACCCCATGTGTCCACACAATGGTGTGTATGTGTGTGTGTGTGCGTGCGCACGCATGCGTGCGTATTTGTGTGTGTGTGTGCGTGAGCGTGCGAGAACGTCCTTATGGATCCAGTTGGCCATGGGTGCAGCATGGTACCCTCCGTGACGTCTGCGTGGATTTGCATGTATGTATCTTAACTACGGTAACTACGGTAGCGCGAGAGGATGTGCATGTGAGTAGCCATGGTAACCCGAGGGGGGGGGGGGGGGGGGGGGTGAGCATGCATGTTAATGAATGTCTGTCTCTCTCTCTCCTCGCCCGGCCCCGACGCCTTCCAGAACATGGCTACACTCCAGGTGGGTTGCCCTCGCTCTCTCTCTCTCTCCCTCTCCCTCTCCTCTCTCTCTCCCTCTCCTCTCTCTCCCTCACATTCTTTCTCTCTCTCTCTCTCTCTCTTTCGCTCTCTCTCTCCCCGCCACTTTCTCGATCTACTCTGCACATCTATTACCTGCTTCGAACCTCTAATTGACACGTCTGCCCATGAACATGCGGCTGTGTGTCTTAGCGCTGAGAGCTAGCTAGCCCAGGGTATATCTGAGTGTGTGCGGCACTGTAAGTCAGCCCTCGCCTACGCCGACGGTGTAGTACGCCGGTGGTTTTGCTGCTGAAAGCTGGTAAGTATCGTATTCAGTGTAATATCATCCCCAGTGTTAAAGTGGCTCCCGCCTCAAGGTTACGCCGACAGTACAGCGAGCGGATAGGTAGTGTAGGCGTGTGTGTGTGTGTGTGTGTGTGTGTGTGCGTGTGGACGCGTGCGTGTGTGCATGCGTATACACATGTCTTTGAAGTACATGTGCACAGGGATCGCTGCCTCAGACGAGAGAGTGCCTTCAAAGTGAGTTTGTCAGTTGCTCATGATATGGAAGACATGACACATACGCGCAAGCACACGCACACGCGCACGCACACGCACACACACACATCCATGCACAAACACTAATTCATTCAGAAGTAATCAAAAGATATTGCCAAATCACCCCCCCACACACAGACACACACACACACACACACACACATACAAACAGAAACACATACAGCTAAATACGTACAAGGCCAGCCGTACGTATGCACACAAAGACATTTCTCCCATGAGCCTTTGCTGTGCTGACTGTGCTCTTGTCTTCTTTTAAGGTCTGGCACACCTGATGAGCGGCGACCAAGGTATGACCTCTTACCTCACTTCCTGTTGTCCTCTGCTCTTCCATCACCCCCCCTACCACCCCCTCTTCACCTTTATCCCTCACACACACACACACTAGCTCTTGACCTGCGACCTTCCTCTTCATCACATCATGGCACAGGAGGAAGTTGTCTCTCTAGGATGTGATCTAAGGTCAGTTTGGTTTGGAGTTCTTCCTTAAACCTCTTTTTTTCTTTTCTTCTGTAGTGGCAAGTTAGAAACTGTTCAATAGTTTTTTTTTTTTTTTTAGATTTTTTTTATTTTGTGTGTCCATGGACACATGGTGGCGTTCAAAAATGTTAGATTAGCTTTTCTACCGTATATAAGATGATTTTAGAGCAGAGATCAACTTCCACTGGGATGTGTGCCTCATCGCTACTGGTTGGCTGTAGTTGAGTGATGGTTGCGACTACTGGTTGGCTGTAGTTGAGTGATGGTTGCGACTACTGGTTGGCTGTAGTTGAGTGATGGTTGCGACTACTGGTTGGCTGTAGTTGAGTGATGGTTGCGACTGCTGGTTGGCTGTAGTTGAGTGATGGTTGCGACTACTGGTTGGCTGTAGTTGAGTGATGGTTGCAGCTACTGGTTGGCTGTAGTTGAGTGATGGTTGCAATGCAGCTACTGGTTGGCTGTAGTTGAGTGATGGTTGCAGCTACTGGTTGACTACAGGGTTGAGTGATGGCGGTGGTTATTGGTTGACTACAGGGTTGAGTGATGGTGGTGGTTACTGGTTGACTACAGGGTTGGGGGTGGTGGTGGTTACTGGTTGACTACAGGGTTGAGTGATGGTGGTGGTTACTGGTTGACTACAGGGTTGAGTGATGGTGGTGGTTACTGGTTGACTACAGGGTTGAGTGATGGTGGTGGTTACTGGTTGACTACAGGGTTGGGGGTGGTGGTGGTTACTGGTTGACTACAGGGTTGAGTGATGGTGGTAGTTACTGGTTGACTACAGGGTTGGGGGTGGTGGTGGTTACTGGTTGACTACAGGGTTGGGGGTGGTGGTGGTTGCTGGTTGACTACAGGGTTGAGTGATGGTGGTAGTTACTGGTTGACTACAGGGTTGGGGGTGGTGGAGCCGGAGGGCTGTGCTCTGCAAGGGCTTGCATGGCCAACCCTTGGAAATTGAAAATAGGTGTTTGTACGTGTGTGTGTGTGTGTGTGTGTGTGTGTGTGTGTGTGTGTGTGTGTGTGTGTGTGTGGTTGGTTGGTGTGTGTGTGTGTGTGTCTATGTGTGTGTGTGTGTGTATGTGTGTGTGTGTGGTTGGTTGGTGTGTGTGTGTGTGTGTGTGTGTGTGTGTGTGTCTGTGTGTGTGTGTGTGTGTGTGTGTGTGGTTGGTTGGTGTGTGTGTGTGTGTGTGTGTCTGTGTGTGTGTGTGTGTGTGTGGTTGGTTGGTGTGTGTGTGTGTGTCTGTGTGTGTGTGTGTGTGTGTGTGTGTGGTTGGTTGGTGTGTGTGTGTGTGTGTGTGTGTGTGTGTGTGTGTGTGTGTCTGTGTGTGTGTGTGTGTGTGTGTGTGTGTGTGTGTGTCTGTGTGTGTGTGTGTGTGTGTGTGTGTGTGTGGTTGGTTGGTGTGTGTGTGTGTGTGTGTCTGTGTGTGTGTGTGTGTGTGGTTGGTTGGTGTGTGTGTGTGTGTGTGTGTGTGTGTGTGCCACGGCTAAGGGACCGTATCCATGGTTGGGTCGGTTTTGATCCGGCCCTTTCATTTCACCACCACATCCTCATTATCTCTTACCCTCGTCTGGCCGACCACACGGAGACCAGCCGACATGGTGAATGTGTCCAACTATGCGTGTGTGTGTGGTGTGTGTGTGTGTGTGTGTGTGTGTGTGTGTGTGTGTGTGTGTGTGTGTGTGTGTGTGTGTGTGTGTGTGTGTGTGGTGTGTGTGTGTGGTGTGTGTGTGTGTGCGTGCGCGTGCGTGTGTGTGCGTGCACGAATGCGTCAGTGTGTTTGCCACGCGCTCCCCGGAAGGTCAGGTTTGAAGCGACTGTGGCAGTCTCTACCCCCCCCCCCCCCCCCCATCACCCCAACACCCTGAGTAATTCATCTCCATGCCGGCTGCTTCCTTGGCTTCTCCAGCATGCCTTCCCTCCTCGGCTGCCATTGGCTCTCCCACCTGGGACCGTGCTCCGCCTGGTTGGCAGGTCGCATGTCGTTCCCTAGCGCAGATGTTTTTAAAGGAAGACCCTTTGAAAGGCACCGGGGTCGACCCCCCCCCCCCCCCCCACCAAGCCGCCTGTCGCTTTTTTTAAACATTGCATGAAAAAACGCAAAAAAAAAGAGAGAGAGCGAGAGCTCCCGTCATCCCCGGAAAGTAAAACGCAGATAGAATGTACCGGATGACGGACAACGCTCACAATGTGGTCTGTCTACCCTTCTGTCTTCTTCTTCTGTCCTCCCCCTTTGTTTCCATTCTCTCTGTCGTGACCACAGTCTCTGTGAATATAGTCAAGAACACAGGTTCGTTTTTTAAACTTTTGAATGAAATTGAAAAGCTTTTGTTAATATGTCCAGTGATGCATAACGTTATAGCTGTACTCAGCTGGCTCAGCAGGTGCCTATTCCCCTGTCTTAAGTAAAGTGGAATGTGTTTTGTGGCATAAGGTAAGCAGTCGATGCATGGATGTGTGTGTGTGTGTGTGGGTTTGTGCGTGCATGCATGTGCGTGCATGTAAAAACCGAGCTCACCGGCTTCCTGGCGCCCTTGGAAATCTAAAGGTAGGTGTGGCTCGACTTGATTGGCTCCGCATGACGCTGATTTATACACTGATTGGCCAACACCAAGACAGACCTGATGACCGTGGGCCTATTGTGTCCTGTGATTGGTAGAGAGAGGATGGATGGATGTCTCTCTCTCTCTCTCGCCAGAGAGCACGTCCTCTATTGAGAAGGATACAAAGGAAATGTTCCATCAAGTGCCAGACCTTGAATAGGGCCCAAATAATGCCTCATTCGCGTAAGACACGTCTACTCAGGCCCATTCACGGCAAGTTATGATCGCCAAGTAAAGTTCCCAATTGTAGGCTTAACGTCCTGAAATCATGGCGACGGATGATCCAGGTGGTCATGAATGTTCAATTGCATCTTCGTGCGTTTCCACATCAGAGACTTGGGCACGCGACGACCTCCATCGTATGTTACCAGTAGTGGTACACAATGGGCTCGATCTATGCAGACGCCCACACCCTCACATCCGCCTGCTTTCGCCTGGGATTGTCCAACGTCAGAACTGTGATGAATTCTGATTGGATTTTTTGTACTCCTTCTGCTAAAGTATCTTTCAGAAAGTGTAAGCATAAAAGGCAGTGCATCTGTGCATGTGTGTGTGTGTGTGTATGCGTGTGTGTGTGTGTGTGTGTGTGAGTGTGTGTGTATGTATGTGTGTTTGTGCTCTGCACACCAAGATGTAAAAGCTGTCAAATGGTGCAAATGAAGCCTAACTTACGTTAGCTGAACGCAAAGAGGCTTTTTGAGAAGCGGCAAAGCTGAAATGAGTTTCTTTGAGGGGGTGGATAGGGTGAAGGGTGACAGAGAAAGATATAGTGTGTGTGTGTGTGTGTGTGTTTGTGTGTGTGTGTGTGTGTGTGTATATGTGTGTGTGTGTGCTTGAAAGACATAAAAAAGAGACATCTGTGGCAAAAAGAGAAAAAAGGAAAATCTAGAGAAAGAGAGGGAGAGACATGGAGGGGGATGCTTAGTGAGGCACATGAATGGAGTCGTCTCTTGTGATGGAGCGAGTCTGCCTGTATCTCTAAGGGAACAGCGGCGCTCAGGTCTGCGCTCCATTCAGCCCTGGAGGACTGGCCTCCAGGCCGTTCCTCCAGGTCGGCCCTCCAGGCCGTTCCTCCAGGTCGGCCCTCCAGGCCGTTCCTTAAGGACGGTCCTCCAGGTCGGTCCTCCAGGACCTTTCTCCAGGCCGTTCCTCCAGGTCGGTCCTCCAGGCTGTTCCTTAAGGACGGTCCTCCAGGCTGTTCCTTAAGGACGGTCCTCCAGGTCGGTCCTCCAGGCTGTTCCTTAAGGACGGTCCTCCAGGTCGGTCCTCCAGGACCTTCCTCCAGGCCGTTCCTCCAGGTCGGTCCTCCAGGACCTTCCTCCAGGCCGTTCCTTAAGGACGGTCCTCCAGGTCGGTCCTCCAGGTCGGTCCTCCAGGACCTTCCTCCAGGCCGTTCCTTAAGGTCGGTCCTCCAGGCTGTTCCTTAAGGACGGTCCTCCAGGTCGGTCCTCCAGGCTGTTCCTTAAGGACGGTCCTCCAGGTCGGTCCTCCAGGACCTTCCTCCAGGCCATTCCTTAAGGACGGTCCTCCAGGACCTTCCTCCAGGCTGTTCCTTAAGGACGGTCCTCCAGGCTGTTCCTTAAGGACGGTCCTCCAGGTCGGTCCTCCAGGCTGTTCCTTAAGGACGGTCCTCCAGGTCGGTCCTCCAGGACCTTCCTCCAGGCCGTTCCTCCAGGTCGGTCCTCCAGGACCTTCCTCCAGGCTGTTCCTTAAGGACGGTCCTCCAGGTCGGTCCTCCAGGCTGTTCCTTAAGGACGGTCCTCCAGGTCGGTCCTCCAGGACCTTCCTCCAGGCCATTCCTTAAGGACGGTCCTCCAGGCTGTTCCTTAAGGACGGTCCTCCAGGCCGTTCCTCCAGGACCGCCCCCCCCCCCCCCTTCCCCCCCACCTAACCTCCAACCACAATCATTCAAAACGTGCAGATTACTAAAGAAGTGGGTGTGGTGTGTATGTGTGATGGTGTGAAAACGATACTCATTACTGTGTGTGTGTGTCTTGTGTGCGTCTGGGATGTGTGTGTCTGTGTGTGTGTGTGTGTGTTTGTCTTGAGGTTGGCGAGGATGAGGGACTATATGAATGGGAAAGAAAAAATACAGAGAAGACGAAGCCAAATTGGATTTTCATAAGCATCATAAGTGTCGGGCAGCAAAAGGCAGAGGTTTTTTTTTTTTTTAATTGTTTCTTTGAAAAGTATTGAGAAGCAATAATCTGGATGCAAAATGTGCTGAGGGGCCTCTTCTGTCTGGTCAGAGAATGGGAGAACGACTGTATGGTTCTCAATGCATTAGCATTAAAGGGTTCTTCATAGGATTTGAGGAGATCTATATCTCTCCTCCTAATTGGTGTTTGGGATTTCTCATTTAATTGGGTGTTTATCTTTACATTTTTTAACTTCTGTTATTTATGGCTGTGGTGGCGGAGCTGTCCAGTGAGTAATGGTGGGTGTCTGTGTCTTTCTTTTTAATATCAATTCAGCAATCTCAGCGTGGTGCTTATTCTGCCCAGCTTTCATTGACCTTTATGCTGCTAGACAGACAGACAGACAGACAGACAGGCAAACAGACAGACAGGCAGACAGACAGACAGACAGACAGAGACACGACACACTGACAGAAACACGACAGACGCACGTATGCATAAATACACAGAAACATGCAAATGTGCATTACAAATGCACACGGACACACACACACGTACTTCACACACAAACATGTTAATCACACACACACACACACACACACACACACACACACGAACACACACACACACACACAATAACCTTTAAAGAATACCCACTGAGTAGGTGAGCAAGTGTGTGTTCAGTGTAAATATGCATGAGTAAATCTGCCTGCCCATATTCTTTACGGTCAGCGGAGGAACGCAGACAAGAGGGTGTGTGTGTGTGTGTGTGTGTGTTGTGTGTGTCTGTGTGTGTGTATGCTTCTGTGTGTATGTGTGTGTGCGTGCGTGTGTGTGTGTGTGTGTGTTAGCAGGAGTCGAGATTGTGACTCATCACTTGTGACTCACAAAGCGTCGGCAATTAATGCAGTCCATTTTTTCTCGCTCACACACTTCTCGTAGTGGCGAGCGAGCGGACAGTTCACGCGTAGCCCTGGGGGGGGGGGGGGGGGAGGGGAGGGTTGGAACGAGCAGGTCAAAAACGTCATCCCAAGCGAACGGGAAACGCGGCGTGCGGAACCGAGCTTGCGTGAACATCCGTCTCCACTTCCAAGTCTCTCCCAGCCGCGGACACCTCGACACGAGCCCCCACCGCGTGCCTCACCTGTTCACCTGTTCACCTGTTCACCTGTTCACCTGTTCACCTGCCCACATTACACAGTCCGACGCCCCCCGTCTGCTCTCTGTCTTGTGTGCGCATAATGAGCCTCGGGCCCCCCCCCCGCGGCCTCCTTCTCCCGTTGTCTCTTAAAACACTCGTCTTATAGATCATCGATCATCTCCTCACGGATGATCGCTTCCCTGGTTCCCATCCGTCGTCCACCCCCCCCCCCCCTTCCCTCTCCTCTCATCGCCTCCACACTCTGGCTCGCATGTCCTTCACACGTTCTCTCCGGCGTCCCTCCATTTCGCTCCATCTCGACGGCCGTCATTTCCTCCGCCTTCGTTCCCTCCTTCCCTCGGCCCGGCTCCCTGCCTCCTTCCCCTCCTTCCCTCTGAAACACCCCCTGTCGCACACGCGCCATCGCGATTGATCTCTTCTCCTCGTTTCCCTCCGCGTCATCCCCATCCATCATTCCTTCCCTCCATCCTTCCTTCCTTCCATCCGTCCTCTCGTCCTATCCGCCGTGCTCCTCCCCTTCCATCCTCTCATTGTCTCTAGCACACACGTATACACTTACGCATGTGATGACACACAGCTTCTCCTTGCTGACTGCACCATACGCGGTCCTGGGAGCAGATGCCAAGGCATTAGGAAACCAGCCTGTACCCGCAGCCCAGGGTACATCTTGTCCCCCCCCCCCCCCCCCCCCCCCCCCCCCCATCGCTCACTCAGCCTCCCCTATGGATATAGATAGAAATGGAGATGAATATATATATGAGATATATATGTGTTATTTTGGCCAGATAGACGTTTGGCGACATGGCAGACGTTCATTTAGCCAGAAACAAAAGAAAAAACCTCGACAACAACAACAACACGTTTTGGTTCCATTCGGTAACCGAATCTAAAAGAACATTCTATGAATGTCTTAACGTCGGCACTATTCCTCAGAACAGTTTGTGCTGAGATGACTGAGCCTCGGGATAGGTATTCTTCAAGATTACAATTTCCAACGCCTGTTATACGACGCAACACTCGAAAAATGGAAAAGCTCAACTTTTTTTTTCTGATCAACTGGTTGTACTCCGATGAAATGCTCCAGATTTTAACAAAGGAGACGAGGCAGAGCCTGGATGGTCAACACGATTGGTCAACACGAGTTTGTTACACGAGGTTTTAAAATCGACTGGATTTTAAAACTGCAGGTTTGACCCTGTGGCCAATAAAACAAAAGCATAAAAACATGAAGTGCGCTTTGTAGCGCTGGCCGAATACATAATTTCAAGCTTCAAATAATCGCTGGATTTTTCCGAATAACTGAACATGATTTATTTTTTATTTTTTATATAATAAAATACCTATTTTTCGTTTGTATGCCAGAATGGGATCCGACCGAGACCACTGCTGTAGAATCGCAGTGTATCAACTGATTGCTTTTCCTTTAAATCTCTAAAGTGTTATGTTTATAACACAAAATAAGTATTTATCAGGTAGGATTGCTGCTTGGACATCAGTAGTCGAGTCCAACCGCTAATCTCAGCCAAGCTTCAGTGTAAAAGTATTTTCGTTTATCCCTGGGCTATCACTGGGATATTTGTACGAAATGTAACCCAACCTTAGCCTTCTAATACCGAGTGGAGATTCGGATAGATAATGAACGAAATATCAGACTATTCAAATATTCAGGCTCAGCACTAGTGCAGTGCATTGCAATCGTTTGACACACTTGTGTGTCTCAAAGAAATATTCGTTTCAAAGTGAAAATGCATGGCAGTGGAGGAATACACATCAATGAAGCTATTTTTTGTCTCCACTATAGTTATAATAACAACATGAAAAATGATAGGCCTACGTCTTGTGTATTATTTTGTTATTGAAAACTGCAGTAAATGCGTGATTGTGTTAATACACTCAATGCATCAAACGTCCTGTTTATTTTAAGTCGAGTCCATTTAGTGGCACATCAGTCATTGTAACCACTCTGCGAAAATATCTCGAAATCACAATAGACAATCTCTTTATGCTGTGTCGCCGTGGCGCACTTCAGAAGGGAAAGTTTGTTCACGCTGGGGAAAAAGAAAAAAAAACAAGCCATTCATCAAACTTTTATCTATCGGAGCGCTCGCAGAGATGCTCTCATTCAGCAGCCATTTCCAATCACGGCGGCAACATTCAATCTGCGCCTTTCTCTGACTCCGATAGAAAGGGATGTATTTACGTGCAGCTCCTCCTCCGCGGCGCAGCGCCACACAGCCCTGTGCCGGCGGAGGTGCTGCGCGCACCGCACTTTTTACGTGATTACCGCCGTCGTCTCAAACTTTCCGACGTGCGGGTAAAATGGGGGGGGAAATCTGCGATCAACGAGATTTTAACATGATTCAGTCCATTCCATTCCCTCATTATTCTTCTTCTTTTTTTCCGTGTTGTAACAGTTTCTATAACACAAAAGAACACTGTGTGCCATTTATTTTTTCTCGAGCGGGGCTCCAAACGGAGTGAAAGACGGCGGCGTCGTGCCGCTATGATCTCTGAATGAGCGTTGCTCCTCCGGTGGCTCCTCTCGCCACCATGCCGGCACCACGGCGTACACGCAGCGAGCCGCGTTCACGCCACAACTCTCTCTGGGAGCCGTCAGAATTAGCGCCAGGAAAAAAAAAAACACTTCCGAGGAATGCCCCCTGCCGTGCGCGCTCTCGAAAACACGCGTTTGCAGCACACGACGCGCGTACACATTCACACACACACACACACACACACACACACACACACACACACACACACACACACACACACACACACACACACACACAAACGCGTGCACACATTCACACAAACATGCACACGTTCACACAAACACGTTCACACACACACACACATGTGCTTGTCAGATTTCACCCTTCACCATGTCATTTGAAACGGGGGCAATTTGTACACTATCAAAAGAATTCAAATGCAAATATGAAAAGCAAATGTGTTCCATTGTGAATGTTGAGTGTGTGTGTGTGTGTGTGTGTGTGTGTGTGTGTGTGTGTGTGTGTGTGTGTGTGTGTCTGTGTGTACCACACTCCTCTGAAATAGAGTAATTATGCAGCACTCTGTCGGGTTGGCTGTCTGGTCAACTTATCGGCCAACGGTGAGGTGCAGACTATACGGACTATTTCTGGGACTGATGGGTGGGGTGGGGAGCAGTAGCACCAAAAAGAGAGGAGGTGAGGTATCGCAGGAGCGCATGGGGGGTGGGGGGGGGGGGGATGTTCTCGAGGACGAGAGGGAGAGGGAGAGAGAGAGAGAGAAGGGTGGAGAAACGCTGCAAGGGTGCGAAATACGATGGCGAGGAAAGATAGGGACGCATCGGGAAGGTGTGGGGAGGGGGGGAGGTGTGGAGAGAGGAGGGGGGGGAGAGCGAGGGGGGGGGGGGGAGGCACGGAGGAGGTCGGCGACTGAGGCGAAGGAGACGCAGAGGGAGATAAGAGCGCAGGGTTTGTCGTCACGCCGTGGTGGAGGGGTGGGG
>JAXIVH010000110.1:204351-236431 GCA_036785325.1 Urophycis tenuis
TTCCCTGAGTGAATGGAGAGTTGGTCGTGTTAACAGAAACACTTTAATTTATTACTCTATGAAATACATACCACACACATACATACACATACAGGCATGCATTGAGAAATATATATATATATACACATATGTATTGATGGAAAAATAAACAATAACACACACACACACACACACACTACTTACAGTCTGGTGAGTTTGGTCAGGATTGTGAAGGTCTCGGGGTAAAGTCCTTGGATTTTTGTCCTAATGATTTCCCTGTCACGCACAAAGTGCCAGTCACAACTACATCCCCACAAGAGTGCACTGAATTTATTTCATCTCTCTCCTCTTTGTAGTCAGGCTCAATGGGAAACCGCATACAAAAGGATTTTCGAATTTCAAAGTTTATGATCAATTTGTTCGCAACGGGTTTCTAACAATTTGGTATTTCTTTTCATTTCATTGAACATATATTTCACCGGAAAAAAAAAAAACCTCTTGAGATTAGAAATGTTTTTTTCAAGGGTGCCCTGTCCAAGGAAGGTCGCCACAGTCACAAACCAGTTCCGTTTCCAAGACAATTTTTTTCACACAATATAAGCAGTGCATACACAGGGCTCCAACACCCACACAGTCGGGACAACCTCGCCCCTTCCCGTTCAGAGAGCGCAGTGCGGTGGAAAGTACACTCGCACCCGTGGACACAAACACAGCCCGCTCGAGAAAGAGCACACAAGCTGTCTCTGTCGTCTGTTTGTGTTTTTGTCAACAGATTGTTTGTACTTAAGTACATTTTGTGTGCTTTGCTTCCAGGGTGATCTATGTCCATGTATGAGTGATATTTGCCAAAGAAATAAGAAAGATGATTTTTAGCTCCCTCTCTCGTAATGAAACCTATGACTTCTCTTCTATACTTCTAGATCATATGTGAAATGTGGTATCAATTTACCTTTGAAGGAGAGAGCCTATGATATTACGATGGATTTCACAAAAGAATATCTCCGAAACCTTCACTTAAACAAAATACTTCCAGAACTGTGTTCACGTCTTCAGCAAATCAGGAATCTGCTTCTAAATGGCTTTCAGAAGAGGCAGCTATACTGCACACCTGAGCAAGGGTGCATGTCCACATATGTTAAAAATAGCGGCTTCTTGCCTGTTTGCACACGAAACAAGACAGGTGTGAAGTGCCTTGCGAGATATTATTACTATTTTTGTGATAATAGCCCACATGCACAAGGCGCACGTGCACACGCACACGCACACACACACAAACACACACACACACACACAGACACACACACACACACACACACACACACGCACGCACATACACACTCAACCCCTCTCTCCCGTCTCTTCCCATCTGTGGTACTAGCCTTGAGATTCCTTCTAAATGTTTCAAGTGGCAAAACAGCAGGTTACTGTTTACTCCAGCAGTAGGTCTCCCCCCCCCCCCCTCCAGGACACCCCTTCCACGCACACACACACACACACACACACACACACACACACACACACCTTGGGACACCTACCACCACAACCAGCACCACCCTAACAGTAACCCTTTAGCAACACACATGTCCTAATGAAGTGTCAACGGGTGATTGGTATGACACAACTGTATGACTAGTGCATGTGTGAGCAGCACCTTCATCTTAAGCACGACGTGTGGTCCCAGCAGGGAACCATAACCCCCCTTCTAGTCCTGTTGTGCCGCGCCAGGTGAACTCAACAGGACTGGAGAACATTCTAGAGGAGCACAGGATGTGCGGTGTGGGAAGTGTGGAGTTTCTACAGTGTCACGGTTTTGCAAGTTTCTTAGTTGTAAAGGGACATTTAGCAGACGCTTTTGTCCAAAGCAACTTACAATCAGTACATTTGCGGGGTTTGGCAGGTGGACAGTTGGAGGAGGAGGGGGGGATCAAGGGGATCGAACCGCCGACCCTACAGTCAGTGGACCACCCGCTCTGTCCACCCGCTCTACCTACTCAGCTACTGCCGCCCAGTTGTAAACTCTAAAATGACGAAATGCTAGTGAGCGTGATGCGTGTATCAAGATAGTATTGTGTGTGCGCGTGCGCACGTGCGTTGTAGGCGCCACGCACACACACACTCTGGTACTCACAAGACGACGGTGTTGTGCGGGTGCAGCGCGGGCATCTCCGTGATGCGATCGCCGTGACACAAGATGAAGCCGGGCGCCCTGCCCGCCACGCAGTACTGCTGCTTCGGCCCCGCGGACGCCACCACCGCCGCCGCCGCCGCCGCCGCCTCGGCCTCCTGGATCACCATCATCATGGTCATCATCATCATCATCACCACCATCCTCTTCAGGCTCAGGGCGGGCACCCTCATCCCCGCGGAGCCCGCGAGACGCGGCGGCGCTGGGAGTCGCGAAGACCCGTGTCTGTGGTGTCACCGCGTCGGGACGAGGGTGTTGTTGTTGTGGTGGTGCTGGTGTGTCTGAGGCTCTTCTCATCATCCCCCCCCCTCCCCGTGTCGTACCAGAGCTTCTTTGCCGCTTTCCTCCTGTGGCCGGGGGTGGGGGGGTGGGGGGGTTTATATCTACATGTGATTGTGGGCCTGCCCCCCCCCCCCACCAAGCCCTCCCCCCCCTCCGCGATGTCCGAGTGGAAGACGAGGGGGAGAGGAGAGACTTGTCCTCACAGCCGGCTCTCTGGTGAAGGACAGGCTGGGCTCTTTTTTTTTGATGACAGCGATATAACTTAACAATAAGTACACCACACACACACACACACCACAGTGCACCACCATACCCGTTGTATTTTATCTTTGCTCCCCCCCCCCCCCGAGCACAGTGAGCTCCTCCTGAGCTATGTTTCACATGTCTGCCCGGCTGCATCGCCTTGAATACACACAGAGAGCGCTGGTCGGAGCTCCCATGCTGTTCCAGCGTTCCTGGGCGTCATGTCAGGTGCAGGGCGCCTTTTCAGCAGCCGTCCTCATTCGTGTGACCCGCGCCGGTGCGTCACACGGCTCACAGTCGCCTCCGGTCGGGCGGAGACTAGAAACACCGCCCGCAGCGCAGTTGAGACTCATGATGAGTGGTGTGTCGATGTGTGTCACTCTAAATTACTATTGGCTGGAATTGAATTGTACTCATTTTTATCCTATCGCTTACGTTAATGGTGTCATGTCACGCTGACCCACTGTGGAGATGAAAGCCCCGAGGGGTTGAAGAAGAGCCCACTAATGGGGGTCTGGATAATGACACCGCTTGGGGACCTGCAAAGAAGTGACATCTGGGCTGAAGCTATTTTTTCTACCGCCGTGAATTAATGGTCAATGATGAGCACACGTTTGATAGCGATGGGCGAAGTATTCACTTGTTTACAAGACACACACACACACACACACACACAGAAACACACTTACATGGGAACCTTTTCCACATCATTGTGATAGAAATGCACAATGCACAAACCTTTTACTTTATTATATTTACTATATTATATTCCTCACCTAAACCCCTGCTTGTCCACTTGTGTACTGAAACAGTGTGAATTGTCGATGCGTGTATCTTTGTGTGTGAGTGAGTGTGTGTGTGTGTGTGTGTGTGTGTGTGTGTGTGTACCACTGTGGGAACTTTATGTGTTGGAACTCTTGGTGATTTATTTGTGCGCAGGAAGAAAAGTGCAGCCTTGAGCTCATGACATGACCACACACACACACACACACTCTCTCTCTCTCCCATAGCTCTGCCCCACACACACACTCAGAAATACACAAAGATACACACACACACTCACACAAAGACACAAAGACACACACACCCACACAAACTATCTTTCTCACACACATGTACACATTCACTCTGTAGTTCACGCAAGACACATATACCCACATACAATGACACACACAGACACAAAGACATGCACATACACACAGACACACAAACTATCTCTCACACACATGAACAGACACACACACACATGCACACACACACACGCACACACACACACACACACACACACACACACACACACACACACACACACACACAGACACTCACAGGAAAAGTTACAATGAGGGAGATAGGGGTGCAGGTGTTAAGGCATAAAAGGAGATCTGCAGAGAAACCAAGGCCATAATTTTCCTCTACAGATAATAGATACCTACTTATGCTTTGAGGATGTAAATTCTGCACCTGTGAAGATTACCAACAGAAACACACACACACACACGCACGCGAAGAACAAGCGCAGCTAACTAACCAAGGTCTGCTTCCATTATTGAACACTCCTCAAAGCAAATAAATTATATCATAAATGGCAGTGGAGTATTCGCCATCTGCCGTCGTGCTTGGCACGTCGCGCACGGCTCGTTTCGGCACCAGGCAGTCGTCGACACTTCGGCTTTGAGACAGATCGGGCTCCTGCTTAGCACGCGGCGGCGCTTGTTGTTTTTAATAAGTCAGCCGCTAAATATAGCGGCCCTTGCGCGGCCACGTGCACGCGCAGCAGCCGCGTGGTCAAGGACGGAGCGCGGTGGCGCGGGTTGGCAGCGCGGAGCGGAAAACCCCGCTGAGCTCGGGCTTCAGAGAATAGCGTGCGCGCGCACCGGTCCAGCGCGTTTGTATGTGCTCGTTTTTGTGTGTGTGTGTGTGTGTGTGTGTGTGTGTGTGTGTGTGTGTGTGTGTGTGTGTGTGCGTGCGCGCGCACGCGTTGCGATGCCACGCTGAGATACCAGAGATCTCGCCGCCTACCGCACGAGCAGACAAGCTGAGAGAAGCGCTTCAGAGTGCGCGACTCGTGAGTCTTGGCATGTACGCGCGTCTGGTGTCGTGACGCGCGCGTTCACGCGTGTCTTGAGTGTGCGCGCACTCGTGACTGTGCGCGCGCGCGCGTGTGTCGTCGTTGGCGAGTGAATTTGTGTGTGGATGTCGTTTAAAGATGATGGAAGAGGGTAGCAAGCAATTACTCATACCCGTGCCTGCTCGTATCCTCACCAGTCCTCAGATAGGAGCTCAAAAACATTTTCCCAGAGTTTTTTTTTGGCTGCTCTCATGCCTGTCGCCGTAATAGCTTTCCGGTTAATCAGGGGTGGCTGACACAGAAGACAGCTTTAAAGCTTTTTCATGAAATATTTCACTCTCTCGTTTGACCCGTGTCCTCTTGGGAGTTTTTCCGTCGGGTTTAGCTATAGCTTCGATAATGGCCCACTCCACCATGCTGCTGAATGGTCAGGCAGCGGGGTCTTCCTTGAAGCGCAAGTCCGAGACCTTGTGCTCTCATTGTTGTAGTCAATTTGCGGATTATTTTTGGCCCGTCCTCCCTAATAAATGTTGGTATCATTGCGTTATAGTGAGGTGAATAGAGTATGTGGGGCTCGTGCATCAGAATGCATCATGGGAGTTTTTGTTAGCCATACTCCTGCCATTTTCGAGAGCACTCAAGAGAATTGTAGTCATGTAAAGTCATAAATTAAAGTAAATATGCCGTACTGTAGGCTCGTCGAAGGTTTGTTTTGCCACGTCTCGCATGAGAAACGCCGTGGCATTTTCAAACACAACAAGTGTCACCACATAATGTCGACTCATTTCACGATGAATTACTTAACCATTACTAAAACCCTCTCATTAAGTGGGTAATAGGTATTCATCTGCTCCTGTACTTCTGAAATGGAGGCAGTCATTGCGATGTGACATCACAATCTACAAGTCCTATTGCACTCTTCTCATAGCTTGGTGAAAGCACAATAACCATAAATTAACATTAGTTAATGCAGTAATAGTATTAACTATCAACAACATTTATTAATGGTGTTCATGTCACCTATGGTATTATTTGTACATCTACATATTTTATAGGGTTCATCTAAATATTTAATAGGGTTATGGTTCACCATTACATAAGGAATTCATCAATACTATATCATGAGCACCATTAGTAAATTATCACTAGACCATTATTTAACTTAGTTAATGAACTGTTACAGTTAATTGTTGGTTAATGCTTATTACTGCATTAACTTGTTTACTAATGGTAAATTATTGCACTCCTACCATTATAGCCAAGTGAATAAGGTCTATTGCACTCCTAGCATTACAGCTATAAGGTCTTTTGCACTCCTATCATGGCATTATAGTGAAGTGGATAAGGTCTATTACACTCCTACCATTACAGCCAAGTGAATAAGAGCTATTGCACTCCTAGCATTACAGCGAGGTGAATAAGGTCTATTGCACTCCTCTATAATATCATTATAGTGAAGTGGATAAGGTCTTCACCTGCCACCTAAGATAGAGTCCCTGCATTTCATGGTTTCCTCATCTCTAGACGCACTTATAGGAACGACTGTTGTGTCATCAAATCCAACCGGATGTTGGCCTGCAGAGGCCACGTGGAGTGTATAGAGCAGAGAGCCACACACCAATACAAGACTAAAGAGATGGCGAGGACAGAGGTCTCTGCGCCTCTTCAGGGGGGAGCTTTGTTGACTGAATCCCTGCTTGTAGAGGCGTCTTCACCTGTGGAGCGTAGCCCCCCTGGAATCTTTCATCTGGCAAACAGATAGCACTGCAGAGAAACCTCCTAGTCTGCTCTCCCTGCTCTGCTGCACACATCAGAACTGTGCTCAGTGCACACGCTTACCAGTGGTGCAGTCTACCATGTTTCTATAATGTTTTTTGTTTTGTTATTATTTACTTAATATTTTTTACTGTATATATTGTGTGCATGTTTCCCTGTGTCCCAGTTGGAAGTAGCAATTATTTATATGGACAGGTGTGGGTTACCTGAAGGCACCTTTCAGGTCAGACAGTGAAGTGCTGTTCACCGCCACCAGGGGGCGAGAGGGGGGGGGGGGGGGGGGGGCAAACGGACGATGGACTGCAAAAAAAAACGCTGCGTGGGCGCCAGAGTTCGTTTCACTTGGGTAATATTTTATTTACTCATTTAGATCTTCAAAACTATTTTTTTCCATAATAAATTTCCACTTTATGTTCATCAAAGAACTGTAACAATAAAAATAAAAGTAAATACTGTAGAAAAATTTTACATATAGAAAATTAACATGGTTAATGGACACCTACATGTATAGAATCCGCTGTTGGGTTTGTCGGACGCCTCCCTCTGTTCCAGATGGCAAAACAACAGATACAGTAAGACGAGAATAAAGATACAGAAGTGGGGCGGGGGGGGGGGGGGGGGGCAGGGGGGTGGAAAGGTGACAAATCCAGACGGGGGCAGAAAAAGAACGGAGGGGAGGCAAAACGAGAGGGGGAGTGGGAGTGTGGGAGGTCAACGGGGGACACGGCGAAGGAACACGCCCGATATAAACAGACTTCTCGTCTCGACGGCCGCGCTTCATGAGACTCCGCCCCCACAAGTCCTTTTTTCTTAATCTTTTTGTCTTCCTCCTCCCCCTCCCTCTCTTCGCGCCATTTGCTCTGCTCTGATTTTGCATGCATCTGATTGGTCGGTCATATTGCTCGACTCGCCTTTGAACTTTTTTTGTTTGTTTTTTTGTTCTTTTTTTTTCTGGTTTTGTTTCGTTTTTTTTTCTGATGTCCATGGCACAATATATCATATACAGGTGTGTATCATGTGGGCACAACTTGTAAAAGGAGACTCGGTTTTTTCGCGGCGGAGAAAGGGGAGCGTCGCCTCTACGTGTCCGTCTGGGATTGGTCAGCATGTTAGTTATAGTATCAGTACGGACAACACAATCGACCAATCGCAGCGGTGGACAGCATGGAATCGTCCCGGTGAACGGGGCAAGAAGGGGAGAGCCAATGGGAATGTGTGAAAAGAAAAAACAAAACAAAGAAAAAAAACAAAAAAAACAAAGCAACTCAAGTATTCATAGAACCAATGGCATCATAAACTTGACTTTTCTATCTAGTTGCAACACATGATAACATTTATTTGAGTTTTTTTTTTTTTTTCTGTAATTTCCTTTTCCTCGGTGGCTGTTTGCTAGAAAAAACGTTGTTGGTAAGAGCAGTATAAGTGGCCATGGTCTACAGAGGGTCAGGCTGGAAAACGGGGCAGGCTTTTTATCCAGTAACCCCACCCTTGACACTCGAACCTGCTACTCCCTGCCCCCACCCCATCCACCCACACACGTTAACACACGTTAACACACACACACACACGCACGCACACACAAACACACCCCTCCCCCTCCACCTCTTGAGCCGTGACTCTCTGAGGTCGCAGCCCGGGCATGCAGCACAGTGGGGGATGTTTGTGTCACTCGATGCCAGTGGGATTTCATCATTTTCACTGTCCTGCCATCACCATTTGTCCCCCCCCCCCCCCCCAGGAAGCCATTTTGTCAGTCTGGGGGTCAGGAAAGGGGTGGGGTGAGGGTCTACGATGGCGTCTCATTGGTGTGAGGTGTGTTATGCTGTTTGCTGCGTATTCGTTGGGGGGGAGGGGGGTGGAGGGGGAAAGGGGGGGGGGGGGGGGTTGGGGCGGGGATCCACGGACTCAGTAGAAATCACATCATGGAGTTAAGATAATTCACGTGCAATAACGCCCTCCCTTTCCTCCCCCCCCCCCCCGCCATCACCCCCGAAAATGTCAACCCTTCCCCAATTAGTTCTTCGTATTAGTCATCATCAATATCATCATCATCATCATCATCGTCATCATCGCCGCCGTTGTCTTCATCGGACAACGCGGTCACAGCGTCCTGCCGCGTCTTCGCCATCGCCAGCGGTTGTCACTTTAAAAAAACGGGTGAGTAGTATATATAGCGTCGAAGGTATACGTACGCACGTGTGTTTGTCTGGCGTCTTTATGTCGCCGCCCCCAAGTCCTCCAGAGTGTGCGCGTGCGTTTCCGTTTGTGTGTGTGTGTCTGTGTGTGTGTGTGTGTGTGTAACCGTGGGCGGCATTTCAAGTCTCAGTCACCCCGCCCCGCCCCGTCCTTCAGGAAATCATCTGCGCGTCTGTCTTGCTGCGACGGCGGCGTCTCCGCTGGGGAGGACGGGCGCTCTCAGCAAACCGCGAAATTCATGTTGCCACAGCAACCAGGTGGCCTCCGCACCTCTTTTGCCAACACAATGTCCGCATGGCGTGTGTGTGTGTGTGTGTGTGTGTGCGCCTGCCTCTATACGAGTATATACCGTGTGTGTGTGTGTGTGTTTGTCTCTCTGTGAGTAAATATGTGTGTGTGTGTGTGTGTGTGTGTGCGCGTCGCCACGGAAAGGCGGTCACTCGGAGAAGTCCTCTGACATGTAAAACTCGGTTCTTCGTCGTTGGATCTTGTGCACGCTCGCTCGCACACTCAAAAGCACAAGCCAGCTGTGTGCTTCAAAAGCGGTCAACCTGTGCTCAGCTCACCTTCTGTGCCCCCGCCCATCTGTATACCCACCCGCCCTCGCCCGCCCAACCCACCCCACCCAACCCAAGTTGTGCCCCCCCCCCCACCCCCACCCCACCCCTGGCGGCAAGGAACCCGCGACGTGAGACGTGTCTTTGTGCCGAGTGGGGGTCTAAAAGGGGGGCGGGGGTCTACAGTAGTCCCCGCCCCATCGGCGCCTCTGTGCGGTACCGGACACCGGTTTGTTTGGTGCATTTTTTTTTTCCCCACTGGGTTGTCGCTGGTCTGATTGGTTAGTCTCCGTCCTGGTAAAAAGGTGAAGCCGCGTGTGCCGCGGGCAGGCCCTCGCTCATTGGTTAATACTGTACAAGAAGACGGCTGGCGGCTCCGCCCCCCGCGTGTGTATGGTTGTGCTCGCAGGTGCGGCGAAGCCTGCGTGTGTTTTTGTTTCTCCTGTTTGGCGTCTGTGTGTGCGTCTGCGTGTGTGTGCGTCTGAGTGTGCATGTGTGTGTGCGTTTTCTAACGTGTGCTGGACGGCAAAAATGGCCGTCGCGGTTCACATCGCGTGAACCAGGTAAACAACATGGCCGCCACGTTTGTGCGGTGTGTTTCATCGGCCCTTATGTGTGCGTGTACGTGTCCGTGTGTGTGTGCGCGAGTGTGTGTGTGTGTATATGCGTCTTGTCGGGGAGTCTCGCGTTGTTCCTCTTTTTCTCTGTGAGTATACCTTTTTGTATGTACATATACCGTATATATATATCTATATATATCTCTATAAAGGTTTATGCGTATGTGTGTGCATATACGAACCCCACCCGCCCTCCCTCCCAAAGCCCCCCCACCCCCACCCCACCCCACCCTCCCTTCCCCCACCGTCCCATCTCATGAACCCCACCCCCCCTCCCCCATCCTCTCCGCCCCCCCGGCGGTGGCGGCGATGGCGGCGGCGATGGCGGCCCTCAGACGTAGTACTCCTTGTCCTTGTTCTTCTTGCTCTTGGAGATCTTGGCGATGCCGGGCGGCTTGTCCTTGGCGCTGCCGTTGGGCTGCGTGGCCGAGTTGCTGATGTAGTTGCGGCTCTCGTCCACGTGGTAGGAGCCCTCGTCGCGGTTGCGGTACTTGTACATGGCGTAGAGCAGGATGAGGATGCAGAGGGCCGCGGCCGCCACGATGCCCACCACCATGCCAGTGGTGCTGCTGGACTCCCTCACCACCTCCGACGTGCCCGGGAACACCTTGACCTCGGGCAGTGGGGGGCGGGCTGCGGGGGGGGGGAGGGGGTTAGTGTGGTGAGTTTCATCTGGACGATATTTGGACCACTTGGCGTTTTAAGACGTGGGCTGGTGGTGTGTGTTGGAGGGGAGAACGGTTAGTGTGTTGAGTTTTATCTGGACGATATTTGGAGCGTTTAAGACCCAATGGACCCAACAGGGCGGCAGTAGCTCAGTGGTTAGAGCGGGTCATCCGCTCACCGTAGGGTCGGTGGTTCGATCCCCTTGATCCCCCCTCCTCCTCCAACTGTCCACATGTCGAACCCCACAAATGCACTGATTGTAAGTCGCTTTGGACAAAAGTGTCTGCTAAATGCCCCCTTTACCGTTTACACGGCCGCGTTTGGTGGCAGACTCCGAAAAAGAATGCGTGTCGAGTTTAGTGTGCCTTGTGTGCGTTGCCTCGTTTAAAAATGACGTGATGTCTCGTTATTATTTGGGTCGCGCTACAAACAGGAGCTGGAATTCGGGGGGCGTCTTCTGTCTCGCTACATGGTCACATAAAACTGGAACCACTTACAAATGTTTCGCGATAAAATATACATATAAAAACATTTTCCTACATAATTATTCTGGGAAAACACATTAATTATTAAATTTTGAGAGGCAAGAGGCACCCTCCATATATTTCACTCGCTATGTGCGAAACTCAACGAGAGTATAAGAAAAAGCCATCAAACTGAAACCACCTCAATGTATTCTCTATATAAATCTCCATTGCTTCTCCATTCATTTGTTCAGGCTCGCCGTGTTTTTCCCCTCAAGCCTGGTTAATATCTGTCTGTGGCGCTGGGTGCGTGCACAACAAACACAGACGCTAGGGGAGGGTAGGGAGAGGCCGTCTAGCGCCCTCACCCTGACAAACGAACACACGCGTGACTTGCAGACGTGAACCCACCACCGCAGCCAGGTCGTTATTTATATCCGCTGCGTCGGGAAACGATTTTCGGTCAAAACATACCAGGGCGCTCCGCAGCCCCCCGCCTTCTCAGTGAGCACGTGGTGGTGGTGGTGGGGGGGGGGGGAGAGAGGCGGAGCTATGGAGGGAGGAGCGTGCAGGCGGGGTTTAGCAAGAAGGGCCTGCGACCCGGAGGCGAGGAACTGTGAGCGGGAAATGGAAACTGAACGAGGAGAGACGCTGACTGGGGAACAGAACGGGGGATGAAGAGGGGACGGCGATGGGCGAGGGGGGTGTGAGCGTGAGTGTGTGACCGTGTGTTGGTGTTGGTGTCTAACCTGAGCTGGGGTCACAGGGGTCGATGTCCTCGTCATCGCTAGGGCATTCGGCGGAGGCCACGAGTAGGTCATCGGTCGACTGCAGGGAGATGGACAGAGAGGGAGAGAGAGAGAGAGAGATTAAACACACATGTCCTGTATATATATATACAGTATATAGTCACTACAAGAAATGAATTGTTTTTGGTGTATCCCCTATACTTCTGGGCATCAATGTGGCCAATGCACTCTACACACACATCTACACACACACACACACACACACACACACAGGAGTAAGTGCATAGAGGCAGGAGTGGTGGGGTTAGAAGCGATGGTTGAGGTTCTCGTGGGATGCATAATAATTCTGCCTGTGCCGTTCCTCGGGCCTCCTATATGCACACAAGAGGCTCAGCCTTTAAGTGGCAACACGTTCCTGGGACGCGTTTGTGTGAGTTCCCGGTTCGGTTTTAGTGTTAGAACACGACGTGTCCGCTCTGCGTGCATCGCATCACACGCGCACTCAACCGAGGCCTTCGTCGCTGAATAAATGTTGAGTCGTTTTGTCCTTCGTCTACCTTTGAGTGTGTTCCACGCCTGTCATTTGTCATGGCCCACGAGACGCGCTGGGACAATACACACACACACACGCGCGCGCGCACAGTTCATTAAATCCCTGTCGTTTCCATGACAAAGCCGCAGACTGTGAGAAATATCGAGGCAGCGCCCCGTGACGTAACACATAAAACCGTTGGTTTATGAAGCCTTGGATTTCATAACATGGCCGCCGCCACCCATATCAAACAATAGGAACTCTGAGGGGGCGGGAGGGGAATGGCGGCCTTGCAGCAGTCTGCATGTCTGCGGGCCGAAATGCATTATGGGTACAATCCTTAATAACGTTTTAATGAAATAAAACCGTGAAACTAGAGCCTCGCAAAAAATAAATAATGTGCAGACAAACTAGCCACCGAGATTCAAAACCTAATGAAGGGGAAAATGTATTAGCTTCATATCTCAAGAATGAAATCACTATTCCCCCAAAGACTTGGAATGCTGTATGGGGTTTCTGCATCCAACCATCACAAGCCACATATAGGCCTACATGTAGTTCATCTTACCTATAGGCCTGCATACTATAGGCCTACATGTACGTTGTAGTTCATCTGACCAACAGTCCTACATGTAGGACTGTCTCACAAAAAGTGAGAATTAAACTCTTAAAACTAACAAACTCCAAACTTAGCTTCGTTTTACAGTAGAGTGAACCCATTTCCGCAGAATAACGAATGTTCCCTGCACTGATTGAGCACAAGAACACTAGAAAATGTTGACCTAGTTGCATCAGCAAACACACCAGTAAGGTACGTTCATTTGGGGAATGCATTTAGCATAATGGCTACCATCGTCTATTTTTACCCAAAATCCTATTTGAGATGACTAATGGCTAATGTCTAATGACAAATTACCATGCTATTTCTATGCTAAATGGCTTCAACTGAAGGCAAAGGAAGTAAACACGTTGCTGTTGGAGCTGTTGTTTTTATAGGATTCTCACAGCTAATATCCAGCGCCTCTGTCTCTCTCCATCTATCTGTCTGTCTCATCACGTTGCGTTCCATTCTCTCCAACTCTCCACGGTAAGAAGGCACCCTTTCAGTTCTCCATCTCTGCTCCTCCTGTTGCCATGGAAACTCTAAGTTCAGGCCGTTAAAAAGGATCGGAGGAACAGAGAGAGGGAGGGAGGTGGGGGGGTTGAGTTGGGAGAGGACCAGTGTATCGATTTTCCATTGTGTGTGTGTGTGTGTGTGTGTTTGTGTGCGTTCAGTGTGCATGCATGTACACTGTGTGTATGTATGCAGTGTGTGTGTGTGTGTGTAATGTGTGTTTGTGTGTGTGCGCGTGTACTGTGTGCATGTGCAGTGTGTGTAGGTATGCAGTCTGTGTGTGTGTGTGTGTGTGTGTGTGTGTGTGTGTGTGTGTGTGTGTGTGTGTGTGTGTGTGCGTGTGTGTGTGTGTGCGTGTTTGCGTGTGTGTGTGTGTGAGCGTGTGTGTGTGTGTGTGTGTGTTGGGGGAGGGGATGGCCAGAAGAAAGATGGATAGAGGAGCAGGAGGGATAACAAACAGACTCCAGAAAAAGGCACTGGGAGGGAAAGAGAGGGCTTAGAGTTTAGCGAACAGTAATGAGATGACACAGAAGAGATGACAGGATAAACAGAGAGAGAAGACTTCAAAGTGGGTTGCCGTGGCGATCTACAGCACCAAGTAGCTGCTGCATATTCATGAGGCGCTCTTAAACATCGCCTGTCCTGACGCGCGCGCGCGTGTGTGTGTGTGTGTGTGTGTGTGTGTGAACGTGTGTGTGTGTGAACGTGTGTGTGCATCATGTGTTTCTGCTAGCCACGCTGGGCTATCACTCGCAGCGTTAAATTAAAATTGGATTGTGATGCATTGCAGTAGTCGTTACAAACGAACGAAATAGAGCGAGAGAGACAGAGAGACACCGAGAGGGAGGGAGAGAGAGCGAGTGAGAGAGAGAGAGAGGCAGAGAGATAAAACGGGGGAGAGAGAGAAAGGGGGAGTGAGAGAGATAGGTAGATAGAGACCGAGAGGGAGAGCGGTAGATAGAGAGCGAGAGAGAGGGGAAAAGAGAGGGAGCGAGAGAGAAAGTGAGGTAGACACAGAGGGAGGGGGCGAGAGGGCTGTAGACAGAAAGTGTGTAAGAGAGAGAGAGAGAGGGAAAGGAGCTAAAATAAGACATGAAGCATACATGAAGGAAGAAACCCAACCCTAACAATAACACTTACTACCTCGACAAGCCTCACCCAAACTAACCCGAGAAGCCAAACCATAACTACCCGTAGAAGCCTAACACTTACCCTAACCAATACATGGAGGAAGAAGAGCCAGCCTAACCCTAACCCTAACCCCAAGAACGCAAACACTGGAGCAGCCATTGAAAAACCACAAGAATTTCAAACCCTGAATCCCCCCTAACGCTATATATCTAGTCGCCCGAGTGAGAGCGCTGTTGTGCCCGATTATATAAGCTAAAACTAAACCAGACCAACTTGGCCTGGTTTCGTTTTGCCAGCGCCACAGTGGCCCGGAAGCCATGTTGGCCTGGGATACCCCCCCCCCCCCCCCCCGCCCCCAATCCACCCCCTGCTGGCCTGTCTAATCAGCGCTGCTCTGATGGGCCGGCCAACATGCTGGCGGGACAAGCCCGTGCAGTAAGTATAGCCGCTGGTTCTTGGCGCGGTCGATACGTTCCTATGAACCGCGGCCACGGGTGCTGAGGGGCGCGGCCAGCCAATTGGCTCACAGGGACGAACCGGCGCTCTGCTCCGCCCCCACCACTACCACCACCACCACCAACACCACCACATGTTGCCCCACTCGACACCACACCCACCAATAAGCAAAGACACAAACATGACAAAAATGGTAGCCGGGGGCAGGAGCGGATCATCCAATCAGACAGGGATTGATTGGGGGCGGGACTGTCATACTGATTAGCCAATCACATGGCAGCAGGCTTAACCACACACCGGTTGATATTACAGGATCGTCGAGCACCAATAACATGCATGGCTTAGCCCTTTTCGCTTCAACATCCACGCAGTGTTTTTTTTAAACGCGGGTAGGAACAGCAGTGGGACCGCATTGAACTTCCCCAACCTAAGAAGCTGTGCGGAGGTGGGGGTCTCGAACCCCCCCCTATCGCTGCCTCTCCAGAAGTCTTCTCTACTATTCTCTGTGTAGTTTACGTCGGCTGCTCCACTGCACGCCTCTCCAGTCTCTGCTATTTGATGAAGACAAGCCCACCAGACGCCGACAGACAAAGGAAACCAGGGAGCTTTGAGCTTTGCAGAGAGAGAGAGAGAGAGAGAGGGAGGGAGAGACAGAGCGAGAGAGAGATGGAGAGAAACAGAGAGGGAGACAAAGAGAGAGACAAAGAGAGAGAGGGAAAGCTAGAGAGAGAGAGAGAGAGAGAAGAGAGAGAGAGAGAGACAGAGAGAGAAAGCAAGTGTGCCGAAGTGATGAGTGCGAGAAAAAACAAACAAGCAATCCGAACAAAGAGAAAGCGCAGATAAACCGACACACAGAGGACATGAAAAGACAGGAAGCCGAGCACGTGAAAGGGGAGCAACAAATGGGCGAGCGCACACAGGGGGGGACGAGAGGGGAGGGGAAGGGCGCGCTTGAAGGGAGATGGAGAACAACATCACACCGAAAAAAAAAAACAACAGAAAAGAAAAGAAAAACAACAGGAAAAGAAAAGATTCAAAGTGTGTACCTGAGCAGCCGAACAGTGCCACCGGCCGTCCAAGCCCCTCTGACTCCCTATCTCACACATGGCTGCAGGACCCTCGCTCCCCCTCTCTCTCTCTCTCTCTTTCTCTCGCTCGCTCGCTCGCTCTCGCTCTCTGCACAACACACACACCACACCTCAGGAGACGGTCCTCCGCTGTCCCGTCCGCAGGTCTCTCACACGCCACACGCCACCGCACCGCACGCACGCACACGCTTGCAGGACGCACACACCCAGTATGCTCGGTAAGTATCCATGGGCATCCAATGGTCTTGTTTCTCTGTTGTTCTTCTCCTTCTTCTGTTGCTGCTGCTGCTGCTGCGCCTACTGCTGCTGCTTCTGTACTAAGTGCACACGCATGGGCTCATGCACACACTTGTGGCACACTCACACACACACACACACACACACGCACACATGCGCGCACGGGGCACGCGCGAGGGCACACACACACACACACTGGCAGTCACACAAACGTGCACGGTTGCTCACGCACGCCGAAGAACACAACAAAGGGGATCGAGGAGGGCTAAAGCCTGAGCAAGATCCGAGAGCCAGCGAGCGAGAGAGAGAGAGAGGATAGAGGAAGGGCGGTCGCGCTCCACTACTGCAGATGGAGAGATAGACTCCGATAGTGCCTACACTCACAGCCTATCACTGGAGTCAGAGAGAGAGAGAGAGAGGGAGAGAGGGAGGGAGGGAATTGAATAGAGAAGGGGGTGTGTTTTGCATGGAAAGCTATGGAGAGCAGACAAAGTGTAAAAGAGAGAGAGAGAGAGAGAGAGAGAGAGAGAGAGAGAGAGAGAGAGAGAGATGAGAGAGAGAGAGAGAGAGAGAGAGAGAGAGAGAGAGAGAGAGAGAGAGAGGAGAGACTAAAGCACCTGCATGTGGTGTGAAGTGGGAAGCAGGCAGCAGGCGAGAGGGATGGAGGGCAGAACGAGAGTAAGAGAGTGAGAGCCAGAGGGAGGAGCCGAGGGCAGGTGGAAGAGAAGAGGAGGAAGATACGCTAAGAGGACTTCTTGAGCTGCCAGGGTCAGCTGACCCCTCCTAACCAATCAGAGGCTCTGCCTGAGGTTTGGACACACACACACACATCTATTTTGACACACAAAACACCCACCAGTCTTCATATGCATTGCTTGTGTCTCTCTTACATCCTCTCTTACTTGTGTTTCACTGTCTCTCTCACTTGTGTTTCACTGTCTCTCTCACTCTCTCTCTCTCTCTCTCTCTCTCATCTCTCTCTCTCTCTCTCTCTCACTGGTGCTTTATTTGTCTCTCTCTCAGAAATGTTTCTATGTCTCTCTCCCACTCCCTCTCTCAATGGTGTTTCTTTGTCTCTCTCTCTCACTCTGTCTCTCAGTGGTGTTTCTATGTTATACATTATTAATCCCCCCCCCCTCCCCGACATCTTAACACACTCACACACGTGTGCCTGGTGTGTGAGTGCACACAGACAATCAATATGTTTGGTGGACCATTGGGACTTTATGAGCTCTTAGTGATCCACCCCTGATGCAATATGCTGCAATTCAACTCCATTGTTCGTATTTCACCTGTGTGTGTGTGTGTGTGTGTGTGTGTGTGTGTGTGCGTGTCTGTCTGTATAGCGCTGTGTCTTCTGCACTTCTGCAGCACTTGTTAAGGCAAGGTTGGTTGCCATGCAACCTGATGAAGTCTCTAAGGATGCCGGCAATTCTTTGCTAATTGAGGCAAGGGACACAATCCTGGTATTTGGAACACGCATGAGATGTGACTCAAAGGTGTACCAGCACTGGAGTTTGATCACACACACACACACACACACACCCGCTGAAACACACTCTCACACAGACACACACACACATGCACACACACACACACACACAGACACACACATACTGCGGTACCATTAGTCTGACCTAGTTCTCATTGCCGTAGTGATATTGACTACAGTCCACACAGCACTTCCATCAGCATATTACCGACCATAAAGATAGCAGAAGTCTTATAGGACGGTATGGAAAGCGGCAGAAGACACACACACACACACACACACACCCCAGTGTATGGAGGGCGTGCTGCTGACGGGAGGTGTGAAAGCCGGCCCCAGTGACACGGTCTGTCGACGTGCAGTTCCATCCATCCAGCTCCCACATACATTATTGATGCCTGAGGCTTAGCTCACAGCTCTCTGCATTCCATTATTTATGTCTGAGACAGCTGGCGGCTTATACACAGAGGAGTTATCCTCCATGGGAGAGGCCAGGAGGGGTGGTGGAAGACAGAGCGCGAGCGAGCGAGGGGGAGAGAGCAAGAGAGCGAGAGGCGAGAGCAGTTCACTATCTCCATGGCAACTCGTGTTGCTCAGAATCTTCTTTTCCTTTTTTTTTTGTTCAACCCCCCCCCCCACCCCCATCAAACTGCCGCAGACACACAGTCTCATAGCGTTAAAAAAAAAAAAAAAAAAAAACGACCGACGCGCCCACAAAGGGCTCGTCACCATCTCAACCCGAGTGATGGCGGCCGCGGGCAACACAGCATCCGACAGCGGAGCCGCGCGCTAATATATTAGCGCGCGGCTCCGGTGTCGGATGGTGTGTCGGAGGCATTAGCGACGCGCGTTCCCGGGCGCGGAGCAGCGCTAATCGCGTGTTGCACGCTGCAGAGGGCTCACTTAGCGTGAACGATAGCCGAGGCTGTCGCACGCCGCCGCCGCCGCCAGCCCATCGCTCCCTGGTGTGAACCCAGGTGCTCTCATTGTGAAGCCGCTACTACCTGCGAGCCTGTTTTTTTGATTAGCGAGCCCAGCTGAGGACGCGCACCCTCAACCGCCACTGCAGCCCATACGGGCATTTTGAATGCATGCCATCCACCATATTTCCCATGCATATTCTTTTTGAGGTTATCACTTATATAACGTAACCACATAACGATGGGTCAGGAAATTGCACATTTTTCAGGTTTAGCGCAGGCAACGTTTCAATCTGGTGCCTTCACCGCGGATGAATACGGTCCTTCCCTCTGGGTTTATTATAGATTAGCTTCAAGTCCGGCGGCTATTTTGAATGGTGAAAGTGAGATAGTTTCTTTGCAGGAAGTGTCCTCCTCTGCAGTCGGTTGGCTTAACATTTTTTGAAGGCTGACTTCACACCACACCTCCATTTCGTTCCAAACAAAACAATTCATTATCATTTCTGAGTAACTTCTTTTCTTCCTTTAACAAATGAATCAGTCTTCAACACACTGATTAGGCCGTCATTATGGCACTAACAAGGTCCGTTTTAAGTGCAAATTACCACCAAAAGAATTGCATGGTGGATGGCTTTCGCTCTTACCAGCCAATTATTCCAAAGGATTCACTCAGACTTGAGGATCCGGAAAGGATCAGCAAACACACACACACGCACACGCACACACACACACACACGCACACACGCATACACACACGCATACACACACACACACACACGCACACGCACACGCACACACACACACACACACACGCACACACGCATACACAAAGACACACACACACACCCACTACAATAAAATACTAGCACTACTATGCAATAGCTTCCCAATCTGTGAAATGGGCATATTATATTGGCACTATACTATAAATCCCTTCCATGCACAATGAACCAGCAGATTTCAGAGCAGCCCACACCATCAGCCTTTCCTGCACGATGTCACATCTTTGTTTGCTCCGCAGCCGCTCGCGCTGAAGTTGTTCACACTACAAACACGCCACGCGCGTGGCGTTGCCTTGGCGGCAGGCCCGAGGCTCGCCATTTGTAGCGGGTACGTCAAGTTTGTCAAGTTTTGATTGTCACTGTTTTGCGGTTCACACCTGCCCCCAAACAAACAGCGTTTGTCAACGCAGTCGCCAAAGTGTTTGACTTTTTAAAAAATTTTCTTCTCAAATGTTTTTTCCTCGGTCCTCTGTTTCCCTTCGACGCTCGTGTTTCGTGAGCGTCACAATGTCGGCGAGGCTCACAAAAGACTTCGACAAACCATGGTTTTTGGGTTTGTTTGGCAAGCGGGTTTCAAATGAAGAATACGTCCCGAAACCCGTTCTAATTGTTTCTCTGTGCGAGATGATAGCAGGGAGGGAGGATGCCCGAGCTACAGGAGAAGCCGAACTAAATGCTTGGGATGATGTTTATAAACCCGCTGCAGAAACCTGACTCATCATAATGATAATTAGCCAATAATATGACCAAATCACAAACCAAACACCTGAATAACGAACAATGAAAACCAACAAACTAGGTGGGGCATACATTGCCATTTTAGAAAGTTTCACCTTTGAAAAAAGTAACAGTGAGCACACCTGATGTATTATTTGCACATCAAGGACATCCTGTCATTTTATAATGACTGCGCCAAGCGGCGGACGGCCACACAAAAGAGGCTTAATTTAAAGCCCCCGTTTTTTTAAATTAAACAAATACGGTACATCTCCTCTCCACAGAGAGCGCGGCGAGGCGTGATAGGAGATCTCTGTGAAGTGGCTCGTTGTCGTGGCCAGAGTTAGCAATCAGAGCTTTGGCACTCCATCCCCTTATCGAGTCCACCGAGCGGGAGCCCATCTTAGTGTGTTGGCGCTCATCACTCGCTGCTACACAGTCAGCTGGCAGGTGTGGCAACATGGCACAGAGAACAAAACAATGTTCTACAAAATATGTATATATATATATATATATATTAAAGTGGAAAGCGTAACATCTCAACTGGCTATAGCTCGAATAAACATGGTCATACAGGATCTGTAGTCGATGATGATCGATAGGGATTTCAATAATGTTATCAATTAAAAAATATATAGCCTTTAACTTATATATTCTACACATGAAATATGCTGGCCAAGCCGTGCCTCTCATATTGTTTACAACATTACTATCGAACACTCCAAAACCACTCCCAGAACACCCTGAGGTGTTTTTATTCTGAAAGTCTCCTGCCTTCTAACTGGGAGGGGATAAATCTATGTATATACAGTACTATACTGTATATCTATGTCTCTCTCTCTCTCTCTCTTCTCTCTCTCTCTCTCTCTCTCTCTCTCTCTCTCTCTCTCCCCCCTCCTATATACTGTATATCCATAATTCCCTCTTGGGGATGCAAACAAAATGGCGGCGCGAGAAGAAGCGCGCACGGGCCACCTGACCTGCTGCGTGGTGCCCTGCTTCCGGTT
Organism: Urophycis tenuis; assembly: GCA_036785325.1. NCBI lineage: Eukaryota > Metazoa > Chordata > Actinopteri > Gadiformes > Phycidae > Urophycis > Urophycis tenuis. The sequence continues at coordinate 225,607 of JAXIVH010000110.1, forward strand.
GGTGGCTGTGGTGGTGGTGATGTCGCTGATGGAGGGGGCGGAGTCGGAGCGGTTGCCCCCGGCAGCGGGCGGCGCTGGACTGCGGCGTGATTGGAGGAGGAGGGCATGTCGCCCACCAGCCGCGCGCTGCCCTCCACCTTGATGTGCGGGTGGCCCTCGGCGGCATGTTGAGGATGCGCAGGCCGTTGTAGGTAGAGGCCGGCCAGCTGGCCCTGGAACATGCCGCCGCCCTGCTCGCTGGCGCCGCCCGCGCCGCCCACGGCCGCCCAGCGCCGACCCGCACCGTGGTCTGGCTGTTGAAGATGGTCAGCTGGCGACCTTGGTTGGCGGAGGAGGAGGAGGGGGAGGCGGGAGGAGATAGGGAGGAGGCGCAAGCACGGACACGTGCACGCTCACATAGTGTCACACACACACACACCAGAAGGCACGTGTCCGAACCACACACACACACGCGCACGCACACACACACACACACACGCACACACACACACACACACACACACATACACAATGGTCACAAACATGAATAAATACATGTGCAAAGTGCTAGAAGTGTCTGTTGCTGTCTTTAACAGTGTGAAGATGGGACAGAGTAAGCAGGTTGAAGCAGTGGTGGTGCACTGTGATGGATGGAGGTGGGGGGGGGCGGGGGGGAGCAGAGAGACGAGAGCTGCTGTTTAAGAGGGAGGAGAGAGGAGGGGGAGAGGAGAGGAGGAAGAGGAGGATTATGGTGGAGGAAGGAGAGGGAGGAGGAGTAGAGGAAGAGATGGGTGATTTACAGGAGAGGAGGAATGCAGCAGATGAGTGGAGTCAGAGCCCTCCCTCCCCCCACCCCACACCATCCTCCCTCCGGATGGTTGCTACGGTGATGGCTGAGCGATACGGCGTTGTGTTTCAAAGAGTGACACAGGCAGATAGAGAGAGAGAGAGAGAGAGAGAGAGAGAGGAGAGAGAGAGAGAGAGAGAGAGAGAGAGAGAGAGAGAGAGAGATGAGAGAGAGAGAGAGAGAGGAGAGACAGCAGACAGACAGAGAGAGAAAGAGAGAGAGAGAGAGACAGACAGACAGACAGAGAGAGAGAGGCAGGGAGTTCTAGAAAACTGCAGTGACAGCCCTATGAAGCATGCACAGTTATAAGCTCTGGCACTTCTCACTGTTAAAGGGACTAGAGTCTAATTTAACGAGCTCTGCTGAAGTTTAGGAGGACAAACTTATTTACTCTATTAGTGATTTCAAATTAACATCATTCTTACATGTCACAATACTTTGCATGTACTTTATATGTATTTTTCCATTCAAGGATACATTAGCTTTAGTAAATTCTTTAAAGTTTAACAATTTGATTAATTGAATACATTGAATTTTAAAAAAAAACAACTAAAATAAATTATTAACCACTCTTAATAAAGCCCATTTATCAGTACTTGTTTGACGTTTTCTGATTTATTTACATTTAAATGGCTCCAACGTCCCTTTAACCTGACATTATCAGATAACACACTAACAAGATACGTTCACAGGCACTACAGTTTACACACTATTACACACTACAGCTGTCCCACTTTTATATACTTAGTTATGGATTTTATATTTTTTAGATGTTAGTTGATGGTGCACAGTAATAATATTCAACTGTCCTCAGGTTGTAAATTTTTTTTATGCTGAAAGTTTTAAGGAATTTTAATCAGGGTTTTTACTTTGTCGAGTAGCCAATCGTCAACTACTCGACCGAGCCGATATGGGATTCGCTGTCTGGCGATGGCCAGGCGCTCGTTATCATTGTAGCCTTTAATTTAGAGATGAAAACACAGTAGTAATTACGCACATCCAAAAACGTGGTACAGGAGCTGGATACAAAAACAACCGCAATGAAAAGAAGGTAATGATCTGCTCAGTTAGCCCATGTTGCTGCCGCAAAAGGTAAGCTAGGAGGGAAAAAAAAAAAAAGAGAGAGAGATGTAGCTAAGAGGTCTCGCTAGGTATTACAGTGAGCGGACTTTTACTCTCTGTTCATTGGGTTTGATTTAAAGAGACATATCAGGGGTTAACATCTGCAAGAGCACAGGGAAATAAGGTTACAGCGGTCACATAGTATCTATATGACTGACTAGAGTTTAGAGCTGCATACAGGAAGAAGCCTCAAAACAAACTCACAACAATTAGCATTTAGCATTTTAGCTCACGGCTAACTGAAAAACCTTACTTTGTTATGTTAAAGATGACTATCTTTGATTACAGCTTTAGGATCAAATGAAAAACAAAACAGAAATAAATATGAACCAAAGAGCTTAAAAAAAGACATTCTTTTTTTCTTTTACTTATTTTTTCTTTCTAGTTATAAACATTTATCTCAATGTTTTAAACTTATTTTTGACCAACAAATGCACCAACTTATTTTTTTTTCTTTTTAATGAGAACACAAATATGATACCTGAATTATTTTTTCATAAATTACCTTTAACTCTATTTAACAAGGCTTACATAACATAGATGACTAGGCTATTATAATAAATGTCTCATTTTATGGTTTAAACATTCATATTTCATTTCTTATGACACACACAAATTACATTTCATACAAGATTTTATACAGGGATGCAATAACATTCTCGACTCCATCATTTTTAAAAAATACCAACAATAACAGGAACAAAATGGATCATAATCAATCAAGACACGTGACTGCCCATGTGACCGTATTACAGCTTGGCAGCAAAGGGCTTGGATTGGCTGACAGGGGTATATGGGCGGGGCCTACCTGACGGTTAGCGCTCTATGACAGGTAGGTCATCCAGCTGCAAGGTGGCATTGCCTCCACTGCGGGTAAACCGAACTATATGGTACTTCCCGTCGTTGACGAACTTCGAGCTTTCCTCGATGTTGATGTCGTCCGTACCAACGTTAAACACTACTCTAATGTTGCCCTTGTCCTTGGGAGGAGACGCAGTGGGTGGGAGGAGGAGGAGGAGGAGGAGGAGGTGGAGGAGGAAGAGGTGGAGGTGGGGGGGGGTAGAAAGCAAATTAGGTTGTGTCTCATTAGGTTTGGGAGTCATGTTTATATCGAATTATACCACAGTCTGAATGGTCAATAACGTTCCAAGGGTCTGCGTCTATTTTACAGTAACGGGACACTGCGCCTCTCCACAGTTACAAATCAATGCGCTACAAATCCAAAATACAAAAAACGGTACAATAGGGAATCGACCCGGTGTGCGCTTGCTGACGCGAACAATATGCTGCAAAAGTGCCGCCAAAATATTTTTACAATTTCAGCTGATAAAGTCCGTAAAAAAAAACCTGATCATGCGCTGAAAGTAACAAATCATAGTCGGTAACTGTGGTATAAGCGTCACAAACCACGAACCGCCAGCCGATTATTCACGAAAAATTACGCGTGACGAGCAGCTGGGGGGCTAAAACCGATGTCTCTTCCCGCTGTACATACAGTAGGTGGTTTATTCCTGGCTTGAACAACGACAGTATGTACAGGGTGGTCCAGGTGAGTACTTACTATCTGCAGCTGGAGGTAGTCTCCCAGGCCCGAGGCACTGTCCACCCTCAGCAGCACGGCCTGCTTCTGCTGGGTGCTGAAGCCCAGGGCCAGGCGGTCCGCCCGGGTGCTGGGCCGCTCGTTGGGGGGCCAGGTGTACACCACCACGCCCCCGTCACGCCCAAAGATGTACGTTGTCCCGGCTGGGGGCGGGGCGGGGCGGGGGTTGGGCGGAGGAGGGGGTGGGAGACCAAAAGGTTTAGGTGTGGATACGTGCATAGGGATGCGAGCGGTGGTTAGGCTTGACCTGACGATCCGAAAAAAACCGGGGTGAAATTTTTTGTTTTTCATTCGAAATTAAAATGGTCTCCCTTCCCTCTTGTGTTACAGTGGCATCACACGGGTGTGTTTTTGAGCAGGCTGGCATGTGAGTATCAGGCTGGGGGTGAATAACAGTTGACACTGCCCTCAGCTGGTGGTGCTGGTTCAGTACAGAGCCTGACTGAGAGTTAGTCAACTGCTGCTGGAATTTTACCCAGCAGCAGTTGACTAACTGACAGAAACTGATATGTCAGTTTCTGTGTATAGCTGCATGGCTATGAATATCAGCATTAGTCTTTCGCTTTTTGACCAACGTTCTGCCAAAAATGGGAAATATTGTTCGACAGGTTCAGGCGAAGAGAATTGCGTTGCGGTTAGGCGAAATCCCTTTGGGTCCCTCACGCCTGGAAGGAGAACCCGCCTCACACGGCAACAGGGAGTGACACTCACCGTCATTACAGAGGGGCCCCGCCGAAGGACGTCATGCTGCAGTCGCAGCTGAAGCCCTCCCACTGCTGCAGACAGACGCCCTGGTTAGAGCAGGAGTCCTCCTGACAGGTGGTGCTGGGCCCTGCAGACACAAGACACGGGACAGCCCCCGCAGTTAGGGAACGACCCATCTCGGGCCCAGCAGCCCTTAAAGCACAACTTTTCAGGGGGCGGGCGTCTCGGAGCCCGACCGGAAGCCGGCAGCTGCAAAGGGGCGGAGTTACGGCTCGTTTCCTTTTCGTTGGGAGATCATTTTCTACGGAAGGAAGACCCGTTTGTGCGCGTGGGTGAGGCTTTCAGAACGGGATTTGAGTACATGTATTTCTACAGTCTACAAGGTGTTGAAATTTGATTCCTATACCACTATTTTACAGGTTACTTTGTGTGTGTCAATCATGACCGACCAATCATGTCCCTGCCTCCGGCAACGTGATTGGTCGAAAAACAAATATGAAGCCACTTGAATATGATGCCTGGTGTGTATTTCTGTTGTGTCGTAGTTTAGATCAGCAATTTATGACGTTCAAAATCCCCCAGCTGCACCGTCTGGAGGAGAATAAAGCCGGGCAAGCTGGGGCCAGAAATAGTAACGATATTGATCGTCCAACTAGTCGTTTTGGTGGGGGCAATCATGAATAGAGTGAAAGTAGTTAGGCTTCCTCATTTCCCCTAACTGTGCAAATCTCTTCAAAAACTTTCCAGAATCTGCTGACCTGGAGGTCCAGCAGGCCCGTTATCCGCTCAGCCGGGGGCTGAGCGTGCGCTAGACATGCGGCCGGCGGGGGGTGAGGGGGGAGATTTGTGGGGTCCGGGACAGGAGTGCGGAGGTAAACATAGGAGGCGGATTTATGTCCAGGAGACCCGGGTCCCGGGTCGCAGCGCTCCAGCTCCCATGGGTTTGTGTCAGCAGAGGCGTGAAGGTGGCGGGGGGGGGGGGGGGGGGGGGGGGGGGGGGGGGACAGGACTGAGACCTCGGGGGACGGGGAAGGTGAGGTCAGCTGCGGGAGAGGGGCTGTAGACTGCATGCTGCCACACAAAAACCCAGGCGGGGCAGGGGGGCGGTGGGGGGAGTTAAAAACTCTGGAAAACGTCACTAGGTCGATGATGACACACTGCGGCGGTGATGACGCCAGGGCGTCGACATCACCACACACCCATGACCACACTGCGGCGGCGGCGTCACTGCGGCGATGACGTCACCGCGCCGATGACGTCACTGCGCCGGTGACGGCACTGCGGTGATGACATCGCCACGGCGATGACATCACCACAGTGGCCGGGAAGGGAACGGGTCAGCGGCGGGTCAGCCCCCCCGTGACCTTTTGACTCTGGATCGCTTGGGATCCACACGACACTGGACACGCGCGCGCGCACACACATACACCCGCGCACACACACCCGCCTGCTGTCATTTGCGCTTCCCATGCGTGCCACACAAAGCGAAGTACCTTGCAAGTCAGCTTTCCATCAATGCGACTTTAAGTGGCCCGAACGACGAAGAAGAAGCAAACAAGCAAATGGAGGTAGATGGTTAGTCAAGGTGCAGCGATGTCAAGGTGTCAACGATGGAGTCAATAATGCAACAGCAGGGGGGAGAGAGACAGAGAAAGACAGAGGAAGAGAGAGAGCCAGACAGACAGCCAGAGACAGAGACAGAGAGAGAGAGAGTGAGAGAGAGGCAGACAGAGTGATAGAGCGAGCCAGACAGCCACAGACAGAGAGAATGGGTGGGTGTGTTGTGTGTGTGACAGACGGGGCGTTTGAAATATTAAAAGGGGATCAGGATGTGCAAAGGCAACAAAAAAAAAGAGAAAGAAACAATAAAGACACTGAAAAAAGGTGGAATCCAAAAATACACCAGAATACACAACGGCGGTTGAGTTCAGAAGGTTATCTCGGCGATGAGCGAGGCGAAGGCGGGGGGTCGCCAGCGGGGGGTCGCCGGCGGGGGGGTCGCCAGCGGGGGTCGCCGGCGGCGGGGGGGGGGGCACGTGGAAGCCCGTGAAGGATGGCGTGCTGCGTACGTTTTCACCGCGTCCAGTCTCGCCCCGGAGTCGGACCCTGGATCACGGCGAAAGGTCAAGGGGCGCGTGCATTCTCTCCTCTCAATGGGGTTTGATGTGCCCTGGTGTCCTGCTGGGAGAGCGGCGCGCCACACAGGCAGAGCGTGGACGCCGAGCTCGCCTGCACGCCCGCATGTGTTGTGTTGTGTACGGGCAGAGCAGCGGGAAGCTAACAGGGTTGTGGGAATCACGTACAATTTTAACATTTCAGCTGCATTGTCCCTGCACCCCACTCATTACCTCACTTCATGTCATTCTTTTAGAAATATTGTATACTATTTCATGCTATTTATTGTGTTGGCATAGGTGTTTTATTCTGTTTGATTCTGTTTTATTCTGGGGTCTATTTATTCTTAATTTTATTCAGAATTGTTTGTATTTATATCGCAATGTTGAATGACCCGAGCAACAAGAATTTCACTGCTGGTAATAATGTACATTGTTATCCAGTATGTGACAGTAAACTTGATTGATTGATTGATTGATTGATTGATTGATTGATAGTCTATGTGATCCCGCACTGAGTAGCGTCACAATCATCGACTACGTCAACTCTACAGCTTTTCTAAAAGACGCTTTGATGTGCGTCACCTGACAACGAATATATACCGTCAATAACATGCTCCATAGAGTGGATGTTTGAACCTCTCACATGTCACACTCTCTCCCCGGGGCTCCTATTAAGGACCAGCGGCGCAGTGCGCGCGGCACTTCCTGCCCGCCTTGAAGTTGAGGACTCGACTCGCTGTGGTGACGCGACAGACAATCCATTGGCGACCATTGGCCGGATCGATACAGGAAGACGTGGGAGACACCCTCTCTTCTACTTAAGGAGGCCTGACGCCGACTGATCTGGCGATGCCACGGTCTCAGGGCGGCGGCATCGGGGGGGGGGGGGGGGGGGGGGGGGGGGGGTGGGGGGCGCGCGTCGACTCGCTTTCGAATTTGATTTGTCGATTTGTCTCGTCGCCCCTTCGCGAGATGACAAGGATTTCAATCCGTGCCTGGATAATTTCTTATCTCAAGATGAAGAGACACCAATCATTTGTGGGGGTTTTTCACACCGGGAGCGGCAAAAAAAAAGGAGCAAAGAAAATACAAGAAAGAAGACAAATCAAAAGCAAAGCATCATCAACGGTGACATTACAACAGGTGAGCGCCCTTTGTCCTCTGCGGGCTTCCGTAGCTATGCTAACGTTAGCCCCCCCCCCAGGTCGCACACAGCTGTGTGCGGGGCTTGTTCCCCCTCCCGGGGACAGGAGCCGTCGCCTCACCTTCACAGCCCCGCTCCACTTGGCCCGTGGTCGCCAGGGCGTCGGCCAGCAGGTCGGGCAGCCGGCCGTTCAGGGTCCACCGTCGCCAGGCAACCCTGGAAAGCCCTCCCTGGAGTGCACCAGCTTGGGCAGCTCCCTGTACATCTCCTTGGTCACCCCGCCGATGTAAAGGTCTCCTGTAGGGGGGGGGGGGGGGGGAGTGGGGGCGCCGCAGGACAGCCGGCTCAGTTGAGAAAGTGTGGCGGAGCGTTGTGGGGTTTTTCGTTTGTTTGTTTGTTTTTTCGTTTTTCAACGCTAGCTTCGTAAAGCGGGGCTCGTCAGAAAAGTTTACCGTCTATCAAGCTACAAAAACACAGACAAAGATTTGCGGCGTCCTTTGAGACTTTGTCAGGTTGTCAACCGACTTTACAACTGGTAGGCTGTTCTAAGGACACAGATCTTTTACAAAGACAAAGACAAGCACACGTACACACACACACACGCATACACACACAAACACACACTCTGAAAAGGCGTCTGTTTTCTTTGCTGCTAGGTGTGGCTAGGGAGAGCTAACTGTAGGGTAAGCTAGGGTGCGCTAATCTCACACACCAATGGACATGATGACAACACGTCCACATTAGAATAGAATTTCATTTTAAAAAGTCATAATTTGAGAGGATTATTTGTGTCTGCGTGAGTGAGTGCATCCTGTCTGTGTGTATGTGTGCAGGGAACAAAACAAACTATCAGAATTCCATCTTTTTACCTGCCAGAGCGAAAAAAATCCACCGGCCAAGCAAATGGTGTCATATTTGATCCCCGGTTCTGTACCTGCCAAATGATCAATTCTCTTGGCGGGAGACAGGTGTTCAATTTTGCCACCCCCTTCTGTGTGTGTGTGTGTGTGTGTGTGTGTGTCGGTGGTGTGTGTGTGTGTGTGCGTGCGTGCCTGTGTGTGTGTGTGTGTGTGTGTGTGTGTGTCGGTGTGTGTATGTGTGTGCGTGCGTGCCTGTGTGTGTGAGTGTGTGTGCGTGTGTCTGTGTTTGTGTGTCGGTGTGTGTGTGTGTGTGTGTGTGTGTGTGTGTCTGTGTGTGTGTCGGTGTGTGTGTGTGTGCGTGCGTGCCTGTGTGTGTCAGTGTGTGTGTGTATGTGTCTGTGTGTGTGTGCGTGCGTGCCTGTGTGTGTGTGTGTGTTTGTGCGTTGTGTCTGTGTGTGTGTGTGTGTCGGTGTGCGTGTCTGTGTGTGTCGGTGTGCGGTGTGTGTGTGTTCGGCACGGGCGCGGTTACCCTTCAGGTCCAGGTTCTTGGCGCCCATGGTGGTCTGCGTGGTGACCTTGGTGTCGATCTTGACCGTGTGCAGGTTGTTGTGTCCCGGGAGATCAGCACATTGTGCCAGTGGTTGTCGTTGAGCGGTGTGTTGGAGTTCCCCTTGATGAGGTGGGCGCCGTTTCCCCAGGTCGGAGAGATGTAGTGTAGGTAGCTGGTAGAGAGAGAGAGAGAGAGAGAGAGAGAGAGAGAGGGCGAGGGAGAGAGAGAGAGACAGACAGAGAGAGGAAGAGGGAGAGAGAGAGCGAGGATGAGGGAGAGAAAGAGAGAGAGGGAGAGAGAGAGAGGAAGGGAGAGAGAGAGAGAGAGAAAGAGAGAGAGAGAGCGAGGGTGAGGGAGAGAGAGAGAGAGAGAGAGAGAGAGAGAGAGAGAGAGAGAGAGAGAGAGAGAGAGAGAGAGAGAGAAAGAGAGGGCGAGGGAGAGAGAGAGAGAGAGAGAGAGAGAGAGAGAGAGAGAGAGAGAGAGAGAGACAGACAGATGTAGACAGGCAGAGCCAGAGACGGAGATGTTAAGGCTGTGGGTTGGGCTTGTTACAAATGAACACACTCACACTTCATCACGCTCGGTGATCGTCGTGTCAGCGCTGTTACTCAGAGCTGCCCCTCAGCGGAGGAGGAACAGTCCGCCCTCTTGATGTGAGTGCAGCTCCTCCGATGAAAAAATCCCACCTGAACGCGGCTGTTTTTATTAACCCTGAATCACGCTGAGGCTATTTTGCCCTTGCATTTGCTGTACTGTTTGCTATCCTCGTCTCGCTTCTCCGTCATTTTATATATACCCCGCAAATTGCCGTGGCGACGTGCGTAAGCCATTACAGCACTTTGGTCCACGGCCCCGGTTGTTCTACAACGACCTGCCCGGACGACAAAACCCCAGCCCAGAGGATTAGAAATCCATTGATCGGGACCAGGAACATTAAGCCAACTGCAACCTTTCAACCAGGATCTGTGGATTGATCCACTTCTCCCACCCCCAACCACACACCCACACGCACTCACACCACACACACACGTGCCCACGCCCACACACACACACAACACACGCACACACACACATGCCGACACACACACAAACACGCCCACACCCCCCCCCCACAACACACGCACTCACACACACACACACACGTGCCCACGCCCACACACACACACACACACACACGCACACACACACATGCCGACAACACACACACACACCCCCCCACACACACACACATGCCGACACACACACACACACCCACACGCGCGCGCGGGGGACTCACCCTTTCACCAGCTCCCACCACGATGAAGTCGTTGCCGTCACCGCGGTTCAGCAGGATGAGGCCGTCCGGGGAGGTGGTCTTGAACTGCAGGAACAGGTGCATGAGTAGTAGGCCTGCAGCGTGGGCAGCGTGACGAAGCTGGAGCGCGAGCGGAAGGTGACGGGGTCGGCCACGATGCTCTTGTAGCCGATGACGCGGTTGAGCTCGCAGTAGTCGATGTCGCCGTTCTTGCAGAGGTCGATGTACGGCATGCCGTTGAGCGTCAGGCCCTGCAGGTGGCCGATGAAGTTGGACGGCACCGCCGGCATGAAGCGCTTCTCCGTCACGATGGCCCGTCTCCACGTTGTGGAACTCCAGCTGGGTGTGGTCGCCCGCCATCTGACCTGTGGCGCCGCGGCGGTGGTGGAGAGGGGGGCGGTGTTTGGTGGTGGAGGGAGTGGTGTTGGTGGTGGAGTTGTTGGTGGTGAAAGGAAGTGTTGGGAGGTGGAGGAGGGTGTTGGGTGTGGAGGAGGTGGTGTTGGTGGTGGAGTTGTTAGTGGTTGGTGAAAGGAGGTGTTGGGTGGTGGAGGAGGAGGTGTTAGTGGTGGAGTTGTTGGTGGTGAAAGGAGGTGTTGGAGGTCGAGGA
>JAXIVH010000110.1:236631-266631 GCA_036785325.1 Urophycis tenuis
GAGTGTGTGTTTGTGTGTGTATGCGTGTGTGTGTGTGTACGTGTGCTTGTCTTTGTCTTTGTAAAAGATCTGTGTCCTTAGAACAGCCTACCAGTTGTAAAGTCGGTTGACAACCTGACAAAGTTTCAAAGGACGCCGCAAATCTTTGTCTGTGTTTTTGTAGCTTGATAGACGGTAAACTTTTCTGACGAGCCCGCTTTACGAAGTTAGCGTTGAAAAACGAAAAACAAACAAACAAACGAAAAACCCCACAACGCTCCGCCACACTTTCTCACTTAGCCGGCTGTCTGCGGCGCCCCCCCCCCCTACAGGAGACCTTTACATCGGCGGGGTGACCAAGGAGATGTACAGGGAGCTGCCCAAGCTGGTGCACTCCAGGGAGGGCTTCCAGGGTTGCCTGGCGACGGTGGACCTGAACGGCCGGCTGCCCGACCTGCTGGCCGACGCCCTGGCGACCACAGGCCAAGTGGAGCGGGGCTGTGAAGGTGAGGCGACGGCTCCTGTCCCCGGGAGGGGAACAAGCCCCGCACACAGCTGTGTGCGACCTGGGGGGGGCTAACGTTAGCATAGCTACGGAAGCCCGCAGAGGACAAAGGGCGCTCACCTGTTGTAATGTCACCGTTGATGATGCTTTGCTTTTGATTTGTCTTCTTTCTTGTATTTTCTTTGCTCCTTTTTTTTGCCGCTCCGGTGTGAAAAACCCCCACAAATGATTGGTGTCTCTTCATCTTGAGATAAGAAATTATCCAGGCACGGATTGAAATCCTTGTCATCTCGCGAAGGGGCGACGAGACAAATCGACAAATCAAATTCGAAAGCGAGTCGACACGCGCCCCCCCCCCCCCCCCCCCCCCGATGCCGCCGCCCTGAGACCGTGGCATCGCCAGATCAGTCGGCGTCAGGCCTCCTTAAGTAGAAGAGAGGGTGTCTCCCACGTCTTCCTGTATCGATCCGGCCAATGGTCGCCAATGGATTGTCTGTCGCGTCACCACAGCGAGTCGAGTCCTCAACTTCAAGGCCGGGCAGGAAGTGCGCCCTGCGCCGCTGGGTCCTTAATAGGAGCCCCGGGGAGAGAGTGTGATGTGTGAGAGGTTCAAACATCCACTCTATGGAGTATGTTATTGACGGTATATATTCGTTGTCAGGTGACGCACATCAAAGCGTCTTTTAGAAAAGCTGTAGAGTTGACGTAGTCGATGATGTGACGCTACTCAGTGCGGGATCACATAGACTATCAATCAATCAATCAATCAATCAATCAATCAATCAAGTTTACTGTCACATACTGGATAACAATGTACATTATTACCAGCAGTGAAATTCTTGTTGCTCGGGTCATTCAACATTGCGATATAAATACAAACAATTCTGAATAAAATTAAGAATAAAATAGACCCCAGAATAAAACAGAATCAAACAGAATAAAACACCTATGCCAACACAATAAATAGCATGAAATAGTATACAATATTTCTAAAAGAATGACATGAAGTGAGGTAATGAGTGGGGTGCAGGGACAATGCAGCTGAAATGTTAAAATTGTACGTGATTCCCACAACCTGTTAGCTTTCCCCCTGCTCTGCCCGTACACAACACAACACATGCGGGCGTGCAGGCGAGCTCGGCGTCCACGCTCTGCCTGTGTGGCGCGCGGCTCCCATCAGGACACCAGGGCACATCAAACCCCATTGAGAGGAGAGAATGCACGCGCCCCTTGACCTTTCGCCGTGATCCAGGGCCCGACTCCGGAGCGAGACGGACGCGGTGAAACGTACGCAGCACGCCATCCTTCACGGGCTTCCACGTGCCCCCCCCCCCCCCCCGCCGGCGACCCCCCGCTGGCGACCCCCCCGCCTTCGCCTCGCTCTCGCCGAGATAACCTTCTGAACTCAACCGCCGTTGTGTATTCTGGTGTATTTTGGATTCCACTCTTTTTTCAGTGTCTTTATTGTTTCTTTCTCTTTTTTTTGTTGCCTTTGCACATCCTGATCCCCTTTTAATATTTCAAACGCCCCGTCTGTCACACACACACACACCCACCCATTCTCTCTGTCTGTGGCTGTCTGGCTCGCTCTATCACTCTGTCTGCCTCTCTCTCACTCTCTCTCTCTCTCTGTCTCTGTCTCTGGCTGTCTGTCTGGCTCTCTCTCTTCCTCTGTCTTTTCTCTGTCTCTCTCCCCCCTGCTGTTGCATTATTGACTCCATCGTTGACACCTTGACATCGCTGCACCTTGACTAACCATCTACCTCCATTTGCTTGTTTGCTTCTTCTTCGTCGTTCGGGCCACTAAAGTCGCATTGATGAAAGCTGACTTGCAAGGTACTTCGCTTTGTGTGGCACGCATGGGAAGCGCAAATGACAGCAGGCGGGTGTGTGTGCGCGGGTGTATGTGTGTGCGCGTGCGCGTGTCCAGTGTCGTGTGGATCCCAAGCGATCCAGGGTCAAAAGGTCACGGGGGGGCTGACCCGCCGCTGACCCGTTCCCTTCCCGGCCACTGTGGTGATGTCATCGCCGTGGCGATGTCATCACCGCAGTGCCGTCACCGGCGCAGTGCCGTCACCGGCGCGGTGACGTCATCGGCGCGGTGACGTCATCGCCGCAGTGACGCCACCGCCGCAGTGTGGTCATGGGTGTGTGGTGATGTCGACGCCCTGGCGTCATCACCGCCGCAGTGTCATCATCGAGCCTAGTGACGTTTTCCAGAGTTTTAACTCCCCCCACCGCCCCCCTGCCCCGCCTGGGTTTTGTGTGGCAGCATGCAGTCTACAGCCCCTCTCCCGCGGCTGACCTCACCTTCCCCCTCCCCCGAGGTCTCAGTCCTGTCCCCCCCCCCCCCCCCCCACCCCGCCACGTTCACGCCTCTGCTGACACAAACCCATGGGAGCTGGAGCGCTGCGACCCGGGACCCGGGTCTCCTGGACATAAATCCGCCCTCCTGTGTTTACCTCCGCACTCCTGTCCCGGACCCCACAAATCTCCCCCCTCACCCCCCGCCGGCCGCATGTCTAGCGCACGCTCAGCCCCGGCTGAGCGATAACGGGCCTGCTGGACCTCCAGGTCAGCAGATTCTGGAAAGTTTTTGAAGAGATTTGCACAGTTAGGGGAAATGAGGAAGCCTAACTACTTTCACTCTATTCATGATTGCCCCCACCAAAACGACTAGTTGGACGATCAATATCGTTACTATTTCTGGCCCCAGCTTGCCCGGCTTTATTCTCCTCCAGACGGTGCAGCTGGGGATTTTGAACGTCATAAATTGCTGAGCTAAACTACGACACAACAGAAATACACACCAGGCATCATATTAAAGTGGCTTCATATTTGTTTTTCGACCAATCACGTTGCCGGAGGCAGGGACATGATTGGTCGGTCATGATTGACAGACACAAATTAGGCCGGCACGAGTAACCTTTAAAATAGTGGTATAGGAATCAAATTTGAACACCTTGTAGACTGTAGAAATACATGTATTCAAATCCCGTTCTGAAAGCCTCACCCACGCGCACAAACGGGTCTTCCTTCCGTAGAAATGATCTCCCAACGAAACAGGAAACGAGCCGTAACTCCGCCCCTTTGCAGCTGCCGGCTTCCGGTCCGGGCTCCGAGACGCCCGCCCCCGAAAAAGTTGTGCTTTAACATACAAGGGCTGCTGGGCCCGAGATGGGTGGTTCCCTAACTGCGGGGGCTGTCCCGTGTCTTGTGTCTGCAGGGCCCAGCACCACCTGTCAGGAGGACTCCTGCTCTAACCAGGGCGTCTGTCTGCAGCAGTGGGAGGGCTTCAGCTGCGACTGCAGCATGACGTCCTTCGCGGGGCCCCTCTGTAATGACGGTGAGTGTCACTCCCTGTTTGCCGTGTGAGCGGGTTCTCCTTCCAGGCGTGAGGGACCCAAAGGGATTTTGCCTAACCGCAACGCAATTCTCTTCGCCTGAACCTGTCGACAATATTTCCGATTTTTGGCAGAACGTTGGTCAAAAAGCGAAAGACTAATGCTGATATTCATAGCCATGCAGCTATACACAGAAACTGACATATCAGTTTCTGTCAGTTAGTCAACTGCTGCTGGGTAAAATTCCAGCAGCAGTTGACTAACTCTCAGTCAGGCTCTGTACTGAACCAGCACCGCCAGCTGAGGGCAGTGTCAACTGTTATTCACCCCCAGCCTGATACTCACATACCAGCCTGCTCAAAAACACACCCGTGTGATGCCACTGTAACACAAGAGGGAAGGGAGACCATTTTAATTTCGAATGAAAAACAAAAAATTTCACCCGGTTTTTCGGATCGTCAGGTCAAGCCTAACCACCGCTCGCATCCCTATGCACGTATCCACACCTAAACCTTTTGGTCTCCCACCCCCTCCTCCGCCCAACCCCGCCCCGCCCGCCCCAGCCGGGACAACGTACATCTTTGGGCGTGACGGGGGCGTGGTGGTGTACACCTGGCCCCCCAACGAGCGGCCCAGCACCCGGGCGGACCGCCTGGCCCTGGGCTTCAGCACCCAGCAGAAGCAGGCCGTGCTGCTGAGGGTGGACAGTGCCTCGGGCCTGGGAGACTACCTCCAGCTGCAGATAGTAAGTACTCACCTGGACCGCCCCCCCCCACCCCCTGTACATACTGTCGTTGTTCAAGCCAGGAATAAACCACCTACTGTATGTACAGCGGGAAGAGACATCGGTTTTAGCCCCCCAGCTGCTCGTCACGCGTAATTTTCGTGAATAATCGGCTGGCGGTTCGTGGTTTGTGACGCTTATACCACAGTTACCGACAATGATTTGTTACTTTCAACGCATGATCAGGTTTTTTTTTACCGACTTTATCAGCTGAAATTGTAAAAATATTTTGGCGGCACTTTTGCAGCATATTGTTCGCGTCAGCAAGCGCACACCGGGTCGATTCCCCTGTTGTACCGTTTTTTGTATTTTGGATTTGTAGCGCATTGATTTGTAACTGTGGAGAGGCAGCAGTGTCCCGTTACTGTAAAATAGACGCAGACCCTTGGAACGTTATTGACCATTCAGACTGTGGTATAATTCGATATAAACATGACTCCCAAACCTAATGAGACACAACCTAATTTGCTTTCTACCCCCCCCCCCCCACCTCCTCCTCCTCCACCTCCTCCTCCTCCTCCTCCTCCTCCTCCACCCACTGCGTCTCCTCCCAAGGACAAGGGCAACATTAGAGTAGTGTTTAACGTTGGTACGGACGACATCAACATCGAGGAAAGCTCGAAGTTCGTCAACGACGGGAAGTACCATATAGTTCGGTTTACCCGCAGTGGAGGCAATGCCACCTTGCAGCTGGATGACCTACCTGTCATAGAGCGCTACCCGTCAGGTAGGCCCCGCCCATATACCCTGTCAGCCAATCCAAGCCCTTTGCTGCCAAGCTGTAATACGGTCACATGGGCAGTCACGTGTCTTGATTGATTATGATCCATTTTGTTCCTGTTATTGTTGGTATTTTTTAAAAATGATGGAGTCGAGAATGTTATTGCATCCCTGTATAAAATTTGTATGAAATGTAATTTGTGTGTGTCATAAGAAATGAAATATGAATGTTTAAACCATAAAATGAGACATTTATTATAATAGCCTAGTCATCTATGTTATGTAAGCCTTGTTAAATAGAGTTAAAGGTAATTTATGAAAAAATAATTCAGGTATCATATTTGTGTTCTCATTAAAAGAAAAAAAATAAGTTGGTGCATTTGTTGGTCAAAAATAAGTTTAAAACATTGAGATAAATGTTTATAACTAGAAAGAAAAAATAAGTAAAAGAAAAAAGAATGTCTTTTTTAAGCTCTTTGGTTCATATTTATTTCTGTTTTGTTTTTCATTTGATCCTAAAGCTGTAATCAAAGATAGTCATCTTTAACATAACAAAGTAAGGTTTTTCAGTTAGCCGTGAGCTAAAATGCTAAATGCTAATTGTTGTGAGGTTTGTTTGAGGCTTCTTCCTGTATGCAGCTCTAAACTCTAGTCAGTCATATAGATACTATGTGACCGCTGTAACCTTATTTCCCTGTGCTCTTGCAGATGTTAACCCCTGATATGTCTCTTTAAATCAAACCCAATGAACAGAGAGTAAAAGTCCGCTCACTGTAATACCTAGCGAGACCTCTTAGCTACATCTCTCTCTCTTTTTTTTTTTTCCCTCCTAGCTTACCTTTTGCGGCAGCAACATGGGCTAACTGAGCAGATCATTACCTTCTTTTCATTGCTGTTGTTTTTGTATCCAGCTCCTGTACCACGTTTTTGGATGTGCGTAATTACTACTGTGTTTTCATCTCTAAATTAAAGGCTACAATGATAACGAGCGCCTGGCCATCGCCAGACAGCGAATCCCATATCGGCTCGGTCGAGTAGTTGACGATTGGCTACTCGACAAAGGTAAAAACCCTGATTAAAATTCCTTAAAACTTTCAGCATAAAAAAAATTTACAACCTGAGGACAGTTGAATATTATTACTGTGCACCATCAACTAACATCTAAAAAATATAAAATCCATAACTAAGTATATAAAAGTGGGACAGCTGTAGTGTGTAATAGTGTGTAAACTGTAGTGCCTGTGAACGTATCTTGTTAGTGTGTTATCTGATAATGTCAGGTTAAAGGGACGTTGGAGCCATTTAAATGTAAATAAATCAGAAAACGTCAAACAAGTACTGATAAAATGGGCTTTATTAAGAGTGGTTAATAATTTATTTTAGTTTTTTTTTTTTTAATTCATGTATTCAATTAATCAAATTGTTAAACTTTAAAGAATTTACTAAAGCTAATGTATCCTTGAATGGAAAAAATACATATAAAGTACATGCAAAGTATTGTGACATGTAAGAATGATGTTATTTTGAAATCACTAATAGAGTAAATAAGTTTGTCCTCCTAAACTTCAGCAGAGCTCGTTAAATTAGACTCTAGTCCCTTTAACAGTGAGAAGTGCCAGAGCTTATAACTGTGCATGCTTCATAGGGCTGTCACTGCAGTTTTCTAGAACTCCCTGCCTCTCTCTCTCTGTCTGTCTGTCTGTCTCTCTCTCTCTCTCTTTCTCTCTCTGTCTGTCTGCCTGTCTCTCTCTCTCTCTCTCTCTCTCTCTCTCTCTCTCTCTCTCTCTCTCTCTCTCTCTCTCTCTCTCTCTCTCTCTCTCTATCTGCCTGTGTCACTCTTTGAAACACAACGCCGTATCGCTCAGCCATCACCGTAGCAACCATCCGGAGGGAGGATGGTGTGGGGTGGGGGGAGGGAGGGCTCTGACTCCACTCATCTGCTGCATTCCTCCTCTCCTGTAAATCACCCATCTCTTCCTCTACTCCTCTCCCTCTCCTTCCTCCACCATATAATCCTCCTCTTCCTCCTCTCCTCCTCCCCCTCCCTCCTCCTCCTCCCCTCTTAAACAGCAGCTCTCGTCTCTCTGCTCCCCCCCGCCCCCCCCACCTCATCCACAGTGCACCACCACTGCTTCAACCTGCTTACTCTGTCCCATCTTCACACTGTTAAAGACAGCAACAGACACTTCTAGCACTTTGCACATGTATTTATTCATGTTTGTGACCATTGTGTATGTGTGTGTGTGTGTGTGTGTGTGTGCGTGTGTGTGTGTGTGTGTGCGTGCGCGTGTGTGTGTGGTTCGGACACGTGCCTTCTGGTGTGTGTGTGTGTGACACTATGTGTGCGTGCACGTGTCCGTGCTTGCGCCTCCTCCCTATCTCCTCCCGCCTCCCCCTCCTCCTCCTCCGCCACCAAGGTCGCCAGCTGACCATCTTCAACAGCCAGACCACGGTGCGGGTCGGCGCGGGCGGCGTGGGCGGCGCGGGCGGCGCCAGCGAGCAGGGCGGCGGCATGTTCCAGGGCCAGCTGGCCGGCCTCTACTACAACGGCCTGCGCATCCTCAACATGGCCGCCGAGGGCCACCCGCACATCAAGGTGGAGGGCAGCGCGCGGCTGGTGGGCGACATGCCCTCCTCCTCCATCACGCCGCAGTCCAGCGCCGCCGCCGCCGGGGGCAACCGCTCCGACTCCGCCCCCTCCATCAGCGACATCACCACCACCACGGCCACCAACCGGAAGCAGGGCACCACGCAGCAGGTCAGGTGGCCCGTGCGCGCTTCTTCCTCGCGCCGCCATTTTGTTTGCATCCCCAAGAGGGAAATTATGGATATACAGTATATAGGGAGGGGGGAGAGAGAGAGAGAGAGACATAGATATACAGTATAGTACTGTATATATATATATATATATAGATTTATCCCCTCCCAGTTAGAAGGCAGGAGACTTTCAGAATAAAAACACCTCAGGGTGTTCTGGAGTGGTTTTGGGAGTGTTCGATAGTAATGTTGTAAACAATATGAGAGGCACGGCTTGGCCAGCATATTTCATGTGTAGAATATATAAGTTAAAGGCTATATATTTTTTTATTGACAACATTATTGAAATCCCTATCGATCATCATCGACTACAGATCCTGTATGACCATGTTTATTCGAGCTATAGCCAGTTGAGATGTTACGCCTTTCCACTTTAATATATATATATATATATATACATATTTTGTAGAACATTGTTTTGTTCTCTGTGCCATGTTGCCACACTGCCAGCTGACTGTGTAGCAGCGAGTGATGAGCGCCAACACACTAAGATGGGCTCCCGCTCGGTGGACTCGATAAGGGGATGGAGTGCCAAAGCTCTGATTGCTAACTCTGGCCACGACAAACGAGCCACTTCACAGAGATCTCCTATCACGCCTCGCCGCGCTCTCTGTGGAGAGGAGATGTACCGTATTTGTTTAATTTAAAAAACGGGGCTTTAAATTAAGCCTCTTTTGTGTGGCCGTCCGCCGCTTGGCGCAGTCATTATAAAATGACAGGATGTCCTTGATGTGCAAAATAATACATCAGGTGTGCTCACTGTTACTTTTTTCAAAGGTGAAACTTTCTAAAATGGCAATGTATGCCCCACCTAGTTTGTTTGGTTTTCATTGTTCGTTATTCATGTGTTTGGTTTGTGATTTGGTCAATATTATTGGCTAATTATCATTATGATGAGTCAGGTTTCTGCAGCGGGTTTATAAACATCATCCCAAGCATTTTGTTCGGCTTCTCCTGTAGCTCGGGCATCCTCCTCCCTGCTGTCATCTCGCACAGAGAAACAATTAGAACGGGTTTCGGGACGTATTCTTCATTTGAAACCCGCTTGCCAAACAAACCCAAAAACCATGGTTTGTAGAAGTCTATTGTGAGCCTCGCCGACATTGTGACGCTCACGAAACACGAGCGTCGAAGGGAAACAGAGGACCGAGGAAAAAACATTTGAGAAGAAAATTTAAAAAAAAAGTCAAACACTTTGGCGACTGCGTTGACAAACGCTGTTTGTTTGGGGGCAGGTGTGAACCGCAAACAGTGACAATCAAAACTTGACGTACCCGCTACAAATGGCGAGCCTCGGGCCCGCCGCCAGGCAACGCCACGCGCGTGGCGTGTTTGTAGTGTGAACAACTTCAGCGCGAGCGGCTGCGGAGCAAACAAAGATGTGACATCGTGCAGGAAAGGCTGATGGTGTGGGCTGCTCTGAAATCTGCTGGTTCATTGTGCATGGAAGGGATTTATAGTATAGTGCCAATATAATATGCCCATTTCACAGATTGGGAAGCTATTTGCATAGTAGTGCTAGTATTTTATTGTATTGGGTGTGTGTGTGTGTCTTTGTGTATGCGTGTGTGTGTGTGTGTGTGTGTGTGTGTGTGTGTGCGTGTGCGTGTGTGTGTGTGTGTGTGTGTGTGAGTGCGTGTGTGTGTGTGTGTGCGTGTGTGTGTGTTTGCTGATCCTTTCCGGATCCTCAAGTCTGAGTGAATCCTTGGGAATAATTGGCTGGTAAGAGCGAAAGCCGTCCACCATGCAATTGTTTTGGTGGTAATTTGCACTTAAAACGGACCTTGTTAGTGCCATGATGACGGCCTAATCAGTGTGTTGAAGACTGATTCATTTGTTAAAGGAAGAAAAGAAGTTACTCAGAAATGATAATGAATTGTTTTGTTTGGAACGAAATGGAGGTGTGAAGTCAGCCTTCAAAAAATGTTAAGCCAACCGACTGCAGAGGAGGACACTTCCTGCAAAGAAACTATCTCACTTTTACCATTCAAATAGCCGCCGGACTTGAAGCTAATCTATAATAAACCCAGAGGGAAGGACCGTATTCATCCGCGGTGAAGGCACCAGATTGAAACGTTGCCTGCGCTAAACCTGAAAAATGTGCAATTTCCTGACCCATCGTTATGTGGTTACGTTATATAAGTGATAACCTCAAAAGAATATGCATGGGAAATATGGTGGATGGCATGCATTCAAAATGCCCGTATGGGCTGCAGTGGCGGTTGAGGGTGCGCGTCCACAGCTGGGCTCGCTAATCAAAAACACAGGCTCGCAGGTAGTAGCGGCTTCACAATGAGAGCACCTGGGTTCACACCAGGGAGCGATGGGCTGGCGGCGGCGGCGGCGTGCGACAGCCTCGGCTATCGTTCACGCTAAGTGAGCCCTCTGCAGCGTGCAACACGCGATTAGCGCTGCTCCGCGCCCGGGAACGCGCGTCGCTAATGCCTCCGACACACCATCCGACACCGGAGCCGCGCGCTAATATATTAGCGCGCGGCTCCGCTGTCGGATGCTGTGTTGCCCGCGGCCGCCATCACTCGGGTTGAGATGGTGATGGTTTTTTTTAACGCTATGAGACTGTGTGTCTGCGGCAGTTTGATGGGGGGGGTTGAACAAAAAAAAAAGGAAAAGAAGATTCTGAGCAACACGAGTTGCCATGGAGATAGTGAACTGCTCTCGCCTCTCGCTCTCTTGCTCTCTTGCTCTCTCCCCCTCGCTCGCTCGCGCTCTGTCTTCCACCACCCCTCCTGGCCTCTCCCATGGAGGATAACTCCTCTGTGTATAAGCCGCCAGCTGTCTCAGACATAAATAATGGAATGCAGAGAGCTGTGAGCTAAGCCTCAGGCATCAATAATGTATGTGGGAGCTGGATGGATGGAACTGCACGTCGACAGACCGTGTCACTGGGGCCGGCTTTCACACCTCCCGTCAGCAGCACGCCCTCCATACACTGGGGGGTGTGTGTGTGTGTGTGTGTCTTCTGCCGCTTTCCATACCGTCCTATAAGACTTCTGCTATCTTTATGGTCGGTAATATGCTGATGGAAGTGCTGTGTGGACTCTAGTCAATATCACTACGGCAATGAGAACTAGGTCAGACTAATGGTACCGCAGTATGTGTGTGTGTGTGTGTGTGTGCATGTGTGTGTGTGTCTGTGTGAGAGTGTGTTTCAGCGGGTGTGTGTGTGTGTGTGTGTGTGTATGATCAAACTCCAGTGCTGGTACACCTTTGAGTCACATCTCATGCGTGTTCCAAATACCAGGATTGTGTCCCTTGCCTCAATTAGCAAAGAATTGCCAGCATCCTTAGAGACTTCATCAGGTTGCATGGCAACCAACCTTGCCTTAACAAGTGCTGCAGAAGTGCAGAAGACACAGCGCTATACAGACAGACACGCACACACACACACACACACACACACACAGGTGAAATACGAACAATGGAGTTGAATTGCAGCATATTGCATCAGGGGTGGATCACTGAGAGCTCATAAAGTCCCAATGGTCCACCAAACATATTGATTGTCTGTGTGCACTCACACACCAGGCACACGTGTGTGAGTGTGTAAGATGTCGGGGAGGGGCGGGGGGGGGGGATTAATAATGTATAACATAGAAACACCACTGAGAGACAGAGTGAGAGAGAGAGACAAAGAAACACCAATGAGAGAGGAGTGGGAGAGAGACATAGAAACATTTCTGAGAGAGAGACAAATAAAGCACCAGTGAGAGAGAGAGAGAGAGAGAGAGAGAGGAGAGAGAGAGAGAGAGAGAGAGAGAGAGAGAGAGAGAGAGAGAGAGAGAGAGAGAGAGAGAGAGAGAGAGAGAGAGAGAGAGAGAGAGAGAGAGAGAGAGAGAGAGAGAGACAGTGAAACACAAGTGAGAGAGACAGTGAAACACAAGTAAGAGAGGATGTAAGAGAGACACAAGCAATGCATATGAAGACTGGTGGGTGTTTTTGTGTGTCAAAATAGATGTGTGTGTGTGTGTCCAAACCTCAGGCAGAGCCTCTGATTGGTTAGGAGGAGTCAGCTGACCCTGGCAGCTCAAGAAGTCCTCTTAGCGTATCTTCCTCCTCTTCTCTTCCACCTGCCCTCGGCTCCTCCCTCTGGCTCTCACTCTCTTACTCTCGTTCTGCCCTCCATCCCTCTCGCCTGCTGCCTGCTTCCCACTTCACACCACATGCAGGTGCTTTTAGTCTCTCTCCCTCTCTCTCTCTCCCTCTCTCTCTCTCTCTCTCTCTCTCTCTCTCTCTCTCTCTCTCTCTCTCTTTTACACTTTGTCTGCTCTCCATAGCTTTCCATGCAAAACACACCCCCTTCTCTATTCAATTCCCTCCCTCCCTCTTTCCCTCTCTCTCTCTCCCTCTCCCCCCCTCTCTCTCTCTCTCTGACTCCAGTGATAGGCTGTGAGTGTAGGCACTATCGGAGTCTATCTCTCCATCTGCAGTAGTGGAGCGCGACCGCCCTTCCTCTATCCTCTCTCTCTCTCTCGCTCGCTGGCTCTCGGATCTTGCTCAGGCTTTAGCCTCCTCGATCCCCTTTGTTGTGTTCTTCAGCGTGCGTGAGCAACCGTGCACGTTTGTGTGACTGCCAGTGTGTGTGTGTGTGTGCCCTCGCGCGTGCCCCGTGCGCGCATGTGTGCGTGTGTGTGTGTGTGTGTGTGTGTGTGTGCCCACAAGTGTGTGCATGAGCCCATGCGTGTGCACTTAGTACAGAAGCAGCAGCAGTAGGCGCAGCAGCAGCAGCAGCAACAGAAGAAGGAGAAGAACAACAGAGAAACAAGACCATTGGATGCCCATGGATACTTACCGAGCATACTGGGTGTGTGCGTCCTGCAAGCGTGTGTGTGCGTGCGGGTGCGGTGGCGTGTGGCGTGTGAGAGACCTGCGGACGGGACAGCGGAGGACCGTCTCCTGAGGTGTGAGTGTGTGTTGTGCAGAGAGCGAGAGCGAGCGAGCGAGCGAGAGAAAGAGAGAGAGAGAGAGGGGGAGAGAGAGGGAGCGAGGGTCCTGCAGCCATGTGTGAGATAGGGAGTCAGAGGGGCTTGGACGGCCGGTGGCACTGTTCGGCTGCTCAGGTACACACTTTGAATCTTTTCTTTTCCTGTTGTTTTTCTTTTCTTTTCTGTTGTATTTTTTTTCCGGTGTGATGTTGTTCTCCATCTCCCTTCAAGCGCGCCCCTTCCCCTCCCCTCTCGTCCCCCCCTGTGTGCGCTCGCCCATTTGTTGCTCCCCTTTCACGTGCTCGGCTTCCTGTCTTTTCATGTCCTCTGTGTGTCGGTTTATCTGCACTTTCTCTTTGTTCGGATTGCTTGTTTGTTTTTTCTCGCATTTTCTCGCACTCATCACTTCGGCACACTTGCTTTCTCTCTCTGTCTCTCTCTCTCTCTCTTCTCTCTCTCTCTCTCTAGCTTTCGCTCTCTCTCTTTGTCTCTCTCTTTGTCTCCCTCTCTGTTTCTCTCCATCTCTCTCGCTCTGTCTCTCCCTCCCTCTCTCTCTCTCTCTCTCTCTGCAAAGCTCAAAGCTCCCTGGTTTCCTTTGTCTGTCGGCGTCTGGTGGGCTTGTCTTCATCAAATAGCAGAGACTGGAGAGGCGTGCAGTGGAGCAGCCGACGTAAACTACACAGAGAATAGTAGAGAAGACTTCTGGAGAGGCAGCGAAAGGGGGGGGTTCGAGACCCCCACCTCCGCACAGCTTCTTAGGTTGGGGAAGTTCAATGCGGTCCCACTGCTGTTCCTACCCGCGTTTAAAAAAAACACTGCGTGGATGTTGAAGCGAAAAGGGCTAAGCCATGCATGTTATTGGTGCTCGACGATCCTGTAATATCAACCGGTGTGTGGTTAAGCCTGCTGCCATGTGATTGGCTAATCAGTATGACAGTCCCGCCCCCAATCAATCCCTGTCTGATTGGATGATCCGCTCCTGCCCCCGGCTACCATTTTTGTCATGTTTGTGTCTTTGCTTATTGGTGGGTGTGGTGTCGAGTGGGGCAACATGTGGTGGTGTTGGTGGTGGTGGTGGTAGTGGTGGGGGCGGAGCAGAGCGCCGGTTCGTCCCTGTGAGCCAATTGGCTGGCCGCGCCCCTCAGCACCCGTGGCCGCGGTTCATAGGAACGTATCGACCGCGCCAAGAACCAGCGGCTATACTTACTGCACGGGCTTGTCCCGCCAGCATGTTGGCCGGCCCATCAGAGCAGCGCTGATTAGACAGGCCAGCAGGGGGTGGATTGGGGGCGGGGGGGGGGTATCCCAGGCCAACATGGCTTCCGGGCCACTGTGGCGCTGGCAAAACGAAACCAGGCCAAGTTGGTCTGGTTTAGTTTTAGCTTATATAATCGGGCACAACAGCGCTCTCACTCGGGCGACTAGATATATAGGGTTAGGGGGGATTCAGGGTTTAAAATTCTTGTGGTTTTTCAATGGCTGCTCCAGTGTTTGCGTTCTTGGGGTTAGGGTTAGGGTTAGGCTGGCTCTTCTTCCTCCATGTATTGGTTAGGGTTAGTGTTAGGCTTCTACGGGTAGTTATGGTTTGGCTTCTCGGGTTAGTTTGGGTGAGGCTTGTCGAGGTAGTAAGTGTTAGTGTTAGGGTTGGGTTTCTTCCTTCATGTATGCTTCATGTCTTATTTTAGCTCCTTTCCCTCTCTCTCTCTCTCTCTTACACACTTTCTGTCTACAGCCCTCTCGCCCCCTCCCTCTGTGTCTACCTCACTTTCTCTCTCGCTCCCTCTCTTTTCCCCTCTCTCTCGCTCTCTATCTACCGCTCTCCCTCTCGGTCTCCATCTACCTATCTCTCTCACTCCCCCTTTCTCTCTCTCCCCCGTTTTATCTCTCTGCCTCTCTCTCTCTCTCACTCGCTCTCTCTCCCTCCCTCTCGGTGTCTCTCTGTCTCTCTCGCTCTATTTCGTTCGTTTGTAACGACTACTGCAATGCATCACAATCCAATTTTAATTTAACGCTGCAAGTGATAGCCCAGCGTGGCTAGCAGAAACACATGATGCACACACACGTTCACACACACGCACACACACACACACACACACACACACACATTCACACACACACACACACACACGCGCGCGCGTCAGGACAGGCGATGTTTAAGAGCGCCTCATGAATATGCAGCAGCTACTTGGTGCTGTAGATCGCCACGGCAACCCACTTTGAAGTCTTCTCTCTCTGTTTATCCTGTCATCTCTTCTGTGTCATCTCATTACTGTTCGCTAAACTCTAAGCCCTCTCTTTCCCTCCCAGTGCCTTTTTCTGGAGTCTGTTTGTTATCCCGCCTGCTCCTCTATCCATCTTTCTTCTGGCCATCCCCTCCCCCAACACACACACACACACATACACGCACACACACACGCAAACACACACACACACACGCACACACACACACACACACACACACACAAACACACACACACAAACACACACACACACACACACATTACACACACACACACACACACACACACACAGACTGCATACCTACACACACTGCACATGCACACAGTACACGCGCACACACACAAACACACATTACACACACACTGCATACATACACACAGTGTACATGCATGCACACTGAACGCACACAAACACATACACACACACACACAATGGAAAATCGATACACTGGTCCTCTCCCAACTCAACCCCCCCACCTCCCTCCCTCTCTCTGTTCCTCCGATCCTTTTTAACGGCCTGAACTTAGAGTTTCCATGGCAACAGGAGGAGCAGAGATGGAGAACTGAAAGGGTGCCTTCTTACCGTGGAGAGTTGGAGAGAATGGAATGCAACGTGATGAGACAGACAGATAGATGGAGAGAGACAGAGGCGCTGGATATTAGCTGTGAGAATCCTATAAAAACAACAGCTCCAACAGCAACGTGTTTACTTCCTTTGCCTTCAGTTGAAGCCATTTAGCATAGAAATAGCATGGTAATTTGTCATTAGACATTAGCCATTAGTCATCTCAAATAGGATTTTTGGTAAAAATAGACGATGGTAGCCATTATGCTAAATGCATTCCCCAAATGAACGTACCTTACTGGTGTGTTTGCTGATGCAACTAGGTCAACATTTTCTAGTGTTCTTGTGCTCAATCAGTGCAGGGAACATTCGTTATTCTGCGGAAATGGGTTCACTCTACTGTAAAACGAAGCTAAGTTTGGAGTTTGTTAGTTTTAAGAGTTTAATTCTCACTTTTTGTGAGACAGTCCTACATGTAGGACTGTTGGTCAGATGAACTACAACGTACATGTAGGCCTATAGTATGCAGGCCTATAGGTAAGATGAACTACATGTAGGCCTATATGTGGCTTGTGATGGTTGGATGCAGAAACCCCATACAGCATTCCAAGTCTTTGGGGGAATAGTG
Source organism: Urophycis tenuis (assembly GCA_036785325.1). Taxonomy (NCBI): domain Eukaryota; kingdom Metazoa; phylum Chordata; class Actinopteri; order Gadiformes; family Phycidae; genus Urophycis; species Urophycis tenuis. The sequence continues at coordinate 253,157 of JAXIVH010000110.1, forward strand.
ATTTCATTCTTGAGATATGAAGCTAATACATTTTCCCCTTCATTAGGTTTTGAATCTCGGTGGCTAGTTTGTCTGCACATTATTTATTTTTTGCGAGGCTCTAGTTTCACAGTTTTATTTAATTAAAACGTTATTAAGGATTGTACCCATAATGCATTTGGGCCCACAGACATGCAGACTGCTGCAAGGCCGCCATTCCCCTCCCGCCCCCTCAGAGTTCCTATTGTTTGATATGGGCGGCGGCGGCGGCGGCCATGTTATGAAATCCAAGGCTTCATAAACCAACGGTTTTATGTGTTACGTCACGGGGCGCTGCCTCGATATTTCTCACAGTCTGCGGCTTTGTCATGGAAACGACAGGGATTTAATGAACTGTGCGCGCGCGCGTGTGTGTGTGTGTGTATTGTCCCAGCGCGTCTCGTGGGCCATGACAAATGACAGGCGTGGAACACACTCAAAGGTAGACGAAGGACAAAACGACTCAACATTTATTCAGCGACGAAGGCCTCGGTTGAGTGCGCGTGTGATGCGATGCACGCAGAGCGGACACGTCGTGTTCTAACACTAAAACCGAACCGGGAACTCACACAAACGCGTCCCAGGAACGTGTTGCCACTTAAAGGCTGAGCCTCTTGTATGCATATAGGAGGCCCGAGGAACGGCACAGGCAGAATTATTATGCATCCCACGAGAACCTCAACCATCGCTTCTAACCCCACCACTCCTGCCTCTATGCACTTACTCCTGTGTGTGTGTGTGTGTGTGTGTAGATGTGTGTGTAGAGTGCATTGGCCACATTGATGCCCAGAAGTATAGGGGCTACACCAAAAACAATTCATTTCTTGTAGTGACTATATACTGTATATATATATACAGGACATGTGTGTTTAATCTCTCTCTCTCTCTCTCTCCCTCTCTGTCCATCTCCCTGCAGTCGACCGATGACCTACTCGTGGCCTCCGCCGAATGCCCTAGCGATGACGAGGACATCGACCCCTGTGACCCCAGCTCAGGTTAGACACCAACACCAACACACGGTCACACACTCACGCTCACACCCCCCTCGCCCATCGCCGTCCCCTCTTCCCCCCCCCCCGTTCTGTTCCCCAGTCAGCGTCTCTCCTCGTTCAGTTTCCATTTCCCGCTCACAGTTCCTCGCCTCCGGGTCGCAGGCCCTTCTTGCTAAACCCCGCCTGCACGCTCCTCCCTCCATAGCTCCGCCTCTCTCCCCCCCCCCCCCCCCCACCACCACCACGCGCTCACTGAGAAGGCGGGGGGCTGCGGAGCGCCCTGGTATGTTTTGACCGAAAATCGTTTCCCGACGCAGCGGATATAAATAACGACCTGGCTGCGGTGGTGGGTTCACGTCTGCAAGTCGCGCGTGTGTTCGTTTGTCAGGGTGAGGGCGCTAGACGGCCTCTCCCTACCCTCCCCTAGCGTCTGTGTTTGTTGTGCACGCACCCAGCGCCACAGACAGATATTAACCAGGCTTGAGGGGAAAAACACGGCGAGCCTGAACAAATGAATGGAGAAGCAATGGAGATTTATATAGAGAATACATTGAGGTGGTTTCAGTTTGATGGCTTTTTCTTATACTCTCGTTGAGTTTCGCACATAGCGAGTGAAATATATGGAGGGTGCCTCTTGCCTCTCAAAATTTAATAATTAATGTGTTTTCCCACAATAATTATGTAGGAAAATGTTTTTAAATGTATATTTTATCGCGAAACATTTGTAAGTGGTTCCAGTTTTATGTGACCATGTAGCGAGACAGAAGACGTCCCCCGATGAAGTCCTCAGCAGCAAACCCCCAAATTCCAGCTCCTGTTTGTAGCGCGACCCAAATAATAATGAGACATCACGTCATTTTTAAACGAGGCAACGCACACAAGGCACACTAAACTCGACACGCATTCTTTTTCGTAGTCCGCCACCAAACGCGGCCGTGTAAACGGTAAAGGGGGCATTCAGCAGACACTTTTGTCCAAAGCGACATACAATCAGTGCATTTGTGGGGTTCGACATGTGGACAGTTGGAGGAGGAGGGGGGATCAAGGGGATCGAACCGCCAACCCTACGGTGAGCGGATGACCCGCTCTGTCCACCCGCTCTACCCACTGAGCTACTGCCGCCCCGTTGGGTCCATTGGGTCTTAAACGCTCCAAATATCGTCCAGATAAAACTCAACACACTAACCGCTCTCCCCTCCAACACACACCACCAGCCGCCCACCACCAGCCCACGTCTTAAAACGCCAAGTGGTCCAAATATCGTCAAGATGAAACTCACCACACTAACCGTTCTCCCCTCCCCCCCGCAGCCCGCCCCCCACTGCCCGAGGTCAAGGTGTTCCCGGGCACGTCGGAGGTGGTGAGGGAGTCCAGCAGCACCACTGGCATGGTGGTGGGCATCGTGGCGGCCGCGGCCCTCTGCATCCTCATCCTGCTCTACGCTATGTACAAGTACCGCAACCGCGACGAGGGCTCCTACCACGTGGACGAGAGCCGCAACTACATCAGCAACTCGGCCACGCAGCCCAACGGCAGCGCCAAGGACAAGCCGCCCGGCATCGCCAAGATCTCCAAGAGCAAGAAGAACAAGGACAAGGAGTACTACGTCTGAGGGCCGCCATCGCCGCCGCCATCGCCGCCACCGCCGGGGGGGCGGAGAGGATGGGGGAGGGGGGGTGGGGTTCATGAGATGGGACGGTGGGGGAAGGGAGGGTGGGGTGGGGTGGGGGTGGGGGGGCTTTGGGAGGGAGGGCGGGTGGGGTTCGTATATGCACACACATACGCATAAACCTTTATAGAGATATATATAGATATATATATACGGTATATGTACATACAAAAAGGTATACTCACAGAGAAAAAGAGGAACAACGCGAGACTCCCCGACAAGACGCATATACACACACACACACTCGCGCACACACACACGGACACGTACACGCACACATAAGGGCCGATGAAACACACCGCACAAACGTGGCGGCCATGTTGTTTACCTGGTTCACGCGATGTGAACCGCGACGGCCATTTTTGCCGTCCAGCACACGTTAGAAAACGCACACACACATGCACACTCAGACGCACACACACACACACGCAGACGCACACACAGACGCCAAACAGGAGAAACAAAAACACACGCAGGCTTCGCCGCACCTGCGAGCACAACCATACACACGCGGGGGGCGGAGCCGCCAGCCGTCTTCTTGTACAGTATTAACCAATGAGCGAGGGCCTGCCCGCGGCACACGCGGCTTCACCTTTTTAACAGGACGGAGACTAACCAATCAGACCAGCGACAACCCAGTGGGGGAAAAAAATGCACCAAACAAACCGGTGTCCGGTACCGCACAGAGGCGCCGATGGGGCGGGGACTACTGTAGACCCCCGCCCCCTTTTAGACCCCCACTCGGCACAAAGACACGTCTCACGTCGCGGGTTCCTTGCCGCCAGGGGTGGGGTGGGGGTGGGGGGGGGGGCACAACTTGGGTTGGGTGGGGTGGGTTGGGCGGGCGAGGGCGGGTGGGGTATACAGATGGGCGGGGGCACAGAAGGTGAGCTGAGCACAGGTTGACCGCTTTTGAAGCACACAGCTGGCTTGTGCTTTTGAGTGTGCGAGCGAGCGTGCACAAGATCCAACGACGAAGAACCGAGTTTTACATGTCAGAGGACTTCTCCGAGTGACCGCCTTTCCGTGGAGACGCGCACACACACACACACACACACACACACACACACACACACGCACAACCCGACACACACACACACACACATATTTACTCACAGAGAGACAAACACACACACACACACACGGTATATACTCGTATAGAGGCGCACACACACACACACACACACACGCCATGCGGACATTGTGTTGGCAAAAGAGGTGCGGAGGCCACCTGGTTGCTGTGGCAACATGAATTTCGCGGTTTGCTGAGAGCGCCCGTCCTCCCCAGCGGAGACGCCGCCGTCGCAGCAAGACAGACGCGCAGATGATTTCCTGAAGGACGGGGCGGGGTGACTGAGACTTGAAATGCCGCCCACGGTTACACACACACACACACACACACACACACACACAGACACACACACACAAACGGAAACGCACGCGCACACTCTGGAGGACTTGGGGGCGGCGACATAAAGACGCCAGACAAACACACGTGCGTACGTATACCTTCGACGCTATATATACTACTCACCCGTTTTTTAAAAGTGACAACCGCTGGCGATGGCGAAGACGCGGCAGGACGCTGTGACCGCGTTGTCCGATGAAGACAACGGCGGCGATGATGACGATGATGATGATGATGATATTGATGATGACTAATACGAAGAACTAATTGGGGAAGGGTTGACATTTTCGGGGGTGATGGCGGGGGGGGGGGGGAGGAAAGGGAGGGCGTTATTGCACGTGAATTATCTTAACTCCATGATGTGATTTCTACTGAGTCCGTGGATCCCCGCCCCAACCCCCCCCCCCCCCCCCCCCCATTTTCCCCCTCCTCCCCCCTCCCCCCCAACGAATACGCAGCAAACAGCATAACACACCTCACACCAATGAGACGCCATCGTAGACCCTCACCCCACCCCTTTCCTGACCCCCAGACTGACAAAATGGCTTCCTGGGGGGGGGGGGACAAATGGTGATGGCAGGACAGTGAAAATGATGAAATCCCACTGGCATCGAGTGACACAAACATCCCCCACTGTGCTGCATGCCCGGGCTGCGACCTCAGAGAGTCACGGCTCAAGAGGTGGAGGGGGAGGGGTGTGTTTGTGTGTGCGTGCGTGTGTGTGTATGTTAACGTGTGTTAACGTGTGTGGGTGGATGGGGTGGGGGCAGGGAGTAGCAGGTTCGAGTGTCAAGGGTGGGGTTACTGGATAAAAAGCCTGCCCCGTTTTCCAGCCTGACCCTCTGTAGACCATGGCCACTTATACTGCTCTTACCAACAACGTTTTTTCTAGCAAACAGCCACCGAGGAAAATGAAATTACAGAAAAAAAAAAAAAAAACTCAAATAAATGTTATCATGTGTTGCAACTAGATAGAAAAGTCAAGTTTATGATGCCATTGGTTCTATGAATACTTGAGTTGCTTTGTTTTTTTTGTTTTTTTTCTTTGTTTTGTTTTTTCTTTTCACACATTCCCATTGGCTCTCCCCTTCTTGCCCCGTTCACCGGGACGATTCCATGCTGTCCTCCGCTGCGATTGGTCGATTGTGTTGTCCGTACTGATACTATAACTAACATGCTGACCAATCCCAGACGGACACGTAGAGGCGACGCTCCCCTTTCTCCGCCGCGAAAAAACCGAGTCTCCTTTTACAAGTTGTGCCCACATGATACACACCTGTATATGATATATTGTGCCATGGACATCAGAAAAAAAACCGAAACAAAACCAGAAAAAAAAAGAACAAAAAAACAAACAAAAAAAGTTCAAAGGCGAGTCGAGCAATATGACCGACCAATCAGATGCATGCAAAATCAGAGCAGAGCAAATGGCGCGAAGAGAGGGAGGGGGAGGAGGAAGAAGACAAAAAGATGAAGAAAAAAGGACTTGTGGGGGCGGAGTCTCATGAAGCGCGGCCGTCGAGACGAGAAGTCTGTTTATATCGGGCGTGTTCCTTCGCCGTGTCCCCCGTTGACCTCCCACACTCCCACTCCCCCTCTCGTTTTGCCTCCCCTCCGTTCTTTTTCTGCCCCCGTCTGGATTTGTCACCTTTCCACCCCCCCCTGCCCCCCCCCCCCCGCCCCACTTCTGTATCTTTATTCTCGTCTTACTGTATCTGTTGTTTTGCCATCTGGAACAGAGGGAGGCGTCCGACAAACCCAACAGCGGATTCTATACATGTAGGTGTCCATTAACCATGTTAATTTTCTATATGTAAAATTTTTCTACAGTATTTACTTTTATTTTTATTGTTACAGTTCTTTGATGAACATAAAGTGGAAATTTATTATGGAAAAAAATAGTTTTGAAGATCTAAATGAGTAAATAAAATATTACCCAAGTGAAACGAACTCTGGCGCCCACGCAGCGTTTTTTTTTTGCAGTCCATCGTCCGTTTGCCCCCCCCCCCCCCCCCCTCTCGCCCCCTGGTGGCGGTGAACAGCACTTCACTGTCTGACCTGAAAGGTGCCTTCAGGTAACCCACACCTGTCCATATAAATAATTGCTACTTCCAACTGGGACACAGGGAAACATGCACACAATATATACAGTAAAAAATATTAAGTAAATAATAACAAAACAAAAAACATAGAAACATGGTAGACTGCACCACTGGTAAGCGTGAGCACTGAGCACAGTTCTGATGTGTGCAGCAGAGCAGGGAGAGCAGACTAGGAGGTTTCTCTGCAGTGCTATCTGTTTGCCAGATGAAAGATTCCAGGGGGGCTACGCTCCACAGGTGAAGACGCCTCTACAAGCAGGGATTCAGTCAACAAAGCTCCCCCCTGAAGAGGCGCAGAGACCTCTGTCCTCGCCATCTCTTTAGTCTTGTATTGGTGTGTGGCTCTCTGCTCTATACACTCCACGTGGCCTCTGCAGGCCAACATCCGGTTGGATTTGATGACACAACAGTCGTTCCTATAAGTGCGTCTAGAGATGAGGAAACCATGAAATGCAGGGACTCTATCTTAGGTGGCAGGTGAAGACCTTATCCACTTCACTATAATGATATTATAGAGGAGTGCAATAGACCTTATTCACCTCGCTGTAATGCTAGGAGTGCAATAGCTCTTATTCACTTGGCTGTAATGGTAGGAGTGTAATAGACCTTATCCACTTCACTATAATGCCATGATAGGAGTGCAAAAGACCTTATAGCTGTAATGCTAGGAGTGCAATAGACCGTATTCACTTGGCTATAATGGTAGGAGTGCAATAATTTACCATTAGTAAACAAGTTAATGCAGTAATAAGCATTAACCAACAATTAACTGTAACAGTTCATTAACTAAGTTAAATAATGGTCTAGTGATAATTTACTAATGGTGCTCATGATATAGTATTGATGAATTCCTTATGTAATGGTGAACCATAACCCTATTAAATATTTAGATGAACCCTATAAAATATGTAGATGTACAAATAATACCATAGGTGACATGAACACCATTAATAAATGTTGTTGATAGTTAATACTATTACTGCATTAACTAATGTTAATTCATGGTTATTGTGCTTTCACCAAGCTATGAGAAGAGTGCAATAGGACTTGTAGATTGTGATGTCACATCGCAATGACTGCCTCCATTTCAGAAGTACAGGAGCAGATGAATACCTATTACCCACTTAATGAGAGGGTTTTAGTAATGGTTAAGTAATTCATCGTGAAATGAGTCGACATGTGGTGACACTTGTTGTGTTTGAAAATGCCACGGCGTTTCTCATGCGAGACGTGGCAAAACAAACCTTCGACGAGCCTACAGTACGGCATATTTACTTTAATTTATGACTTTACATGACTACAATTCTCTTGAGTGCTCTCGAAAATGGCAGGAGTATGGCTAACAAAAACTCCCATGATGCATTCTGATGCACGAGCCCCACATACTCTATTCACCTCACTATAACGCAATGATACCAACATTTATTAGGGAGGACGGGCCAAAAATAATCCGCAAATTGACTACAACAATGAGAGCACAAGGTCTCGGACTTGCGCTTCAAGGAAGACCCCGCTGCCTGACCATTCAGCAGCATGGTGGAGTGGGCCATTATCGAAGCTATAGCTAAACCCGACGGAAAAACTCCCAAGAGGACACGGGTCAAACGAGAGAGTGAAATATTTCATGAAAAAGCTTTAAAGCTGTCTTCTGTGTCAGCCACCCCTGATTAACCGGAAAGCTATTACGGCGACAGGCATGAGAGCAGCCAAAAAAAAACTCTGGGAAAATGTTTTTGAGCTCCTATCTGAGGACTGGTGAGGATACGAGCAGGCACGGGTATGAGTAATTGCTTGCTACCCTCTTCCATCATCTTTAAACGACATCCACACACAAATTCACTCGCCAACGACGACACACGCGCGCGCGCGTTGCTTGCTACCCTCTTCCATCATCTTTAAACGACATCCACACACAAATTCACTCGCCAACGACGACACACGCGCGCGCGCGCACAGTCACGAGTGCGCGCACACTCAAGACACGCGTGAACGCGCGCGTCACGACACCAGACGCGCGTACATGCCAAGACTCACGAGTCGCGCACTCTGAAGCGCTTCTCTCAGCTTGTCTGCTCGTGCGGTAGGCGGCGAGATCTCTGGTATCTCAGCGTGGCATCGCAACGCGTGCGCGCGCACGCACACACACACACACACACACACACACACACACAAAAACAAGCACATACAAACGCGCTGGACCGGTGCGCGCGCACGCTATTCTCTGAAGCCCGAGCTCAGCGGGGTTTTCCGCTCCGCGCTGCCAACCCGCGCCACCGCGCTCCGTCCTTGACCACGCGGCTGCTGCGCGTGCACGTGGCCGCGCAAGGGCCGCTATATTTAGCGGCTGACTTATTAAAAACAACAAGCGCCGCCGCGTGCTAAGCAGGAGCCCGATCTGTCTCAAAGCCGAAGTGTCGACGACTGCCTGGTGCCGAAACGAGCCGTGCGCGACGTGCCAAGCACGACGGCAGATGGCGAATACTCCACTGCCATTTATGATATAATTTATTTGCTTTGAGGAGTGTTCAATAATGGAAGCAGACCTTGGTTAGTTAGCTGCGCTTGTTCTTCGCGTGCGTGTGTGTGTGTTTCTGTTGGTAATCTTCACAGGTGCAGAATTTACATCCTCAAAGCATAAGTAGGTATCTATTATCTGTAGAGGAAAATTATGGCCTTGGTTTCTCTGCAGATCTCCTTTTATGCCTTAACACCTGCACCCCTATCTCCCTCATTGTAACTTTTCCTGTGAGTGTCTGTGTGTGTGTGTGTGTGTGTGTGTGTGTGTGTGTGTGTGTGTGTGTGTGTGTGTGTGTGCGTGTGTGTGTGTGCATGTGTGTGTGTGTCTGTTCATGTGTGTGAGAGATAGTTTGTGTGTCTGTGTGTATGTGCATGTCTTTGTGTCTGTGTGTGTCATTGTATGTGGGTATATGTGTCTTGCGTGAACTACAGAGTGAATGTGTACATGTGTGTGAGAAAGATAGTTTGTGTGGGTGTGTGTGTCTTTGTGTCTTTGTGTGAGTGTGTGTGTGTATCTTTGTGTATTTCTGAGTGTGTGTGTGGGGCAGAGCTATGGGAGAGAGAGAGAGTGTGTGTGTGTGTGTGTGGTCATGTCATGAGCTCAAGGCTGCACTTTTCTTCCTGCGCACAAATAAATCACCAAGAGTTCCAACACATAAAGTTCCCACAGTGGTACACACACACACACACACACACACACACACACACACACACACACACACACACACACACACACACACTCACTCACACACAAAGATACACGCATCGACAATTCACACTGTTTCAGTACACAAGTGGACAAGCAGGGGTTTAGGTGAGGAATATAATATAGTAAATATAATAAAGTAAAAGGTTTGTGCATTGTGCATTTCTATCACAATGATGTGGAAAAGGTTCACATGTAAGTGTGTTTCTGTGTGTGTGTGTGTGTGTGTGTGTCTTGTAAACAAGTGAATACTTCGCCCATCGCTATCAAACGTGTGCTCATCATTGACCATTAATTCACGGCGGTAGAAAAAATAGCTTCAGCCCAGATATCACTTCTTTGCAGTACCCCGAGCCCCTCAAGCGGTGTCATTATCCAGACCCCCATTAGTGGGCTCTTCTTCAACCCCTCGGGGCTTTCATCTCCACAGTGGGTCAGCGTGACATGACACCATTAACGTAAGCGATAGGATAAAAATGAGTACAATTCAATTCCAGCCAATAGTAATTTAGAGTGACACACATCGACACACCACTCATCATGAGTCTCAACTGCGCTGCGGGCGGTGTTTCTAGTCTCCGCCCGACCGGAGGCGACTGTGAGCCGTGTGACGCACCGGCGCGGGTCACACGAATGAGGACGGCTGCTGAAAAGGCGCCCTGCACCTGACATGATGCCCAGGGACGCTGGAACAGCATGGGAGCTCCGACCAGCGCTCTCTGTGTGTATTCAAGGCGATGCAGCCGGGCAGACATGTGAAACATAGCTCAGGAGGAGCTCACTGTGCTCGGGGGGGGGGGGGGAGCAAAGATAAAATACAACGGGTATGGTGGTGCACTGTGGTGTGTGTGTGTGTGTGTGGTGTACTTATTGTTAAGTTATATCGCTGTCATCAAAAAAAAAGAGCCCAGCCTGTCCTTCACCAGAGAGCCGGCTGTGAGGACAAGTCTCTCCTCTCCCCCTCGTCTTCCACTCGGACATCGCGGAGGGGGGGGAGGGCTTGGTGGTGGGGGGGGGGGGGCAGGCCCACAATCACATGTAGATATAAACCCCCCCACCCCCCCACCCCCGGCCACAGGAGGAAAGCGGCAAAGAAGCTCTGCTACGACACGGGGAGGGGGGGGGATGATGAGAAGAGCCTCAGACACACCAGCACCACCACAACAACAACGCCCTCGTCCCGACGCGGTGACACCACAGACACGGGTCTTCGCGACTCCCAGCGCCGCCGCGTCTCGCGGGCTCCGCGGGGATGAGGGTGCCCGCCCTGAGCCTGAAGAGGATGGTGGTAGTGATGATGATGATGACCATGATGATGGTGATCCAGGAGGCCGAGGCGGCGGCGGCGGCGGCGGCGGTGGTGGCGTCCGCGGGGCCGAAGCAGCAGTACTGCGTGGCGGGCAGGGCGCCCGGCTTCATCTTGTGTCACGGCGATCGCATCACGGAGATGCCGGCGCTGCACCCGCACAACACCGTCGTCTTGTGAGTACCAGAGTGTGTGTGCGTGGCGCCTAGGCAGCGCACGCGCACACACAATACTATCTTGATACACGCATCACGCTCACTAGCATTTCGTCATTTTAGAGTTTACAACTGGGCGGCAGTAGCTGAGTAGGTAGAGCGGGTGGACAGAGCGGGTGGTCCACTAACTGTAGGGTCGGCGGTTCGATCCCCTTGATCCCCCCCTCCTCCTCCAACTGTCCACCTGCCAAACCCCGCAAATGTACTGATTGTAAGTTGCTTTGGACAAAAGCGTCTGCTAAATGTCCCTTTACAACTAAGAAACTTGCAAAACCGTGACACTGTAGAAACTCCACACTTCCCACACCTCACATCCTGTGCTCCTCTAGAATGTTCTCCAGTCCTGTTGAGTTCACCTGGCGCGGCACAACAGGACTAGAAGGGGGGTTATGGTTCCCTGCTGGGACCACACGTCGTGCTTAAGATGAAGGCGCTGCTCACGCATGCACTAGTCATACAGTTGTGTCATACCAATCACCTGTTGACACTTCATTAGGACATGTGTGTTGCTAAAGGGTTACTGTTAGGGTGGTGCTGGTTGTGGTGGTAGGTGTCCCAAGGTGTGTGTGTGTGTGTGTGTGTGTGTGTGTGTGTGTGCGTGGAAGGGGTGTCCTGGAAGGGGGGGGGGGAGACCTACTGCTGGAGTAAACAGTAACCTGCTGTTTTGCCACTTGAAACATTTAGAAGGAATCTCAAGGCTAGTACCACAGATGGAAGAGACGGGAGAGAGGGGTTGAGTGTGTATGTGCGTGCGTGTGTGTGTGTGTGTGTGTGTGTCTGTGTGTGTGTGTGTGTGTGTGGGTTTGTGTGTGTGTGCGTGTGCACGTGCACGTGCGCTTGTGCATGTGGGCTATTATCACAAAAATAGTAATAATATATTGCAAGGCACTTTCACACCTGTCTTGTTTCGTGTGCAAACAGGCAAGAAGCCGCTATTTTTAACATATGTGGACATGCACCCTTGCTCAGGTGTGCAGTATAGCTGCCTCTTTTGAAAGCCATTTAGAAGCAGATTCCTGATTTGCTGAAGACGTGAACACAGTTCTGGAAGTATTTTGTTTAAGTGAAGGTTTCGGAGAATATTCTTTTGTGAAATTCCATCGTAATATCATAGGCTCTCTCCTTCCAAAGGTAAATTGATACCACATTTCACATATGATCTAGAAGTATAGAAGAGAAGTCATAGGTTTCATTACGAGAGAGGGAGCTAAAAATCGTCTTTCTTATTTCTTTGGCAAATATCACTCATACATGGACATAGATCACCCTGGAAGCAAAGCACACAAAATGTACTTAAGTACAAACAATCTGTTGACAAAACACAAACAGACGACAGAGACAGCTTGTGTGCTCTTTCTCGAGCGGCTGTGTTTGTGTCCATGGGTGCGAGTGTACTTTCCACCGCACTGCGCTCTCTGAACGGGAAGGGGCGAGGTTGTCCGACTGTGTGGGTGTTGGAGCCCTGTGTATGCACTGCTATATTGTGTGAAAAAAATTGTCTTGGAAACGGAACTGGTTTGTTGACTGTGGCGACCTTCCTTGGACAGGGCACCCTTGAAAAAAACATTTCTAATCTCAAGAGGTTTTTTTTTTTTCCGGTGAAATATATGTTCAATGAAATGAAAAGAAATACCAAATTGTTAGAAACCCGTTGCGAACAAATTGATCATAAACTTTGAATTCGAAAATCCTTTTGTATGCGGTTTCCATTGAGCCTGACTACAAAGAGGAGAGAGGATGAAATAAATTCAGTGCACCTTGTGGGGGATGTAGTTGTGACTGGCACTTTGTGCGTTGACAGGGAAATCATTAGGACAAAAATCCAAGGACTTTACCCCGAGACCTTCACAATCCTGACCAAACTCACCAGACTGTAAGTAGTGTGTGTGTGTGTGTGTGTGTTATTGTTTATTTTTCCATCAATACATATGTGTATATATATATATATTTCTCAATGCATGCCTGTATGTGTATGTATGTGTGTGTATGTATTTCATAGAGTAATAAATAAAGTGTTTCTGTTAACACGACCAACTCTCCATTCACTCAGGGAAAAACACAGCACAAAAAAACCCCCACATGTCTTGGCCGCCAAGATACCCATTTTGAGTCGCTCTGTTTCTATGGCGATACTGCTGTGTGTGTTTGTCCGCGCACATTTTCTGCTCCTGAAAACCTTCACGTCCCATACAGGTTCTGAATGCGTGTGTTCCCCAGGGTGAGAATGTGTGTGTTTCCGTGTATTTGTGTGTGTGTGTGTGTGTGTGTGTTTGAACGTGTGAGAGAGTTGATGTGATTGATATGTTTAGTCTCTGATCCGGAACATGATGAGTGGAGGACTTTGAAAACATCATCTAACCTCACCCAAACAGGGGGGGGGGGGAGGGGAGGGGGGAGGATGGGGGTGTGGGGGTGTGGCCGACGGGGGGGGCGGGGGGCGGGGTTCCACGCAGGCTGACGGCACGTCCGCAGTGGGGTTCCGCGTAGCCGCTCACAGACGGGACACCAGGGGGGGGGGGGGGGGGGGGGGGGTCTTTGCTGA
>JAXIVH010000110.1:271631-273563 GCA_036785325.1 Urophycis tenuis
ATACACCAAAAGGGCCTCGGCTTCTGTCGTTTTCCTCCTGTTCTTTTCCCTCTTTGTTGCCGTCATTCTCCTCCTAACTGATCCGTTCCGCCGTTTCCTTTCTGTTTTTCCGTCCTTTGGTTCTTTCTTTCTTTTTTGTTCTACCTTCTGACCAATGTACTGATTTTGAGTCGCTTCGGACGAAAGCGTCTGCTAAATGCCCTGAATATAAATGTAAATGTAAATGAAACTGTATATCTGTCCCTGTCGTACCCTCTTACACTACCATCCAGTCTTTCTTGGGGTTTCTCTCTGCTTTTACTTGAGGTTCACGTCGTGCCTGTTAATGTATGCCCCCCCCCTCCCCCCCCCACCTGCTACCCCTGCGGCTCCTTCCTGCAGGTATTTGACTCACAACCTCGAGCTCACGGACATCGATCCCAACGCCTTCTCGGGCAACGCAGACCTGCTCGAACTGTAAGTAGGTCGCGCCGCTGTCTCCCCTGTGACACATGGGCCAGGAGGCGGAGGGGCGGGGGGGGGGGGGGGGGGGGGGTGGTGGTGTAGACGGACATTACACACTGGGTCAATCAATCAATGCGGGCTAATCAATGTAATTGTCCAATTACGATGATCGGGATGGAACTAATTATTCAGGCCCGCATTCAGGGCGCCCGTGCCAGCGATTTGATTGGTGTGACAAGAGGTCAGCTGGCCAATCACGCGGCTCCTCAAATTAGTTAAAAATTGCATCTCAAAAAGATGGCCGACCCGCTGTAGCATAGGCAGCACCTAGAGGAGACTTCAGGATGAACAATGAGTGTCCCAAATGGGAATTTGAATGATGTTATAAATGATATTGCTATATATTCTCTTGAACTCGAAGTCACTATCAAGGCAGCCCGGCAGCTCCTTGAAGACACGAGCTGCTGTTATCTCTGGAGAACATTCGGCACATTTAACGGCGTCTACTTAACGAAGCGGTGAGACGACACCTTCTGATGGCTCCTTTTAATAAGGCCGAGGGCTATTAACACGTGTGTGTGTGTGTGTGTGTGATGAACTCTACCGAGACTGTGAGTTGTGACCAATCGGAGCCCGAGCCAACACCAAAAGCATGCGCGTTGTCTCTCTCGGTCTCTTGGTCTCTTGGTTTGTGAGTTTTTGTTGCCATCTGTTGTCATGATGGAAGATCTACAGGTAGGTCCGGTCACCGTTGGTGATTGCTCCCACCTCGTGGAGGGTTAGCGGAGGGGTAAACCCGAGTGCAGTGCTGAACGTGAAATGTGTTTTGAATGCAGTATCTAATGGAACAGACTCACGATTTTTCATGCTTTATTTAACACGGCGGTTTGATGTTTCTACGCAGATGGGAAAGTGCGCTACATGCTACATACTCATGTGCCAATGACGTAACCACTCTACAAATGTTGTGTACACTTGTAGCGATGAATCAGTCATGGTGATGCATTTGGCATTTATTGATACATCCCTACTAAAAAGTCTTACAAATAAAAGAAAAGAAAAAAAAGTATATAATAGGGTTTCAAACACAATGGACCCTTTTCACAGATTCCCAATACTGTTAAATATATTTAGGTGTTAGATAGTGTTAAATAGTGTTAAGTGCTACACCAGGATTTTTCCTCTACTGTGAAAAGGGCCTCTTAGTGAATGTCAACAAAGCCAAAAAGGCCTTCTGTTGGCTTTTTCCACTCTTACTACCTATTTCATGTAAACCTTTCACCTTGTACATTCATAGTGATAATGAACTGAAACCACAATACCATGAGAGCACACAAAGCAGGAGCTGTCAAAGGAAGGACAGCTCCACATGATATAATGAGACACAGCATGGTGTATTGAAAACCCCAATGCATGCCTGGCAGACTTTCTAAGAATATTTATTTCAGGTTTGTTGACGATGAATACTCACAGTCAACTGCAAATTCC
>JAXIVH010000110.1:273763-288763 GCA_036785325.1 Urophycis tenuis
ACACTAGAGACGCAAAACCAAAACCAAAACATCTCTTTCCACCTAATATGCGTCTGCCGTCCATTATCGTGATGGAACCTACGCCTGGCACGTTTCAATGTGGTTGACCTGACCCCCTCCAACCCCACCACCATCCACCCACCCACCAACACACACACCCACCCACCCACCAACACACACACACACCCACCAACACACACACACCCGCCAACACACACACCGACCAACCAACACACCCACCCACCAACACACACACACCCACCCACCCACCAACACACATACACACATCCCCCCACCACCAACACACACACACACCCACCAACACACCCACCCACCAACACACACACCCACCCACCCACCAACACGCACACACACCCACCAACACACACACACCCGCCAACACACACACCGACCAACCAACACACCCACCCACCAACACACACACACCCACCCATCCACCAACACACATACACACATCCCCCCACCACCAACACACACACACCCACCAACACACACACACCCACCAACACACCCACCCACCAACACACACACCCACCCACCCACCAACACACATACACACACCCCCCCACCCACCAACACACACACACCCACCCACCCACCAACACACATACACACATCCCCCCACCACCAACACACACACACCCACCAACACACCCACCCACCAACACACACACCCACCCACCCACCAACACACATACACACACCCCCCCACCCACCAACACACACACACCCACCCACCCACCAACACACACACACACACACCCACCAACACACACACACCCACCAACACACACACGCACACACACCTGCTTGATTGATGACTAAATATACCGTAACATAATAACATAACGCTGTGACATACACACAGAACATAAATTGAAAGGTTCACAGAGTGCACACACTGGCCGGGAGGCGCGCGCGCGCGCGTGGGTGTGTGTGTGTGTGTGTGTCTGTGTGTGTGCGTGCGTGCGTGCGTGCGTGCGTGCGTGTGTGTAGCAGGAAGTATGTGAACGCGGAGACAGGCGCGACTTTTTCGAAAGACGCAGATTGGCTTATTCTAAAGTTGCAAGGGTTGCCGTGGTTACCAAGGAGAGCGAGGCGAGCACATTCCCCTTGTTTGGTATAACGCGGCGTGCGGGGAGAGCATGAAGTGGCTTAATGAATGGAGAGCAGTGGCAAAGGAAACGTGTGACGGAACAACAGGAAGACCTTTGATCCTTCCTGACCTTTTTGATCCTTTTCAACTGACAAACGACATGCTTCACAACTGTCATGTCATGTACTTTCAGAACCTCGTTCTTGAGCGAGCGTTGCAACAAAGACAAGTCCGCCATTTCCAACCGACCGCTTTTTTGCAACGGGACCTTTCCCGTTGTTTTATTAATGAATTCAACAAACGCAATTATTATGTTTGTATTACATTTTGTTTATTTGCAGGCGTCGTGCTGGAATATTTAGTTTGTTGTTATATTTGCATATTCATTTGGTCGCACGCTGTTTTTGTCCTTTGAGAATACGCGGCGAGACGGGAGGACTTTGTTTGTTTCGTCTGAAGTTGTGTCTTGTATCTGGAAGGTATTCACCAGACCACAGCTGTGAACATAACCCACAGTCACTCTGAAGTCACATGACGCAGCCTATGGAAGCGGATGGGAGCTTGTGTTGTCTGGTCCCGTGCTCGCGTCTTGTGGCCTGTGTTTTTAACACACTTGGGGTGGATCCTGGCTATAAGCCTAGGGGGTAGCCTTTAAGTGTTTGTAAGCTGAAGTGACACTGACGTGAGGACTGCAAATGGGTCTCTCTATTGCTATGAAGCCGCTAGCTACTAAGCCTGTGGAAAGGGGAATTACGGTGACGGGAGTGAAGAAATAGATGAAAAATAGATTAAACAAGTCCGATATGCATCCAACCCAAAGCCTCGCTCTAGGCATCATGAAGAGGTCTTTTAAATTAGGAGCCTCCAGACTGCTGTGGATGTGCACAAGGGTTAAGCAACAATATCAATATAGATTTATAAAATCTGGTGCATACTTTTCCCCATAGCGTCTTCCATGGGTGTCTCTTAAGTAGGACTGGAACACTTAAAGGTCCACTCTGTAGGATTTAGTAGCATCCAGCAGTCAAGCTGCAAATTGAATTGAAACTGAATACACGCATTATTTACATTTAAATTTACATTTACATTTAGCAGATGCTTTTAGCTAAAGCAACTTACAATAAGTACATTTGGTGAAACCTTTAATTGCTGTTAACACAGTAAGAAAGTCACCAGAACAAGTTTCAAGCATTACCCTTCCCTCCCTTTCCAAAGATGACGGTCTCCATGGGTACGAGGGCATCGAGTAGCAAGCGATCAGGTTGCGCGATATCCTTTTACATTGAACAATGTTTTGTGTTGAGATATTTTTCTCCCCTATAAATAAAAAAAAAAAAAAACACGTAAATCCACGGAGCTGCATTGCGAACGCAGGCACAATGATTTCATTTTTTTGCGACGACAAAAAAGACCAGCGTCCCGAAGCAAGGAGGTGTTAAAGAATGCACACACCATCCACCACAGTGCCTTTACAGCGATGTCAAGCGCCGCTGTAACCGAGTCCTCGGAATACATAGGATACTTGAGGATACCTACAGGAGTGTTCTTCTCCACTTGTTATGTGAGGTGCTTATGAGAGAGGCCTGAGCTTCTCCGACACGTGTTTATATATGTGGGTCATGGAATCCAAGGACACAAGTCGCCAACACAACATTTGCGCAAATGAACAAAAAAGTTTTTTTTTTTTCAAAATGAATGATTTTCGTTTTTTTTGCAGAATCTGTTAGTTGAGATCACAGAGAAGCCTCTCCATAGTTCAAATAACAGTATTGGTTTCCTTAAAAGTACACATTTTGTGTTTGAAATCGGGTGTGCCAATAGAGAGAGGTGACAATTGCAAATCTTTAGGAGGCTTTTTCCAAATATTATGCTCTAGGGACGACTTGAGTCCCTAGTTTCCATGACCTGACATACACACACACACACACACACACACACACACACACACACACACACACACACACACACACATATATATATATGTATCCTGGCTAAAGGCTGATAGCCAGGATCCAACCTAAGTGTGTGAAAAACACAGGCCATATATATGCTAGCCAAGTCTGTTTGGCTGGATGCCACTAAATTCTACACACCTTACCTCTCACCCTGTCACTGGTAACCTTTGATGTAAGAGACAGGAAAAAAAAACCATGTCAAGAAAAGTCACACACACACAAGAAGTGTATTTTTTGTCGTAGTAAACGTCCAGGAATAGTCCTGTTGGGGCTTATTGTCAAGCCACAACAGGGGAAAAGCCCGGGGGTCAGTCTATTCCAGGAACCACATCTGCCAACATCTCATTCATGATGCTTCATTTTTTGACCTGGTTTATAATCTACAAGGAACTGGTCCGATTGTGATTTTCTTTTTTTCCCGTAGTCAGGCGTTGTTGTGCAGTCACCAGGCCAATGAGACGTCATATTTTTCTGTTTATTTCTGCGTTTTTTTTTTTTTAAAATGAATACCTACATATGTGTCAGGTCATGAAAACTAGGGACACAGGTCGTCCCTGGAGCATTTTGAGTTATTCACAGATTCTGAAAGTTTAGTTTCTAAGCTTTCCAATGATGTGTAACACATGAAAAATAATATTTGGAGAAGTTGTGGCCATTTGAAAGTAGGCACATCACAAAAGCTAAAACTGAGAAAAAGCCTCCTAAAGATTTGCAGTTGTCACCTATCTCTATTGGCACACCCGATTTCAAACACAAAATTTACACTTTTAAAGAAACCAATACTGTTATCTGAAACATGGAGGGGCTTCTTTGTGATCTCAACTAACAGATTCAGCAAAAAAACGAAAATCACTCGTTTTGAAAAAAAACACTTCTTTGTTAATTTGCGCAAATGTTGTTTTGTTTTGTTTTGCTTCCTTGGATTCCATGACCCTACAGATATACATCCCAAGGTTTTGGAATCAAATCTGATTTAAGTCACTCTTGCGTATTTTGCACTTGTGTTTTTCAAAGCCAAAAAGTTTTCCCCATTTCAATCAATGTCTCTTCTTCCGGGACAACAGACAAACAGGACGTCACATTCTGCGTGTCTGTACGCCACGACATGATTGCAAGTCTAGAATTTGAAGTGCATGCTTCTGAACACAGCGACAGACCAAAGCAATCCCATCCACAGCACTCGACATGTGATCAGCCACCTCGTTGGGAAATAATGTAAACGTGTGTTTAACTTAACTTAAATGTGTTTAAATCCATTCACCTGAACTGCATATTGTATTTCTATTATTCATTTTTTTAACAACAGTAGCAACATTGATAATGAAAATATATTGCTTTGGTATAATTTGTCGAAGAAGATTGCACTTTCAAATATTTTCTCTCTCTCTCTCTCTCTCTCTCTCTCTCTCTCTCTCTCTCTCTCTCGCTCTCTCTCTCTCTCTCTCTCTCTGTCTCGAATACATGCAAGCTCGTTGGCAGCCCCACTATATATACACACACACACACACACACACACACACACACACACATTTTCTACGATCCAAAGTGACAAGACGGAAGGGGGCCTCGTAACAGAACTCCTCCGGCTGGAGAGAAGATCGCAACAACAAGTGGGCTTGTTCACTCGGGGCAGAACGACGCCGCTCGGTGCAGCTTGTGGGCTCTTCAGTTCAAAGGTCACAAAGCTAACGGCATGGGATCAAACCAAGCGGCAACATTCCATGCTGAAAAATGAAGCCCATGCGGAAGTGCAAAAACTTGCAGTTCCTCGACTGGCCGCTTGAGGCTGGCTGCAGAAAGGAGTCAACTCCCATAGACACCCATGTTAAAATGTCCAACTTTACAGCCAAAATAAACATGTTTACAGCCTGGTTCAAAAAACGGTTTTGGTGTCTTTCAGTAGTGTTCGAGTCCATGACAACTGTGAGGGGGGTGATTTTTTTTTAGAATCCATTATTTTAATGCACAGAGAAGGATTTATTTTATGAATAATTAAGGGTCAACTTGATTGGCAGCTGTCATCTGTCATCACGGCATGACCTTCACGGATTTGAGGCTTTGATTGGTCTGGCCGGAGGTAGGCGGCTTAGAACACAGACTGAAATGTCCAAGATGGCGGCGCCCAGAAGCTCAATTTCAGGCTTCATCTCTGCTGTTAAGAATGTCTATGGGTGACGTCACGGAGGGTTTGTCCATTATTTATATACAGTCTATGGATCAAACACATAGACTGCTGGACAATAAACAGACGGAGGATCAATGAAAGTGGTCCAGACCAGGGGCGTAGCCCCCCCAGTCTGAGAAAAAGAAAAAAGAAAAAAGATCCTGCAGCCGCCGACCCTACAGTTAGTGGACGACCTGCTCTGTCCACTGAGCTACTGCCGCCCCACGTCACCAAGTCGCAGGGCAGGTTTTGACCCAGCTTGTAATGGCTAATCACACTCACTCTGGGTGGCAAAATAGGGGCCCTCACCTCACAGTCACCATCACTGTCTCTAAAGCCTCAAGATGCAACACATTACTCCATCATGTAGATGTAGCCATGAAGAAGAAATGCCCTTCTATCAATCATCTGTTTGGATGGAGCCGAGACAAGATTTGGGTTTGCGGATGGAAATGACCCATCTGTGGTAATTCTTGAAAATAGTCATGGACAGGCCCATGAAAACAGACTCATGATATATACATGAAAGGTGTCCAGGCCCGACCGCTACAGCTAAATTCAAGAGCACGAGTTTGTTCCTTGTGGAGCACGCACAGACAATCTCGTCATAGCTGTTACCGCCAACTCATCTAAGGATGCCATTGGGGACCTTCTGGAAGCTTTTCACTTTTGCGGGAGCACACAGAGCACAGCAGAGACGCTCTCATGGAGCCCGGGCGACCTGTGGGTGATCCGGTCGCTAACGTAGAGACTGGAGCCCTTGAGGAAATGGGCTCGTTCTGTTGTAGCCTTTTGCACTGTGGCACGGTGTGCCATTCTTTGCACCACTAACCAAATGAGCTGCTTCCAATATGACGTCCGACCAGTTTTCTCATGGCAACACACACACACACACACACACACACGATTAAGTATATGTGTATCGTTACATCAATTCATAATCAATTATTGTATTATTGATAGACAAAACGAGCGGATCTCGTCTAGCTCATATAGTGCCCGCCACACACATAACGAATACACATACGGCGGCAGTAGCTCAGTGGGTAGAGCGGGGGGGTGGACAGAGCGGGTCGTCCACTAAACCGTAGGGTTGACGGTTCGACCCCTTGATCCCCCCTCCTCCTCCAACTGTCCCACATGTTGAACCCCACAAATTTACTGATTGTAAGTCGCTTTGGATAAAAGCGTCTGCTAAATGCCCCCTTTAACCTTTACATACATTTAGTACAAACACACCTGCACGTTTGAAATAGGTCTACTGGCTGTATACACATGGATCCACGTCAATACAGTTGAGTATGAGAGTCTATGCTGTTCTAAATCCTTCTCTGTGCAACGGAGGCAGTAAAAATCCATTATCATTTGACATTAAACACGTTCAGACTAGTGTTATTAGGCCTGCACTTCTGTAGTGCACTGATCACACTAACGTTACCGAGGCAGCCAGACACTATTGACATGTACCATGATGGGCATTTCACTGAAGCGCGTGTTGGCTCTAATGCGAAGGGGGGGGCTGAAATGACTGCCATTTCACAAGCCGTCTCTGGGAAAACGAGAACAGGGAGAGCCGAACATGGCGAAGCCAAGAACTTCCCTCTCAATGACTGCTAGTGTGAGTGTGCACCTGACTTGGGTCATGCTGACCGGTAATTATAACCTGAAGCCATGGCTGGAAAAAGCTTAATGGAGATGAATTACTGACATGGAGTCTAGCTTAAAGCTGCCGCATGCACAGTCCAATTTTCAACCACTGTCTCCATGACTACATCCATAGTTTTTTTTTCCGCTTCCCTTGTGATGTCCAGCAAAAAAAAAAAAAAACACATGCAAAAGGTAGCACAGCTTTCATTGTACAACAGCCAGCTGCCGTATTTGTTCCTGTTTTTGATCACGATATTGGTTCTCTGATTTGCCAGAGTTTTTGAAAATCAGGGCTGGGTTATTTGGGAGGGAAATCGTGCTGGGAAAAAGTGTTGCACTCCACAGACACGACAACCAAAAAACAGTCCCATTTATATTCAGCTATCGCCAGCCGCCTCAGGTTTTCTGTGGTTGAGAAAATTGTCTAGCATGTGCTAGGCATAACCGGTAGCGTTGGCTCGAATACATTTTAAGAACGGTCAGTAGCTTTCGGATCCACCCGAGTCCGACTCGGTTACCAAAGAGATTCAGCGTAGCCTAAAAGCTTCCAAAGCCACGCAGCTTCCATGATATGAAAGTAGGCCTAGTTCAAGGAATTCTTGTCTTGTATATGTATGTGTACCTGTCTATATATCTTTATTTTATCCTTGGGATAGCACTGGGATATTCCAATGAAATCTAACCTAACCTAACAAAACAAAAAAATATTCTGGCTCAGCCCTATTTGTCATGGTCTGTGTCTGTGGCTGTATCCGAATACTAAGTATATACTATTTCTGTTCAGGACCTCTCCTGGAGCTGCAACACTGCATCACTGGCCGGCAAAGCTCAGCAGCGCCTCAACTTTCTCTGCAAACTTCGAAGAGCGAGAGCACCTACCCCCATCATGTGCTCCTTCTACCGGGGAACCACCGAGAGCATCCTGACCAACTGCATCACTGTGTGGTACGGCGGCTGCACTGCATCCTGTAGGAAGACCCTGCAGCGCATAGTGAGAGCAGCTGAGAAGATCGTCGCTGCCCCCCTCCCCTCCCTCCAAGACATCTACAACACACGCCTGTCCGGCAAAGCACTCAGCATTGCAGGCGACTCCACCCACCCCACCCACTGCCTCTTCAGCCTCCTGCCCTCTGGGCGGAGGATGAGGAGTCTCAAGGCAAGGACCAGCAGACTGAAGGACAGCTTCATCCACCAGGCGGTCAGGATGCTGAACTCCCACCCAGCACTGACCCCCCCCTTCTTTCTCTGCCCTCCGCCTCCACAAACTCTGAATATTAACCCCCACCCATTCACCCCCACACACCTGCAGACAACCCCTCTCCCCAAGAGCCTGGACATTAACCCCCACCCATCCAACCCCACACACCTACACACTAGTCCTCTCCCCCTCCACCATGCACAGCCAATTTAAAGATCTATTTTTAAGTATTACTTTTATAATAATCTGTCTCATACTGTTTATACTGTCCATACTGTTTACATTCTGTTTACATTCTGTTCATACTGTTTATACTGGTTGTATATATTCTCTTCTCTTTTAATTTTTATTCTCATTGTTTATCTATTTTTGATATTTATATTGCATTTGTGTTTATAGCTGTCTTGCACCAGGGATTGAGGAAAACGGCATTTCAGTTTTTGTGTATGTCCTGTACATTCACGAAAATTACAATAAACAGAAGAAATAAGACTTTCCTCTGTTGGAAAGAAGATATTGACTGTCATTGGCTAGACCCTACACAGACCCTACCCCCCCACCCACCCCCCCCCCCCCCCCCCCCCCACACACACCCCACACACACACACACACTTTGAATGAAGTTAGATAAAAAAACGCAGGAGCAAGGACAGAGATCCCTCCCTTGTCAACCCTCACCTGACTTCCACACGTTGCGTTGTGAGGCAGCGTTGTGTAAGTGTGACAACCCTGACACGACGTCACAAAGCGGATCCGGCCATGGCCTGGTTTTATTCTGCTTTTGTTTTCTCCCATGACACAAAAACAAACATAAACACTTCTCCGCGGTGTCCGAGAGCTGTGGACGATGAGTCACAAGCTCCCCCCGCCACGCCAGCAACAACACCTTTACAACTCCCCTTTACCCCCCAGGGGAGCTCTGTCAACATCGGACAGCCGAGAGATGAACAGAGAAGCAATGTGGAGCGTTTCTCGGCCGGCGATTCAAATTTTTGCGACAATCAAAAACGCTTTCTTGCAAATTGTAGACGAATTTGGGCTGGGTTGATGAACGCGATAATAACGTCGTCAGCGCAAATTGGTCGTTTTTTTTTTTTTAGCGCAGATGCTGGCCTTGTTAGACGGCACCACGCCTGCCATTTTCAATTTGTCGGTTGACGGTCGGCGACGGAGTGACGGACAAAGAAAACAACGTTGTGGGCGATGAGGGTCCTTGACGGGAAATCACTCAGATTGCATCCAACAACTGCACTCGAGCTACTTTGGAGACTTTGCGTTTGCGCTTAATTGATTTCCGATTAAAAAAAAAAAAAAAGATTCCCACATTCGCAAAAAACAAGCATCATTTGTCCGCGGCCATGTTGACAAGAATAGTATGTAGAAACATGCCCACGTTCTATGTTATTATATATAAACCTCTAATGAAAAAGGAAGGGTCCTCATGTGCCATAACCATAATGAAATGTAATGAAAATGTCCATGGTAACAAACACTCCTCCTACTGCTCCTGTACCCTAGGATGGGTGAAATACAGAAAACAAATTTCCGTATCAAAAAAATACTGAGAATCACTAATAAAGACCTCTCTTACATCCATTGTAACAAAGGTCCACTCACCCAGAGTGATGCAGCACCTGGATTTTAAAGATACTTTTTTTTAAAGCCTCTGATGTGAAACGACGGTTCCAGAGTATTTATCGTCCATTACGGCTGCAGTCTAGACTCCAGTTAGCCTTAAGTAGAGCACTAAAAACCCCTCTCAACACATGCACTGAACTTCCCTGTATAAACCCCCACTGGGGCTGTGAACAGAAATGTCTGAATCCGCCCCTCCGGAGTTAAGTGCCCGGTCTGGAGGCCGGGGGAGTCAGAGGGGTCACAGCCAGCGAGTTGCTGTGTTGCTAACATGTTGCTAACCTTTCTACCACGCGACTGGCACCAAACCGGCAGCACTGAGCCTAGCCGCTTTGCGCTTCTCTCTTCTCGCCTGTATTTCACGCTGTATTTCAACGTCTCTCTCTGCTCTCCACTCTTCTGCTGACATTATGGATGCGTCTAAATAAATGTATTCATATGATCGACATCACCGTTGCATCAGATGCTGGTAGCATCGCACGCCATCCTCCATGGGCCGCCAACGAAACGACACGACTGCGACTTCCGCCACAGGCCTTTCTGCATCTTGTCCCACCTCCTCCTCTGTGCTCTACCCCCCCCCCATCCTTCGCCTGAAGCACGCGGAGTACCTCCCGATGCGGGCGAACGCGTCCAGCACACCTCATCTCCTGTCGCGTGTGGCGAGTGTGAGGCGGCGTCTCTCCCTGAGCACCTTTGGACCCGATTCACCGGAGTTCACCCCGAGTTCATGTGTGTGTGTGAGTGTGGGGGGAAAAAGCCCCCCCCCCCCCCCCCCCTGTAAGTGACGCGTTTCTCCGTGATTAAGGGGCGAAGCGGCGGCGCGGACACACAGCAGCGGCGGAGCACCCGGTGCCTTCTTAGGCCGGCGGGAGGGCTTTGGCTAATGGACCGGAGCTAACGGGGGGCCGCTCCATGGCGCCCTGGATACCGCAGGTGTCCCCCCCCCCCCCCCCGGCACTCCGACGCAACCGCGAGGGGTGGGCGGTGAGATATCGCCGATGGCGGGCGAGAAAAATGCTCACGCCGTGACCCAGAGGCCGCATGACTTCCCGGACCCCCGCCCCCCACCCTAGATCAGATGAATGGCTTTCACGCTCACGCGCGCACCATGACGATAGAGTGGGGGGGGGGGGGGGGGGGGGGGGGATGGGGGGACTGATGCTCAATCGACCTGAGATCCTCATGCGATGCGAGTCACCGTCTTGATGGGAAACCGGGTCAAGCCAATGGAGATCAGTTGGCACAAAACACAAACATTTGCACGATGGAAAACTAAGGCAGGTATCTGAGGTGTTTTGTAGTGAAGGGGTGTGTGTATCTGAAAGGGTGAATGCAAATAAAACAATCATTGGTCCGCACACAATTAAGCCTGTGTTTATACAGACAGGCACGGGTCAATGGATGAGGTGTGTACACACACACACACACACACACACACACACACAGTCTTTTGAGGACACTTCAGCCTCATTTGTTACAGGCTGCGACACCTCTTTGCCCCTCACTATTGGGTAAATGAGATTCTTTCATTGGGGGACCCAAACTCTGACCTTCCACATTGTTTAATTTCTTCCGTAATGCGGCACGTGAGAGTCCCGATCAATGGTCTTTTGACGACTACTGTTGAAACGTGTTGGTAAATAGAGCACGCTCTGCCCAGAGAATAGTCCATTAGGTCAGGAGTGATGAGACCGGACGGACCGGTTTAGTTTATAGTAGCGAAGGAAAGGCCATTGTTTTCCTTCGGTGTCACAGGTGTGAGTACAAATGATGAATCAAACCCATGGTGTATGGACTGTGCGTGTGTGTGTGTGTGCGTGTGCGTGTGCGTGTGTGCACATTCGCGAACACGCCAACACATTTGTCGCAATCACATACACAGTCGATATGTTTCCAGCCGTGTGTGTGTCATTAATATCAGCATTTCTTTGAAAGACATAGCATTCATGCTACGAGCGTATTTCCTTCCTTTTATCACTCTCTCGCGGGCAAGTTTCAACATAAAAAAACTAATAACGGATAATATAACGGATGATAAAACGGACGAGGAAATGAAACGTGTTTGTTTTTTGCGTCCGTTTTCGACCGTACGTCATTGGGTTTGGGTTATTTCTGCATTGATTGCCTGTCTTTATCACACGCTACAGGACACAATTACAGTGTCCCCGCATCAGTCTCTGGCAGGCAGGCTGGCCCTCCCCTGCCTTGCAGAGGGGACAAGTGGTCTAATGAAAGGCCGAGATTGCCTGGCGTATCATGCATGTCGGCGTGCATGGATGCAAGTGCCTGTGAGTGTGTGTGCGTGTGTGTGTGTGCGCGCATCCCTGTGGACACAGGTGTGTGATACATATCTAATAAGTCTGGGCATTTTTCTGTTGCCTCAAGGCCATGCTGTCACCGTTGGCATGTCCCAGACATCCAATTACACACATTCCTCTAAGTCTCTCTCTCTTTCTCTCTCTCTAAGCCATTGTTGGTTCTCAAATGTGGCTATTCTTGCTATCTGTGATGTTTGTGGTCTGTGTCGGCTTTTCGAAAGGGGCGTGTGTGTGTGTGTGTGTGTGTGTGTGTGTGTGTGTGTGCGTGCGTGCGTGCGTGCGTGTGTGCGTATGTGTGTGCGTGTGTGTGTGTGTGTGTGTGTGTGTGTGTGTGTGTGTGCGTGCGTGCGTGCGTGTGTGTGTGCGTATGTGTGTGTGTGTGTGTGTGTGTGTGTGTGTGTGTGTGTGTGTGTGTGTGTGTGTGTGTGTCTCTATCTCCGGTGAGAAAGGTCGCGAGCCGGTCGGTCCGGTGGTGAACGTGCACCTCGCCTCCCCTCACCAGCCCTCTGTACACATAGCAGGAATATCATTTCCCATTGCTCATAATGTTTATAGATCATATCTAGATTACATCCAGGCCTACCCCTATTGTCCATATTGATACATAACTAATGTGTGTGATACATAACAAATAGGGCAGAGCATTTTTACTGTTGCCTGAAGATCATGCTGGCACTGCATCTCCCAGGCATCCAGTTACACGCATTCCTGTAAGTCTCCTCTCTCTCTCTCTCTCTCTCTCTCTCTCTCTCTCTCTCTCTCTCTCTCTCTCTCTCTCTCTCTCTCTCTCTCTCTCTCTCTCTCTCTCTCTCTCTCTCTCTCTCTCTCTCTCTCTCTCTCTCTCTCTCTCTCTCTCTACACAGTCTTAGTATTAACTGTAAGTGCAATTGTCACAATTGTTTTATGGGACATCCCAACTACTGTATATTGCATGTCTGCAAAATGTACTAACTCAACCAAAATATTTAATTGCTGTTTCAAAACCTAGTTATTGTGTCCAGAAATTGCAATACCAGCACAAATATACACTGTTTTTGTATTTGTATGTTTTGTGTGAGCTGTACTGATGTATTTTCAACACAAAAATGTTCCTGTTCTTATACTGCTAAATGTACTATCCAAGAAGTTTTGTCTTGCTGAATGCTATCGTGTGTGACAACAGCTTTTTAGATAAGGATTTCAACAGTATGTAAAAGTCTGATGAAGGTCAATACTTATCCTAGTCTCAATTAGTTCTATTGTTTAGTTTGATAGGGCAAATATGAAAAGCGTCTTAGAGTACCGTATTAAGCGCTATATAAATCAGATTTATTATTATTATTATTATTAATACTCACGTCAGTACAATACTGTACTGCACATAAAAAAGGATGTGCACATTTGCATGTCTACGGTACATCCGTTTTTGTAAGAATGTGTTACAATGTCAACAGACTGTAAAGTCATATAGTGAACAGAAACTTTGAATGTGGCATCATTGCAAAAACATAGGTTGAATGGTAAGATTGTGATTCTAATATGCTAATATGTCTATATATATATATATATATATATGAGGCCCAACATTCCATGTAATAGATATCTATGATATTGATATATAGATATCTATATATCCAGCTCTGGCATATTTTGATAATTAAATGTAAAATTTGATGAAGACTATGCGATTTCACTGACAATCAACTCATCAGTTGAGATAAGCAAGCCACGCGCTTATACTTAATAAATATACAGTATATACACAAATTGTAGCGCACATGTGCCAAAAAAACCACTTGCTTCACAACTTGCTTCGACGAAGGATAAAATCAAACCTGGTGCGAACAGGTAACAAAGCGCTGTCGGGCGTTGAGATTTGAACTCTGAATCCCTCACGCGAGCGCCGAGCCGAGGTGACCGGAGGGAAATAAAAGAAGCGTGAGACACACGGCAGCCTGGACGCCTCTCCTGCACACGTACCCCCTGCAGCTTCCTGACCTGATTAGCCGCCTGGAGACTGGACATGCAGAGATAAAGAGAGGGATGGAGGGAGGGAGGGAGGGAGGGAGAGTGTGTGTGTGCGGGGAGGGAGTCCAGGTTATCTCATAATTAATCTAAAGACATGCTTCGGTCAATTTCTGGGCTGTTATGAGGATGAGGAAGAGGAAGAGGAAGAGGAGGAAGAGGAGGAGAAAGTGTGTGGTTTAGCGTCGAAAGCCATTTCTGCCCCGTAATATTTGACCTAGTAACTACGCAGTCACAGTTGTCATGGAGACACACACACACGCGCGCACACGCACACACACACACACACGCACGCACGCACGCATGCGCGCGCACACACACACACACACACACACACACACACACACACGTATGAAGTTCTTTCTTTCACCTCATCTAGTAAGAAGATTTACTCATTTACTCATTTACTCATTTAGGCCAGTAGGTGAAAGGCTCCGATCATGTTGCGACGTTTGGCCAATGGGTTCCAAAACCAACCAGAGGAGTGTGGTTTGACTGGACTGAATCCACACGCAGTCCCGCTGCAAAAGGTTTTACATGGCGGTGGGTGAGGGACACGACATCACTCGCAGCTTTCACACATCCGTGATGTCGCAGCCTGAACCGTAATTGAATTGCCTTTGGATGGCGAATCACTACCACACAGACTTTCCTTTGGCCTACCTGACTGAATAGGTGAATTATATTTGCTGCTGAGTGCTAAAAGGTTTTTAACTTAATCTAAGACGACTAATTCTCACTCGCGTGGCCTTGTGAGGCCCGCGGTCCGAGGAAGCGTGCAAACCTCATTTCCTTTTTTTCGAAATCAAAATGTGAGGCACGCGCAAAAAAAACCCCCACCGTCCCCCCCAAGGCGGGACGTGACGAGACGCAACACCTTGCATGGTGGAGGGAGCGCGTGCGCGTCAGTTTGAGGAGCAGACCCACAGGGTTTCCCACAGCCGCCCATAGGAAGGGCT